>VYZV01022583.1:65185-122505 GCA_013401275.1 Pandion haliaetus
CCCCTCCCCCCCCCGACACCCCTGCTGTTTTAGAGGCTTTGTGGGAGGACAGATTCCAGTCATTCTTCCTTTAACCACTCACCAAGTGACTTAATACATTGCCTGTCACTAGTCACTGGGCCGTGAGTGTTATGACAGCGAAATCAGCCCTGAAATGTAGATGCAAAGACCACCCTGCCAGCTCACCTTTAATTTTCCCAATATTTTCTCATGTTCTCCCCTTTTTTTTCTTCCTTGTTTCAGAATGGTGTTGTCCACAGGGACCTAAAATTGGAAAATATCCTTCTTGATGACAGTTTTAATATTAAGGTAGGATTCTTTTTCTCAGCTTCTCAGAATGGATTTGCATGTTTTGTAACATTTTTGTCCAAAGTGTTAGAAGAGCAAGTGTTACGGCAACAGCTACTAAGCAACAGCATCTGGCAAGAGGCTCAGCGGATTGGAGGTTGGGGAAAGAGCACCACTGGTGAGCAGTCATAGACGCTAAATGAAGCTTTGCATAATTTGGGGGAGAAGGCCCTATCCTGCCACCCAAGGGCCACAATTCTCAAAGCAGTATCTATTTACTGGTAGGAAACAGCAGAGCATTTCGTGTAGTTGGGTTCATTGTACGAATGATATTATTGCTGGCTGCTGCTGGGACTAGGAAAAAACTCTCCTGGTCTACAGGGTTCAAGTACCTCCTACAGAACACTCTGAATGTCCTTTTGATCATGGCTGGAAAATAAGCGAATAGAGTTTCAAAATAAACCTAGTAAAGCACATGTGCTTCGTTAGGAAATGGCCTTGGAACTCCAGACACAAACGTATACTTTGGATAGTGATGTCAGTGATGTCATTTCCATGTCATTTCTCCCCAGTGAAAGCATGGGAATGACCTTTTTTCCCTTCTTCTTCTTTTTTCCTAATAGCTGTAGCACAAAGATTAATAATGCAGAGATAAGTGTAGTTTCCAGATGGCCGAACCTGCTTCACTTTCCACTTTGCTCCTTCCTGGGTAGCTGGATGTGAGGGCGGCTGGGTGTGCCCATCTGTGGGCAAACAGAGGGAGCGATGCCAAAGAGTTTCTGCTGTCACTTGGTCATCCTTGCTTAATTAACAAAGTAATTGAGGAGCTCCCTGCATAGCCAAATATCTAAATACCCTGGATCTTCATTTTGTCTCTGCTGAAAGCCATGGGGCTGCACACGCTGCCTTCTGCACTTCGCGCTGGAGATTCATTTTAAGCTGATGTGCAATGGAAATGGAAAGTAACATATGGTAGCTGCCATCTGTGCAACACTGATGACAGAAGCTAACTTGGATCAACTAGTGGATTAAAGGCATATAAATATGTGGTTTCTAAAAATAGTCTTTTACAGAAGGCCCATCCAATGCAATACTTGGACGTTTTGCTGTTAGCATCCAGTGTTAAAGCAAACCTCCCCACTCCTGTTCCTACAGGGTCGCTGGCTGCAGCAGCCTGAGCTGTTCTCAGCAGCACTGAAAACAAAAAATAGCCTTTCTAGGACATTGTATATGAAAAAGGCTTCCGCAGGCAGGATGACCTTTCTTTCCGCATTACATGCCAAACTATCTTCCCAGCTAATCAGGGAATTCTTGAGAGAAAAGAGGAATTTGGGGAATTTGCTAGCTGCGGTGGCCTGGATCTCCACTCTGTGGTCCTCATATGCAAAACCAATCACTTCCCCAAGCCTCTGGGGAGCTGTGCTTTGTCAGAAGGCTCCGCTCCCTCCCCTCTCTTCTTTATGGGAGTCTAATCGTTCTGCGGGGAGAGCGGGAGGATGGGGCAGGGACAGGTAGCTTTGTGTTCGAGTACAGACCATGGAGCCTACCCAGGGGCTTCTGAACCACAGAGGCATTTCAGCTGCCATACCCAGTAGCACTGTTGTGGAAGAAGTTCGGGTACCCGCAACTCCCCACATCCCTTCCAGTCACTTGGACATCTTTTTCTTGAAGGCTTCCCTTTCCTGAACTGTGTTGTGTTTAAGCTGCTGTGTAGGTATTTTGTGTATTTCCAGCCTTTCCCCAGGCTCTCTTGGCGTGGGTAGGTGGCTGCAAGCTCTCTTGCTGTCCCCTTGGTAACTATTTCTGCAAAGGGTCTCATGAAGCTAAAAGATAGACTGAACTTAGGAAGCAGTTGGTATTTCATATATCTTAGTATCAATAGTGTTTGTATTTGGATTACTTCAAGATTACTTTTTGTATTGTTTTCCTTTTCTTTCTGGCTCTTTTTTTTACACCTCGTGAGTAGGATCGGCTTTGAATACTTGATGTTATGCACACTGCCACTATTTCCCTGATGCTTTGAATATGTTACTCTGGTTTCTATAATACTTGCACAGAATTTTACTTCTACTTTTTCTTTGTTTCACTAAACAGTAACCGTTGGCAAGGAAACACATATGGAGCTGTAAATTATTTATTAGGAGTAAATTTATCAGGTCCTCATTCTGAGAGTATTTATATATGGTTTATTCAGGCAGAAAAAAGAAGTATGCAGTCTGGGGTTTGGTATTGACTGATGGCTTCAAATACCCAGTGGAAGGCATTTTCTAGAAATGGAGTGATAGAGTTATCTGTACTTCCCCAGTATTTATATTTCATTCAGTGGATTACAAAGCACTTACAAAATTGGCAGTTTGATTTTAAGAATGAGAAAATGAAAGGAATCCCTTTGTTCTTGGGTGCAATGTGCAATTAAATGCATGTTTCTGAAGAAGCCAGTGATCTATACATTATGATATACACAAACATGTCATAGTAATGTGAAGAAAAAATAAGATGAAAAAAAAGTGGTCTGATCTGTGGTATACAATTATGTTTTTCAGGGACTTGATGTATGCAGTAATATTTCTTGCAAACTATTACTTAAAACCCTTAAATGCAGCAAACACAAGTAAATAAAATCAGTTTTAAACATTTGTGAGACTGAACATGCACGCAGATCTATGGGGTATAAGGAGTTCATCCAGCCAATTAATCAAACAGTACCTTGCCAGATACGCACCCAACTATCTAGCAGAAACCCTGAGTGTGAATGTTTCTCCTGGGACCTAACCTATCTGTGGATATCAATAGTGGGGCACAATTCTATAGTTAAACCTTACCAAGACACTGCAGGCTCCCAGGGCAGAAGAGAGTTATTTGCTTTCTTACCGTGTTCGTGGTGCCATGTTCTTTAAAGACATAATGTGGCAATGAAATTAGGGCTTCTGTAGTGTGTACAAAGCCTCTCCTTCCACACATTCACATGCCAGCTGCTAAGAGCACAGCTCGCCTTAAAGTTTACTCTGTTCTCCTTTCAGCTGCCTGCATTTGGTGACTTCCACCCTCCAGCTCTAGGTAACTCGGAGCTGCTCCCTCTGCTTGCCCCAGGTTCCCGGGGGTGGGTACAGCTGCTGCCCCCGCCACGCAGTGGCAGTGCAGCCTTTCGCTGGCATTTTCATCTCATCAAGAGGGTTTCATCATCCATAATCCCAACATAGCTGGAGGTGGGCAGGGTCAGGCAGGCAGCAGGGCTAAGGCAGCCCCAAAGCACTGAAAGAGCTGCCCTGGGTTGGTGAGTTCGAAAGCCCTTTGTGGGAAGAGGTTGGCGACGGCTTTAGGCATCTGCCCATGGTAGTCTTCAAAAAAGCCTTCTGGTGGTGCCGCCTTCTCTTCATTAGTTTTAAAAGGACTGAGGATGCTAGTTTTTAGTTCATTGTAGGTATGAATTTATTAGAAGAATTGGCAGCAGGGCGAGGATGTAGCTCCCTCCATTCGCCCATAGCTCCTGCCGTTTGGCCTGATGAGGACCACACGTCCCCAAGCACTGCAGCTCTCCCTAAATCCCCAAAACTGCATGCAGGGAGGTGGAGAAAAACTGCTGCCCAATGTGGCAGCCAAGGAATTAGTGCCTCTTGCTGGCCTATCCAAATACCATGTCCCTGCCCCGTGCCACAACCTACCCCCAGGGACACCTCTGTCATGCAGCCTGGCACGATGGAAGGGGCCTCCTTGTTCACAGTAGGGCTATGGCAGCTCCTGAGCTGGGAACCGCACCTAAAAGAGAGGTCTAGCAGAGGTTGATGTAAACTGTATGACCAACCCCAAAGTGATAGAAGGAGAGAAAAATGCAAGTATAATAGTAACATAATCCTACTAACTGCACTTTCTCTTGGGCTGGTAAGGGGACACCAATCAGACTAACCACTAAAAACCCCTGAGAGTTTCATATATACAGACTAAGTATATGTAATTGGGATTTACCTTGCTGGAAGTCTCACTGACTGCACATACGTTTCATTTGCTTTAAGAGACGTAATTATTTCTCTATCTGCAGTACAAAGAGACAGATTCTTAAGTGGGATAAAACTGACAGTTTCTGTGAGTGTGAACTTCATGGAATTTATAGTCCACACTTAAACAATAAATTACAGCTGGTTTATCATAGCTAACAGTGAATATGAAACATACACCTCCTGAAGCAAGGGGAATAAAAGTCCACTTCCCCGCTCCTCCCAATTTAGGAAGTTTTTTTGACTTGATGCCTTAGTTCCATTTAAGTGCCAAGAACATGAAGTAATGTTGGCTTCTATTAATCTTGTTTTGGGGGGCATGACAGTTTTAATGGGAAAAGCTGATAAACATCAGTCTGTGAGTATGGGAGTGGACTGTAACATAAATACTCTTTTCCTGAATGGTCAGAATGAAAACATGAATGCCGAAGTCTGAGAGTTTCTTAGTGTGAACAATGGTATGTGTATCCCTATATATATATATTCATGCACATCCACATGCATTTTATACATTCCATGGTGTTAAGGGAATATATTTTCTTAAGGAATCACACTGTGCAGTGTTTGTCCTTGTCTTAGCTGCATCCTGAACTAAAATAAAACTCAATGACCAGCACGAATTTTTAACACTGAAATGATCCCATTCTTCCCCTGATTGACAGGGCACACTTCATAAGGCTTAAAATCAACTTCCTGCAAGCCAGGCGGGGTGACTTGATAAGAAAGTGGAATTTAGGGCAATTAAGTGCAATCTGAGCCATGAGAATATGTTTGCAGACTGCAATTGTACACCAGCTGTTTTCAATGACATTCCAGCCATACAATGAAGATTTTACAAACCACATTTATTTAAGGGTTGAATTTTCTGCTGTGTGTTGATAATATGCTGTTTGAGGGACTGAGTGAATTCAAACTATGAATGGACATGGTAAGATGAATTAACATTAATGAACAGGAATCAGCTGCTCTTTGAGCAGGATATTATGAGTCCAAATTGTCAGTGGAACACCTGCACAAGCAGAACATCAAAATAGGAGAGGGTGAAGTGTGAAATCTTGTATTTGCTCTGTGACTTGAAAAATGTCGTGAAAATGATACTTTAAAAATAAGTTTGTATTTCCAATATGAAAGTGTCTATACCTGTATCTATATCTATATCCATATATCTATTTTAAAAGTATATATATATTTCTATTTTGGGGTGAAGAAAGAAAATTGGGAACCTCTGTCCATACTTCACCAACTTTGTTCATTTTGGTCTCAACTGTGACATTTTTAGGTGTATCTGTAGGAGTTTAGATAGTAGAGACAAAGACTTTATGTCTCCCAAGAGTTCACTAGACATTGCAATTAAATGGATATTAGAGGCAGTGATGATGCACATTTTAGAAAGCCAGGAGTGAATGATTCTGCTGGTAAATCCTTTTCCTTCCTGTTCACTTTGTGTTTTCTTAAATTTTCTCTTGTGAAAAATCCTGGGATTTAATTTCTTTCTGGTAAAAGGACCCGAATAAGGTGAAAAAAACCCAGAGAAAACTCCTGTCTCTTATAGCTATAATACCTTTTTTATGCCTGTGCTTTATGTCTTTTATGTATGCCTTATGTCAATAGTGGGCAGTAATAAAAGTACCTCTGGGAAACAGAAGCATTTGAGTTTCAAACAAGATAAAAAATGAGATGTGTTGCCTTATGCTAGAGAAACAAAGGAAATGCAAAGGTTGTGGGAGTATTTAGTATTGCTATCCTCAGCCTTTGTTTTGTAAGAACAAGAACAGAGAAGTGAAGTAAACAAAATATTTGGACCTGCTCCTGCAATTCCTACATGGGCAAAATTCCCAACAGTCTCAAGGGAAGTTTTGTTTGTGTTGGGAAAGCCGGATTTGGGCCCATTGTTTCGAGTTAGGAACCAGACTTGTGTTTATTATCTCATGATAGACATCTTGTGTGCTTAACAGCTCAGATTCCTCAGCTGGAGTCCCTGAATCTGGAAGAGTTAGCGAGTGCCTCACTTTCCCCCTCCTTCAAACGTAGCTAAGTTCCTCATACTGGGAGGCACTGCTGTCTGCTCATAGCTCTTCATCTTGTATAATCATTGATGCCAAAGGAAAGCAAGCCAAAAGTACTACCGTTCTTACCGTGCACATGCACAAAGCTGTGACTGGGGACACAGCTGTGAAACTGCAGGATAAAATTACTAACTGATGGTTGTGCAGTCAGTCAGTGACCTGTCTGTGGATGGAGCTAAAGCATCCTTGCTCTTAATCTGCATGATTTAACCTGGGGACCCTCTCCTTCTCTGGAGGATCTTTAGAGAGAAAAGCAAAAAAAATCGTAGAATAATGGGTTGGCCAGGGATCTTGAGAGATTATCCATGTCAAGATCCCTCTCCTACAGCAGGGTCAAATATAGCTGTCTTTCCTGATAAAGGTTTTTCTGTTGCATAAAGATATTGTTAGTACTACAGATGCCTTGTGCAATTCTGTTTGCAGATTGCTGATTTTGGACTCTCCAACCTTTATCACAAAGACAAGTTTCTGCAGACCTTTTGCGGAAGCCCACTGTATGCTTCCCCTGAAATAGTTAATGGACGACCTTACAGAGGCCCAGAGGTAAGAAGGGTCAGCTTGTCCATGGTGGTATGGGGATGTCCTTGATGATAATGTTCTTGAGGGTCAGTCTTAATGCTAGTGTTATTGCACATGCAGGTTCACTTGGGTCTCTCCCATATTGAAAGTTCTTAAGTTGCCTTCATTTGCTTTTGTTTGCATTGCCTGTGGTTAGTCAGATTTTAGATACCAGTTTGCTGATCAGTAGGTGCAGCTGGATGTGATGCTGCTCTTGTGGTGCTAATGGCAGGGAGAAGGGTGGGGATCAGCTTTCCTGGGCTTCACATGCATTGTCTCTGTATTTCAGGTTGACAGCTGGGCCCTCGGTGTATTGCTTTACACTCTGGTTTATGGAACGATGCCCTTTGATGGCTTCGATCACAAAAATCTCATCAGGCAGATCAGCAGTGGAGAATATCGTGAGCCAACACAGACCTCAGGTATAAAAAAGGAGTGAGGGCAATGCATTGAGCTGACAGGAGTGCAGAATGGAGGGTTTGCCCAGCCCCTTCCAACATGTTTTGGTGTCATATTAGAATGATGAAGAAAAAAAATCTCTCGTTCCCATACTGACTTCATCTGCTATCAATTCCCATCTGGGTACAGCATTTACCAAAAGCCCTTTTGAAACTAAAGTTTTGTAGCAGATAGATTTTATTGCCTTGGGGAAGCTGTAACAGGCTCTTTTAACTAGATCTATGACAGTGGAAGGTCTGTTAGCTATTGCAAATGGAATTGTTCAGACAAGCTGTAAACTGATACAACATACTGGTACAGATCAGTCCTCTAACTTACACTGTGGTATATCACAAGCAGAGAGAAGATGAATGGTTAGAGCGACGCAGTCTCTTATCCAAGAAGGCAGGCCAAAATCTGAATTAAAGCCACTATGTTCTCATTTACTTCTACTTAGAGGTTAATACTTTGAGCAGTCACCTGACAGAAAAGCATCAACTAAGTCTGGGTCATTGATTATAATGACTTCTCCCAGCCTTAAATGTGTATATATATATATCTCTATATAATATTTAAATTAATATGTATCTTGTATCATTCATTTGCTATCCCTTTCAATTTTCTGCCTTCTTGCTCTCTTTATGAAAATACACCTTTAAAATATACAGAAGACTACACTGTTTATGGAAAAAGTAAATATAAAAGCAATAATGAGTAGCTCATTTAAAATATCCCAATTCCCCTTTGTTTTCCTCTAAGTTTTGTAATTATTAGAGTTGATAGGTTGGTCACTTCCTTCAGTAATATAGAACTATTAACTAACTAACACAGTACAAATATCAATTTCTTTGATAACTCAGTATACATTTCCCAGGGTGAATCATATTCTTCTGATAAGAAGTAGTACTCAAATGCATTTTCCAACATTGACTGCTGGCCAAAGCCTTGCCCCCTTTCACTTCTCCTGTTGTAAGAAGCATTATTTTTGCTCATTTGATTGGCTTCACACTTCCATTTCAAACTGACAAAACTAAGAATGCCCATATTCTAAATATTTTATATTCAACTCTTTGTCCATAGATGCTCGTGGACTTATCAGATGGATGCTGATGGTGAACCCTGAACGCCGAGCAACAATTGAAGACATTGCCAACCACTGGTGGGTTAACTGGGGCTACAAGAGTAGTGTTTGTGACTGTGATGCCATGAGGGACTCTGAGTCCCCATTGCTGGCAAGGTTCATTGATTGGCATCACCGTTCTACTGGCCTCCAACCAGAGACTGATACCAAAATGAAGTGCCTTTCGAAGCCCAAAGGTCCTGAAGTCACACTAGAGAGGCAAAGGTCTCTGAAAAAATCAAAGAAGGAAAATGACATTGCACAGTCCATCCAGGAAGGAGGAGCTGAAAATGCATCCAAACCCACCTCCAAGAGACCCAAAGGCATCCTGAAGAAAAGGAGCAATAGTGAACATCGATCTCACAGTGCAGGTTTCATTGAAGGAGTGGTCAGCCCAGTGTTACCCTCTACTTTTAAGCTGGAGCAAGAGTTGTGTAGGACTGGTGTAGCCATTAAAAGTGCTGTGGAGGGAGAGGTAGCAGGCAAATATGGCACTAAGCAGTCTTCACTAATGCCAAAAAAAGGAATCTTGAAGAAGACTCAGCAGAGGGAGTCCGGCTATTACTCTTCTCCAGAACGAAGCGAATCTTCTGAACTCTTGGACAATAATGATGAGACAGTAAACAGTGACACTTCTCCAGGGGTCACAGAGCCATCCAGAAATGGGTCTTACAGCCATTCCTGCAGGCGTAAGGGCATCTTGAAACATAACAGCAAGTATTCTGCCAGCAGCACTGAATCTGCTTTGATTAGCCCTGACACACCAACGTTGGAGGCCATGGAAGAAGTGGTCCTGCCTGGGGATGCATTACCTCGAAGTTACAGTCGCCCTTCCAGCGTGATTAGTGATGACAGTATTTTGTCCAGTGACTCCTTTGATTTGCTGGATTTGCAAGAGAACAGGCCAAACAGACAGAGGATACGGAGCTGTGTCTCTGCTGAAAATTTCCTCCAGATCCAAGACTTTGAAGGACTTCAGAACCGCCCACGGCCACAGTATCTAAAGCGTTACCGCAACCGTCTGGGGGACAGCAGTTTTTCCCTTCTCACAGACATGGATGATGTGACTCAGGTCTACAAGAAAGCCCTAGAGATCTGCAACAAGCTCAACTAGCAGAGGGAAGATGGAAAGGGAGGGAAGGGAGTTTTTCTGTGTACCTTTATGATGGAGTAAGCCAGGCCACTGATTTGCTGACAATGGTAGGTTTTGCTTCAAAGGAGTTGACTGTACCTACTTAGCTGAACTCCTAGTAAAGTAGCCCCAAGCCATCTCACACTTCTCTTATTTTGTGTCCTCAAAGTATTACCTACCTGACCAGAGAAAAACCTTTGGTCTTCGTATACGTGATGAAAGCACATCAGGATCTAGCAGACAAAAGCATCAAGATTTGATGGCTTGAAGTCAAAGCTAGACAGATTTAAAACTGGAAGTGAGGAATACACGTTTTGAGAGGTTTGTAATTAATATTAGATCAGCTTTATCAAGAGATGAGCTGAATTCTTTGAGTCAAATTTGGGTGTCTTAGAAAGAGAGCCTATATTTCCCCCTGAAGTTACTCATCTGGATACAGTCATTGCACATTGGGAATCTTTGGCTTGCATTATGGAGGAGGCCAAGCTAGGTGGTCACCATGGTCCCTTTCACCAGGGTTACCTGAGAGGTTCTGGACGTGTTCTGGGACAGATAATTTGAGAGACTGACCCCAGAATAACCTCATGAGGTGTATGTGGACAAGTGGTGGAGCAGGCATTCAGATCCCACAGCCATTGCTCTTCATTGAGCAGGAGGCCCTCAGATTGTTTCCAACTGCCGCTCCTACCAGTAAGAACAGAGTCACAGAAATGGTAATGGGAACCGGAAAGAATGGGTGTTGTCATCAGCTAAATGACCTTTTAAGGCATTTCAACCTGTGTGTTCAATTTGTGACTCTTTCAAACTGGCCAGCCGGATGGATGCCCAGACAAAGATGGATCTAACAAAGGGTCTCAGGGGTTAACTGACCCTCCAATCTAGAGTTCAGTTGCTGTCAGCAAATGGTGCCACCTTGCTGTTAGCTTGTAGTATTTGAGGGTGACAGGTATTTTGCGACCAGAATGTTAGGTAACGAAAAGGTTGTAGCATGTAGGAAATGGATAGAGGTCAGAAAGTTAGTGGGAAGATGCCTTTCTCCAAATGAAAATGTTTCTAGGTAGGTAGTAATGGAGCAGAAAATTGAGCGATGAAATGATAATGGTAGATTTGAGAACAGAGTTAGCATAAAATTGCAGGCCTCTGTCCATATAGTGTAGCTGGTACTGTGTGTGCAATGATACCAGTTTGAAAAAACCAAGAAGGATATGTGTTTGTGTTCTCAGACATATCTAGCTATCCAGACTGAAGGCTTCAACTCCCGTAAAGGTACCACATGGGTCTACTGGATTACCTGAATGTAAGCCTATGTCAGAAAGGCACTGTGTGTTTGGCAGGCCTGGGCAAACTGGAATCTTAAAGCCCATTTCAGTCTCATTTCCGTGAGCACATAGCCCCTGGCTTTCTTGGAGGTGCCCGGGTGTGAATAAGTGGCAGGTTTCAGCCTATGATGTCACATGATCCATAGCTGCAAAAATTATATCTACACGCATACCCAGAGCAGAGGAGCACGGGGCAAGCTCTGTTCTCACTCCTACCCTGTAACTAGAACTGAAAGCAGAATTTGGCCCACTGTGTCCAAAATCCTAGAGATCGTGTGGAAACAGAATAGAGTTCCTCTGGGGATTCCCTGGGAATCAGGGATAACCACGTAAATCGTTGGTGACTGGGGCAGGGAGCTATTTCACTTGCAGATCCCTTATTTGGTGTATCATGGTACTTGTCTGCCGGTTCCTCTTAAAAATCAACTGGGCTGCCTAGCATAAATATGAATGAGCTTGAATTTCCTAAATCAGTTAATCTGACTCTATGGAGAACCTTTTCTTATTGTGAAACACTGGACCAAATTTGGCCCAGGAGTAAACGGCATCAATACCATGAAATCTGTGAGAGATGTGTGCTCTCAGGTGGTCAAGTGAAATTTGGCTCACTGTCCATTTGCTCAGGAAGGGCGACTGCAGGTCATTTCTCTACAGATGTGTACCTCTCCGTATGATATTCAGCTGTCCCATCTTCTCAGAGGCCCTGCATGTGCTCTTTTAGCCCATCCCAGATCAACACCCCATTTTGCAGTGTATTGAGTTAACAAGTTTGCTGTGGTGCATTTTAAAACAACTCGGCATAGTCTCCATGGCCTTTCTGAAACAAGGATGTGCTTTGCAGCTGCGGCTTTTAACTCGTGCCCTGGAGCGTAAGAGCCAGGTCCTCAGCTGGTGTAAATCAGCGCTGTCCCATTGACACGATGGAGCATCACTTTGATGGGGTTACGCTGATTGACACCTTCGCTGCAGATCTGGTGCTAAACCTTGAATGGATTTATAGAGGTTTCAGGATGAAGGGAAGGGAAGTCAGCCAGCCGTGATGGGGAAGTGAGGAGCACCCCAAAGGCTCATATCTCCCGAGGCTTTTGCCCAGGCCTGCTTCCTTATGTACAAATGTGAATGAGTGAGTGACTGCTTGCTGCCAAACTGGAAATGTTATGTAGGGATTTACTGGCATGTTACTGGCATGTTACATGTTTACTGGCATGTTATCATTCCTAGAAGAGAAGAAAAAAAAAAACTTGACTGCACATTGTTATTATTAGTGTTGTGATTTTTATTTAATTTTTTTGTAATACAAAGTTGACTTTTTTTATTTGAATTTGTCTTTTTTTTTATTTATTGGTCTGAAAGCCATTTCAAAGGTATAATAATATATTTGGTGTAATTTAATTGGTGTGACATTATTTTACAGCTCCGGCCAAAATTGTTTGGTGTTATTTTTTGGTTTTTTGTTCTTTTCTCCCAATCCTTGGTTGGTTTGAGCTCTATGAGGCACACAGGGGAAAACGCTGGATAATCACCCAAAGTGTTTGTATTTTTAATCTGATACTGTTTTTTATTAAATAAAATGAAATTAATGTAACTGTGAAGAGTCTCTCTCCCTTTTCTTTTTCACTGTACATCAGCATAAGCAGAGGCCAAATGGTAATGAACTTGTCACGCAGAAATACAGCAGCATCTCAGCACATTGTACCAAGTTGTTTATGCAAAGCTTCTTGGCTCGTTTGTGCAGTTGAATGTAATGTGGGTGGCCACAGAGTCTCCCGAGCTACGAAGCATTTGGCACTGCCTAACACCCAAAGCTTTCAGCTATAGAAATGTTTGGTGGAGAAGAATAGCTGACTGGGGTTTCTCTGCTGGAGATGAATGAGGTTTGTGGGCCAGGTGTGCTACAGGTGAGACAGAGCAGGCTGGCTGACCAGACACGGCGCAACTCATCTGTAGGCCAGAGATAGATGGTCATGGTCCTTTCCTGTCTCTGGCGGGGAGAGGGACAGTTTATTGACAATGTTAATGTTCCTGTTGGTATAATTTAGGGGTTATTTGGGCAAAAAAGACTGGTGGCCATCTGCTGCTGTCAAATGTGGGATGATTTCAGTCAGATGGCTTTGAGCAGCCAGCATAATCAGCTGGTGAGAGGGAAAAAGGGAGTCGGTTTTCATTTTTTTGGAATCCCCCTGATAACCAGAAGGCTTTAGATTGTTTTTCTTGGAAAATGGGTGGGCATCATAAGGGAAACTGGGTGTTAGGTATGCTGTGTGTGCTGGGGACTTGTTAAAATAAAGGAAATGGTTGGCAATGTCCTAACGTTGGCTCTGAGCAAGACACCATTAAACTTCGCCCTTGATGCAGCCAGCCAAGATACCTGTGGTGTATATTTTGCTTTTTAAATTACAGGCGGTTTGGATTGGGATCCAAGGTTTGGATATCATGCAAAAAAGGCTTTCATTTTTCTAATTCATTTTCTCTCTCTCAAGCTTTTTAAAGCAAGAAGCCATGTGCTAGATTTATTCATTATGACCACTTAAAAACCAGTGGGAATAAAGGGAATAAACCAATGATGCAGAAAGGCAAACAGCCGTTAATACATTACAAAGGGAATTATTAGCTGCTGTATGCTAATTGAGTCAGAAACTGTAAGGTATATATTCAAAGTCAGCACGTGTGTTCTTGTACCTGAGGTGAATAAGGTCTAACTGTGTGGGTACTGGGTGGTGGAAAATGTAATGCAAGTCTCTTCTGTAATAGCAATTATGAAACAACTTTTTTTTAACACACTAGGAAAAAAGTGAAGTTGAGGGCAAACCGTTTGTTTTGTTTTAAAAATAATGACTTTTAGAAAGAAAGTTCTGGATGGCTGGGTATAGTGCGCATACGTGGCAGTCGCTGAGAAGTAATTACATACGTGTTTGTACAGCTCTGAGAGTGCACGCTTCTGGGTGGGGTGGGGTGGGAAGGTGGGCGTCTCATTTTCCTATTTATTAAAGGAGATAAGTGTACAGTGATATACTTTAGCTGAAGTTACATGGTAAGTCTGTAGCCAGACCTGGTCTTCTTTCATGCTTGCTCCATGGGGATTCCAGTGTTTCTCAAGAATTGCTGAAGTCATGGATTGGGCAAGACGGGAGCCCTGGGAACTACAGTTGAGTGACAAAAGCAATAGTGGTTTTTTTTATATAGCCACAAATAGTCTTGTTCATTGTAACCCTTCCTTTAACTCTAAAAGTCAACAGTCTCAATTTCTGATCCTGCAAAGCCTGTGCGTGTGCCTAACATGATAACATCAGGGATCCCTCTCACTTCTGTGGCAGGCTTGCTGAAGTCCAGGGGCCTGCTCATGGGAGCAGCGCTGCCTGATGCTGAGCGACGCTTCCATGTGTCAGTAGAGCACTTGGAGGCCGCACAAAAACTTGCAGGAGAGCCTGAGGCTGCTCCTCAAAGCTCACCAGCCCCAAGTCGCTGGTGCAGAGGGAGAGGACTTGTGCCGGCACAGCGGGAGGCAGCTCTCTTCCAGTGCTGTTGTGGCCGCTGAGGTGGTGCCCACAGCCACCCCGTAGTGCTGGCAAGAGAAGCAAAATTCAGAGCGAAGTGATACAGCACAATTTCTAGCCACAGAAGTTTGCATTTGATTTTTAGTTGTGTCTCTTCTCACAGAAGAGACTGGTCTCCATTTAGAGGCTTCAGGGACTGTGAAAGTAAGGTGCTAAACTGAGGTGAAGAGATGGCATTTTTAGTTACTGCAGACAAATTTGCTAGTGATTCCATAAGCATGTGTAATAATAAACTTTGCAACACTAGAGTCTCAGTTACAGCTACAGGGTAAGTCATAACCAGGCCAATGAAGGGAGAAGTCCAATACTCATGTAAATTTGGTGTATATGAGAAGCTTATTAGTTTAGTTAAGCATTTATCTCGATGATTCACATCTCATTTTAATGAGATGCTTCTGGAGTCAAAGCTGCAGGAATGCTTTTGTTGAGCCAATAGAAACTCTGGTGTTTGCTAGCATCAGCCCAGGCTCTCCAGTACCTGTCTCAGGGTTACTGGTTTCAGGGCTTCAACTGAAAGTTTTACCACAGAAGAGAACAAGCTGTGTTTCCCCTGGATTAATTGTATTTAGTATTCAGCTAGGGCTCTTTCTTTTTTTACTGTTGCCTGGTGGAGCTGTCTTTTCCTCCTTGCCAAACCAAGACATCTTTCTCATAAAAGCCTGAGTAATTTGGCTGGAGAAGCAACTTTTTTGGATAGATGATCTGAGCATTTTGTTTCTGGCTATCTCACTCTAGCCCTTACCCCCTGCCTCATATTTCCTGGAATTTCATCAGTGCAGAAAACTGTTTGATTTGTGTATCATCTGACCATACAGAACCCTGCACTTTTAAGGACATTATATGTATTTGCACTGATGCTTAATTGTTCCTTGGAAAAGCATTTTACAAGACAATTTTATGCATCACCAGAAAGCTCCTTGTCCCAAATCATGTGCTGAGCTTAGAGCTCACACTGAGAAGAAGCACACCAGGCCCAGGACCATGAAGGGATTAGATAGCTGACTGCCATTGGAATGAAAAAATCAGCTGTGGGTGTTGGCCACAGGTGCACTTGCAGGTCAGGACATGAAGCTATTCTTCATTCAGCAAAGCAGCTCTACTGCCATCATGAACTCAGGGTTTTTTGACACTGAGCACCTCTGAAAACTCAGCCTTGAGCTTTCTCACAATGCGCACCCAGCACTGAAGCCTTTGCTGTCAGAGACCATGTCAAAAGTTGGCATCAACCCACCTTGATGTTTCCTTTTTGCCCTTTCCCCACTCACCTTATCCTATTTATTTAACACAAATAATGTTCCTCACTCTCTCACATAGTCCAAATCTCGTTAGCTGTGCTGCTTAGTTTTGCTCCGTGGACTGCGTAATACCCTGTCAGGACGGCGGGTTGAACTTTGCTCATGATGTGCTTTTGCAGTGCTGACCCTGGCTGTGGCATCGCCTCTGCTTTGGAGGCTATTTGGATCGCTGGCCAAAGGCAGGGGCTTGTTCTGCAGCAGCGGCTCCAGCTCTGGTGCCTTGCAGCAGGTAACTTTTTTCCTGGATGCAGAAACTGTGGATGGGACCTTGAGCTAATAGCAGGGTGCTCTCTGAAAGAGACACCATGCCAAGGAACAATTAAAAAGCTGGGCTGCCAGGACAAATGGGTTAGACCAACCGAATATAAATCCCTGGAAGCTGGTGATGAGATTATACCCTACCCAGCAGGAATCCACTTAGAAAACTGTGCTTCTTTCATAGGCTGGGGAGATACTATTGCACTTAGAAATACAAGCAAGGAACAGCTGCAGAGGAACTGGCTGAAAAGCCAGGGAGGAGGGAGAGTTCATCTTGTGGCTCCGCAGTGACAGAGTTTATTAGCAGACCCCTCCAAATTTCAGCCTCAGAGATAATAGGACAAGAACTACTTTAAATAAAACCAAAGGGAAAACAAATTCAAAACAGATGTTAGGAAATATGTAAATACATGTTTATATTTACATATAAAGCCCTAGCTGCCTGCCAGGCGAGTTTGCTAGGACCAGAGTGTGTGTCATCATCCTGGCTGCACTGGGATTTAGCAAAAATATTTCTTTAAATGTTCCTTCAAACTCTATTGTTCTCTCTAGCTGCACGTCCCAGAGCTTGACAGTTTAATCAGAAGATTTCTTGAGATGAGGGATCTGCTGCCTGAGAAGAGAGGTTTGCTGAATTCCCATAAAACTCAGTGCCATAAGGAATGTTCAGTCAGCTCTGGCCCTTAGAAACCCCAAGGTAGTTAATCCCCTTGTGCTCCCAGGAAAAATTTGTGTCAGAGTGGAAAGAGGCGATGGGTAATGGTCAAGTACTAGATCCCCAGACAGTGCAAACTGATGTTGTCCCAACCCAGATGAGCATCCAGCCTTGAAAAATAAATACATACCATTGTGAAATTCTGGCTGGATTCAGTGGGGATGGCTTCAGGTCCCACATGCTCACCATTTGATTTCCCCACATGAAGAGTTTGGGATTTTCAAAAGTGGTTTTAGAAATAGCTGTTTTTGAGAAGTCAGTTTGAGCTGCCTACACCTGAATTTTTGAAACCAATGGCCACCTGCTGCTCCCCGTGACCTCAGCCTGAGCTGTGGTGACCTGGTGCTTACAAGGATAAGGCTTACTGGACCTCAGGCTGGACATTTCAAAATGGAGATACTCCAAGCAAGTAACTCTGAAATCTTTAGCCTTGCCTTAGCTAGCAGGGGTCTTTCAAATAATTGACACACTGGAGTGTTGTATAAGTAAGTCCCTGCTTCCAAGATTTTGGGGAAATTGCACAATTCTTCAGCTGAAATGGGATTTATCATTAGTGGTGGTTTTTTTAGGAAATAAAAATTATTTTAATTCTTGGAATTGGATGACTTGGAGTACTGCTTACAGGACAGGGACCCTCAGCCCCTTGCAAACAAGACACTTGCAAAGCTCCCAACAGCCCAGAGCTTGTGTTATAGTTCAATAAATCTGCCATTTCCTAACGGAAATGAAGTGGTGCTGTTGGTCAAGTTCCTAATGTGGTCTTAACCCAGTGTATCCCATCAGGTCAGCGGCGATAGCATGCAGATCAATTCATGTCTGGATGGGCATGGAAATTGCCCTCCTTTGACATTAATAGAGAAGGCACAAACAGCCCAGATCGGTAGTACATGAACAAAGTCACCTGGTCTATGAAGAAGTAACTGCAGGGGCCATCATAGTTCCTTTCTCTCAGAGCCAAAATGCTATTTTCTGAAAAGTTCCAAATTAAGGCCTTGATCTGGCAATGACTTAGGTAGGTAGCTCTGGAAGAAACAAAACTATTGACCATTACAGAGAATGAGGCCGAGTAGGGGCTACATTTCATCTTGGTGAGAGAGCAGAGGGACAATCTTATCTTGCACTGGAGGTAAGTGAATAAATCAATTTCCTCCTGGTGTTCCATCCCAAAATTAGAGCAGATTTACTTGAGCCTCCCTCATGACTTTTCCCATGGCAAGTACAAGCGGTTAGGCTTGCTTACAAGAGTTGGAAGTTTGCACCTTGTCACCATTTGCAGCAGAACTGCAATACTGCATGGAGGATAGGATCCTGCTTGATAACAGGCAGAGGGAGAACTCTTAGAGCCCCTCCAGGCACCCCTGATACAAAGACAACTGTAGCATGCGAGAGGGATCAGAGCCCATAATGTGCTTGAATGGGGCTGTCAGGGACAGCTTTTGTTAAAGTTCTGCCATGCAAAGAAAGGAAGATTTGCATATTTTCCCCTTGACATAAGCATGCCTCCCAACACCTGCAAAATCACCCTTGCCACAGAGGCCACCTCTAAAAATACTTCCAAAAATGCACGTGTTGTGAGATAACTTGATTGCTTCAAACAGCAGAAAAGCCATTTTTGTCACCACACTCACTAAACCTTAATTAAAACTGTATGTGTTCCACCATAAAGTTATCTGGCTTTTCTTTTGGTAAAGCTGGTACTGCTGAGACAGGAATTCCTGCATCTAGTTTATATGTCTTCCCCCCTTAAAACATTTCTTCTGGAGGAGCCCTGGTCAAAAGCTGAAGCAAGGTCCTCCAGTTATAGAAAAGATGCTCCAGTCAGTCTGAGAAATGAAACAAAAATTACATGACTTAGGACCAGTCACAGCTTGTCCACACAGCCTGCATTGAACATTGCATATCTAGTCGCAAATTCCCAGAAATACCGTGAGGCCAAACCAATTAAATTCTCACTGGCAGGAAATGTGTTGGAAGCATAAGAATACTCTAGATTAATTTATACTCTGCCCTGGTAAATATAGTCCTCGCTCCTGGTAAACACTCCAAACAAACATTTAGTTGGCTGCTTTCTGACAGGATGGTGAAAGCCTCAGAGATGCTACAATTAACCTACAAAGTTCAAAAGAGAGATTTGATCTTTCAGCACAAAAATATCCGCACTCTCTTTCACATGCATGTGAATAGAAAGCCTTTGTTCAGATCAAGCCAAGAAGAAATAAACCACTGTTGGAGGGTCATTTCAGCTTGCTTCGAGGGGTGGGGAAGAATTTCAAAAACTAACCAAATGTGGTCCTCTTACCAGTGATTACGGATATTGTCTTTCAGCAGAACAGGCAAGTTTTTGTTAGAGAGACCTATTCTTGTGTTGGACTAATTCACTGTAGGTTCAGGCTAGGGTTTTATAAGATGTCTGGTGGTTTTAGGTACTGTGGTTCCTGAGTGTCCCACTTGAGACATCCTAGCAAGGTTTGCTTTTTAGACAATGATTGGTTCCTATGAGGAAACAGCAAATGTAGGCACTCAATCTGCCTTGCAGATCTTGGTGGTTGCTTCTTTGACTGGTGCTTGTCAGCATTCAGGAAATTATGAGTCCAACTTGCTATTACAATAGGAAAGAATTCCAGTAATCTGTTCTGTTTTGATATTTGGAGGCTTTGCTTGGATTTCATACTCCACCTTAACATAAGACTACCACCAGGTTGGCAGCAACCACATTAAGCCCATCTTCCAGCAAACCACCGCCACATTTATAAAGAAGGGTTTTGCTACAACTAATAAATTAATTTTAAAGGGAGGGGGCACATGTGACATTTCAAATATAACTCTGCCAGGATTTCCTGTAGTTTAGTCTTTTTATGAAATCTTCCCCTTTATCTCTCTTGTATGAGGCCTGATTCAGTAGATTACTCCTATAAATAACTTCAACATGTTTAAAGGTAGCCTGCCTGTTCCTTGCTGACTCAGGGGTATGGCTTTCTATCTGACAGTGAAATGCTATCCAGGAAAATCCCCAAAGGTCAGTTTTCAGTATTATTTTTTGACATGAACTCAAAGAGGCTGGCAAAAACTCTTCAGTAGTGGTTTTCTAGAAAAAAACTAAGGAATATTATATATCTGTCTTTCAGCAAATCTGAAGCTTTGGTACAAACCACAGCTTGCCTGGCTATGTCCTGTTTTCTTCTATTTTGAGTATTTATTTCTGCGGATAAAGGGCTTGCAGTAGTCCATCATACAAATGGTCATTAAGAAATCAAAGCTGAGATTTTAAAAAACATTCAGCGTAAGCCTAGCACTGCTCTTGTTCAAGTTACTGGCAAAACCCCCAGTGATTTTTCCCCCCCCTGCTCCATTGTCCCTCCTGAATATCCTTTGCTCCACACACACCTTGAGCTGAATGACTTTGGGGATCCCCTTGGGGTTTTTTTGTACCCCACTTCCACCATTGTTTTGGTATTTTTTCTTGGAGCTTGGCCTGCTGCTGCTCATTGCTAATCGAGGACCAGAGTGCCAGGACCACGTGTTTCCTCCATTTTTTCCAAGTTAATTTGATTTGTAGGTTTGCATAGGCAACAGCAGAGACCGATTCTTAGCCGGACATCACACCCCATGGTTCATTCGCACTGGCTCCCCCAAGACAGGACTAATTTACACCTTCTGCTGGGGCAGGCAATTTACTTTAAAAGTAGATAGCCAAGTATAGGAAGGAAGGAGGGGCTGGGGGGGACGAAGCAGTTGATTTCTGTGCTGGGAATCCCCATTAGGCTGAACGAAGGCTATCTTGTTCACTGAGCTGCAGAGCAAGAACGGAGAGTCACACCGGGACATCTCAGACCTGCACTAACTTGCTGAGCTAGCGGCCTCTGCTCCGCCGGCTAAAGCAGATGGGGAGGCCAGCTTGCCTGCGTCCAGATGCATTTCTTTCAGTCAAGCAACTGCTCCTGGCTGCTCATTCAGCTCTCTTCCTATTCGTAAAAATGAGTAATGTTACGATATTATTTTTATTAAAGAAAGATGAACTAAGAAATAAAACTGTAGACTGCATCTTCTGTGCACCCTCCCATATTTTTGGATCATTGCTGTCTGTGGAGCATATTGCAGGTTGTGAACTCCTTGTGGGAGTACAATAACTTGTACACAGCTATGCAATTTTTATACACATTTATACCACAGTCCTTAGCTGAGCACAACTCCGACTGATGTCATGATTACTCATGCCAGATGTCTCATGGTGGCGTTCAGGCTTTTGTTCCACTTTCATGATGACTATGGTGAGTGGTATTGGGCAGGTCTTGCAGAAGAAGTACCATTGTCAGGAAAAGAAATGAAAATCAGATAGGATTTTCTTCTGTCAGTGAGTGAAATCTGCTGTTCAGGACATTTTGAGCTATTTTTTAATTTTCATTTGCTTGGACTTGGATCTTTCTCTCAGCTTTTCCACACTTGTATTCCTTAGGAACTTATTGTGAGCTAAACCAAAGAAACTGGAGACATGCATAGCACGATTACTGTCTAAGTGATTTTGGGTACAGACACATTCTCATACGAAAAGTTGTGAAAACAATATAAGCCACTGGAAAAAACAAGACATTTTTTTCAGCTTCCCTTCAAATTGTAATTAAAGCATTTTGTCTAAATTCCAAAATTTCAAAAACTTCAAGCAGCCACGCTGATTACTCATTCTGCAGCTGCATTTAGAGGAGACTTGGGAATTTGTAAATAAGAGGCCTGAAGAACAAAGACTTCTGCCCTCAGGAAGGATATTAACATTGAAGGAGGCCTATATTGAGCATGCTTCTACCCCTGCTTTGGGGGATTTTCTTGCAGCGGGGATTTTCCTGCTTCATTTGCTACTTTCCCTGAAGGCATTTTGACTAGTCGGATTCCTCTTTACACTTTTTGTCATAGCTATGGTATTTGAGGGACACAAAGTGAAAATCTATGAATCTGTATGTATACAACGAAGGAAGGAGCTGTTAGTATATGCTTAAGGGCAAACAAAGGATTAGCTTCTAATCTGCCCCTTTTGCTAAACAGAAGTTACAGAGATTTTCCAGACATGACTTGCATCTGTTTAAATTACAGCTTATCATTTAGAAAATAACCAACGTTGGTACAAGCATTCCAGTGGATGAAGAATCAATTGCATTCCTTAGGAAATTGTTTCAGTCATTTATTGCTAATACATGAAACCGAGATTTTCAGAGTCACCTTGAGAACTGAGCAGCCCAAGTCCTGAAGGCAGTTCATCTTTAAAATCTCCATATGGACAAATTTCTTTAGCATTTCAATAGTGTCCCCCTGGAACATGTCTGAAATAAAGTGTTATTAAGTCCCTGAAGTCTTTTGATCTGAAGGAGACATTTAAAAATGGTTGGAGAATGTGAATAGTCAATGCATGTCCACTGTGTGCATTTAACTCCCTGCCCCTTTCTCCCCAAAGATCTGGCTATGTACTAAAGAATGACTGAATGAGTAAATAGATATTGCCTGTGGCCAGAATCAGTAGGTGTGCAAAATGTTTCTCTGGTTAAGCTTCCATCTACTCCTGTGGGATGCATATGCTGGGAAATGCTTCCCTCTCATTTACATAGATCTGAAAAATGGACTTTTGGCATCCTGTAGCCAATGCTCAGAGAGTGAGTGCTGGGACACTGGAGCGCTTGCTTCACTCATGCTGAACAAAAAACCAGTCCTGGATAATATTTTCTGAATTATTTTTGAAAAAAATGTCATTTTTCCCCATCAGTTAACAAATTTTCATGACAGGTAAATTAATCTTCCAGTACTGTTCTACTGTTGCCAGTCTACCCGTAAAATGTGCATAAAATTCCTAATTAATCTCTTACAGCAATTAGATTTGAAAATACTGCACAGGGTTTGAATTCTGTAAATATTAATTGACATAAATATCCAAAGAAAACTCTAAATTATTTGACAGTGAAGCTAAGTTTGTATTACAAAAAGCAAAAAATTAACCTAGAATGGAAACCATCTCCGACCTACTGTCTGATTTTCTGATGCCTCTTCCTACTGGTATCAGTGATGGCGTGTGAAAAACAACCACAAACTATGTAGCTTCATCATACCAAAAAGACACGTAAGTAGGAGAAGGGGCCTGGATTTCAAGAAAGCAAGTTGGATTTATGGAGGAAGATTAAAAAAGCTAATTATGTTTAACTTGGCTGACAGACAGCTAAAAAGGGGATATGATAACTGCCTACAAATATTTGAAAGATGCAAAATACACCAAGGAAAGAGGGAAATAGTTTGAGATGAAGTCTGGTAAAGCAAAATTTAGGCTGGGTAGAATGCTAACAATGAGACCTGTCAGACTGCAGAAAAGTTTCCCGAGGGAATTAGTCGACACCTCATTAAAAATACCTTGGACAACATGCACTGAGGGGGATTGTGGGGAATAATCCTTCAGTGAGAAAATCAAGCACCGGGGAGCTTCAGATGCCACATTCTGCTCTAATATCAGTGCTGTTGTCAATAGGAAATGATTTTAAAGTTTTTCCCAACAATGTTTTTGAGGCAGGAGGTATTTCCACCCTGACAAACAGTAGGTGGAGGGAAGCTCTTTTTGAGGGAAATCACTCTTTTCATGGAAAATCTGAAACATCAAAGGGAAGTCACCGTATTTGGAACTGGAGCTGTGCAACACACCAAAATGGTGTCACACAGACCTTCCCTTTCCTTAGGAAAGTTTCAGTGAGGGTGACAGGAGTGCTCTGGTTGAAGTGCCAGGGAATTGGAGACAGTCTGGGTTTTGGATCATGTACGTTGCTCCTGTTCAACCTGAGCTCCATGGTAGACTTTCACTTGAGCAGCTATCCTGTGTCAAAAGCCAACCTGCCTTGCATGTGTGGGTTTTTTAACCTAAATCAGCTAATTTGATTTTGTCAGTCCAGCTCCAAAGAACATTATTTTTTTGCAGTCTAGACCTACCTTCACTATTAGGGGGTGCAATTTCTATGCCAGAAATACCAGCCTATATTTTTTCCTGGGACTGGCTCCCCTGCATGGTCTACCACAACAGACACTTAACATAGCTGGAGTAGAGCAACTGTGAATCTACTTAGCGTCAGTCTTACAAAAGTCAGTGGAAACAGCTGATCCCTTAAAATGAGAAGGGAACCAGTGTTTCACTGCACATTTATGCCGAAGTAACTCCTCTGCCTCATACTAGGATAAACTGAAGCTAGGCAGCAGTGAATCAGACCTAATATGTTTAGTACTTCTATGCTAAATTTATGAGGCACCCAGTGACACTTGCCTTATGTATAGTGGTAGCACTCCCAGCAGGATGATATAATCATTCATGAGGAATTACGGTACAGTGTTGGAGTTTATTTAATGCTTAATGTTCACAACAACCTCCAGCATTGATTTTAATCTGGTTACTGCACGTGTTGTGAAACAGATCTCCGTGGAGCAGCAGCAGCAGAAGAGATCAACCACATCCCGTGCAGCGTGGCATATATCAGCAATACAAGGTTGCGCTGTTTTTCTGACAAGCAGAGGAAGCAGAGTTGATTCACACACCAGAATGATTCCTCTCACCAAGACGCTTAGGAATGCATCAAAGGAAACTGGGCTTTCTCTGCAGGCTTCCTCTGAGCAATGGGCTTACTGTAAGTCTGAGGCTAAAAGAATAGCACTTTTTAAAAAATGGTGCCCTTGACAAAAAGAGCAGGAAAACCTGTGGAAATTTGGGTCCAGCGGAATCGATATGCAAGAAGTGCACACCAAGGTATTAATTTTGCAGTACGTACTCAGAGTGGCACATTTTTCTGCTCCTAATGTTGTATTCCCTCCAGAAGGGAGACTCAGCCAAAAAAGTTCTCTGCCTCCAGGAGATACACTGTCCTTTTAAAAAGAACCAAGAATGGAAAAAAAAAAAAGGAGGAAAGAGGATGTTCTTCCAAGTTGGTTACTCAAATTCTAAGGAAAAGGTTTTGCATCAGTGAATGAGCTTTTCATAACCAAAATCCCCTTCTGGGGTCCCTGCAGTCTGGAGCTGGAACATGCTTGGTTCATGTTGCCTTCGAGTCATTTTAACAGCAAATATTTCCTGAGCAGGAAGGGCAAATTGTCCTGCTAGTGGAATTTAGTCACAAGGTTTTAGGGAAATAACATTAATATTCACAGCTGCTGTGTCAGTGCCACAGAGAAGAAGCTGCTTCAGGAGGATGACTGGTTTGTATCCTGTCCAGCCTTCATCCAAGGCTGGCAAGCTCATTTTACTGATTTTCCCCTGGAGAGATCACTGCTTTATCCCCTCAATGATTTCTTGAGCTACTTGCTTAAAAGAAGTATTTACATGGCATCTGTTTGTGTGATTGATTGTTCTTATGACTTGTTGCCCGGCAGCCACTTAAATATTACATTAAAAAAAATAGCATAAAAAATTCCTTCATGGTAAGTTTAAGTTACATCAAGGAGGTTCTCACATTTAACAGTCCTCCTGTGGCCACATGTGACAACGTGGTGAGCAACAGGACCCATCCAACTTGTTTGCCTTGGGCTGTCAGAGAAACAAATGACCCTATACTTTTCCTAAAGAGGCTTATAACATAATTTCAAATGTCATGGGGCAACAGCCAAGGCTCATGTATTCTCCAAAGGAAAACACACTGCCTGTGTCTGAACACTACCGACACAGATCCTGGTTTCTGGCTAGGAGGAGAAGCAACCGCACTGCATCTTCCACAGCTGTGGAAACAGCTGGCAGAGTGTGACAGCCTTGTGTGGCTCCTCTTCTCAGCTGCCCCACGTTTGCAGCATGATCTCCCTGCTGCCCCTCACATGCTGCTTTGCTCAGTGAACTGACCTTTAGCATGCCACTTGTAGGCAGGTCTCTCTGTGTGCCCCAACCGAGGATGCTTCAGGGAAGGGACATGAGCTCTTGGCCTGGCATGGGGTGGTAAGTGCCTGCCACAAACTTCCCTGAGCAAGAATCCAAACTGCAGCTGCATCCTGGGCTGCAACGTGGGGAAATAAGATTGTCTAAGACTGAGATAGAGGAGGGAGTGTGGTTAGTCACAACAAGAAGCTCAAGAAATTAGAGAGGGTCAAGTTGTGACCCTGTATCATTGACTTTTGGGGTAACTGATGAAGTTCATGGTACAGGACATTATTGGGTACCCCTGGGCTTCTCCTGCAGGAAGGCTTGGAGGGCTTGTTCTTGCCATTGGCAGTGGCCGTGGGGCTGACGGGGAGGATGTCCCCACAAGCCTGGCAGCTAGCGCTAATTATCAGTCACTCTGCAGATGCTTTGCACAGCTCCCGCGCCTGGTGTGTGCACAAGCTGCTGAGGAACAGTGCTATTATCGGGTAACATGTCTGGTTACTTTATAGACCCAGTTAACAAGAAAGGAGGGGGAGGAATTCCTACATTGTGCAAAGGACTCTTTTCTGCCCCCCTTGTTGTCTGGACCTTTGCCACTGTTTAAATTTAAGCAGATTTGCTATCCCAACATCTGCAGTTTGATTATTTGACTATTGCCTGGCTCTCAGTCAAACCACAGCAGAACACACTAGTCTGTGATTTACAGCCTGGGCTGTGATTATAATGGTTTTATTTTAGTTGGACCCCTATTTACAAGCTCATTTGTATTAGTGCACAGTGTTATAATAACAATGGTAGAATTATTAGGTCTCGCAGAAACAATCGCACATAGTAAATGGCTGCAGCTCACAGGGCGCTGCTTAAGTGCTCTAGCAGCCCGGTGATGTCTGTAACACAGGGGTTTCCATTTTAATAGCGAGGTGGGGGGGGAGTGAGGAGAGGATCGGGGAGGGGGAAGGAGCCGAAGAGAAACGTGGTTATTATTCATTCTTTTCTAAGTAAACAGAAAGGACGTGTGTTTCCTGGATTAGCAACTGAAAACAAATGCTGAGAGGGGAAAGCGCTGGTGTTTCCCTCACCAAGGTTAAATAAGGTACTCTGCGGCAGCGCTGATGGCTGCCGGCTGCTTGGAGCTGCACCGCGCGCCGTACAAAATGCCACGTCCTGCGTGCTGAGGGGCACCCGCAGCCACGGGAGGCTCTCAGTTTGCCCCAGGCAGCCCACGGCTGCTGCCAGTGGAAGTGCCTGGGGTGCACAAGCGCAGCCCCACGGGCCTTTCCCGGCAGCGGGCCAGGGGAAGGCCGAGGCGAGGCCGGGGAGTTTGGCAGCAACTCTGATGGGCGTGCGTTGAGGGCCTCCCTGCCAGCGCTGCCTTGGGTCCGCGTGAGCCATTGTCAGTGTGTCCCGCTGCCATGCAGGGCTGAGTCGCTCCTTTGCAGGCACTTTTGGGGTTTGCCTTGGGACCTCTGTCTCACAAAAACCCTCCTGTTATGGATAGCAGAGTACCCAGGGCTTTACCTAGCACACCGTGGATCCCACAACAAGGCCTTGGCCGCATATGGCTGAAGTAGACCACTGCCACAGACCTCACACGTTTGATCTGCTGCCATAAGGAGCACCAGCAGCTCCCAGCAGAGACTTGCAGGTGTTGGGCATTTCTGAAAATTAGGTCCTTTAAGTGACTCGTGGCCCCCAGTGGTCAGCAGCAGAGCTGGGATGGACATGATGGAGGGGAAGCTGGGCTTCAGTCCCTGTGGCTCTCCTGACGTCCCTGAAGGATACAGGGAAAGGACAGCCTGTCTCCTCCATGCAAATGCTGCCCGAGAACTTCCACCTCCTGCTCCACCACCGGCCAAAACATGAGTGTTAAGAAATGCTGATTCTTTAGTCTCAGAGAGGAGAAAGACCTGCTAACAGATCTGAATTTACTGCTCAGAAGTACAGAAATCACAGCACAGGCTGCTCTCATGCTCAAGCAGTTGATTTTAGACTGCATTTTTGCTCTGGCTTTATAGGGCAAAGCATGCGGGGCTGGAGCTGCTACTCGGGTTACCAGGAGGAACTAAAACCCCCTGTGGCAGGTGAGGGTACCAGTGGAAGCAGCCAAGGAGAAAATTTAGATTCTGTGAGTTTGAATGCTGGGTGTGGATGGTCTGCTTTGAGCCTAAGGAGAGCTTTTGAGTTTGTTTTTTTTTAAAAAAGAAAGCTGACTGCTAGAGAAGTAACATTTTCTGAGGGGGAAAAAAATGGAAATATAAACCAAATTTATGCAAAATGTGGTTTTCTAGAAATTCTCCCCACCTCCTCCCACCATTTTCCTGAAAATAGTAGCTGGTATTTTCCATACCTTCTGCATGCAGAAAACTGTATTTGTTTCCTCTCATAATTTAAAATTTTAGGCTCTCTTTTTACCACTATGTAACAAATATACAGAGGACATTGACACAAGTGAAGTCAGACTCTAGTGTAAATAAAAATATAAAACCCCCCTACAAATACCTAACAAGGAATATGAACAAGGGAGTGAAGCTAAACATGTTTCAGTTCCATGTTGTCAAGATGCCTCTGAACAAATACGACTTAGTTAAGACTCCTGGAACTATGGCCACGATATTGCAGGGACATTTGCTAGTGAACATAGTAACTTGGCTAACTTACACTATATATTAGTGTAATAGCTAGAGATCTCTACCTGTTTCAGAGACTCCATAATTAAGTAGAAAAATCAAAGGAAGAGTGGGACCAGGAGGTATTATCATTCTTTGTGAAGAATGTAAGACAAGGAAACAGCCCTGACTCAACTTGTGTGGCCTAAGTTCCTTCCCTGACTGGACTCCCTCAGCCATGACCCAAGGCTGCACATGAAGAACAGGCGAGCTGAATCATCCTCTCTCCTTTGACTACTGAAGAAGCATAGGGCAACAAACCTCTTCGTGTGGATGTTACAGGTAAATTACTCAAGGCATCTGAGATTAGATCAGGTTTAAGGTATTCTAAGACGATGGGTGTACAATTTCTAAGACGATGGGTGTACAATTGGGGTGTCCCTGATGCCTGTCCTGTGCTTCTCTACCCTTCCTCTTACAGATGTTATTTGCTATTGCTGACCAGCTCTGTTCAACGGTAAAACCCTTCAAAGCTAAGAGAAAATCTCTGGCTGACCTCTGTCTACGTACCTCTCTCTCTTTAAAGGCTGCTGGTTTCCTGGGTGTTTTGTTTTTTTCTGAGAGAAGTTTCTGACAAGAATTCTGTATAGTGAGAGGTTTTAGGGCTTTCTGCACTCCCTTTGTACTAATTGATTCCCCTGTGCATTAGCATCACCAAAGCTAGATTAATCTTCTTTTAATTTTAGTGCTAAGATCAATGTCTCCCTCACCATAGTTTATTGAACCCAGTACAGTTTTACCACTTGCCTTTACCTCCTCTAGGATGGTTTTTCTCTTAAGTATGTCCTGAGAAACGATCCCTCTTTAAAACTCTCTCTGGCCAAGCTGCAGGGTAGAATTGCTCTCCTGTGGGGCATGATCCAGTGCCAAAGTCCCTCCTGCTTCATTGCAGCCGCCAGTTTTCGCAGCAGCTGCCATGTCATCCTGCAGCTTTAAGAATCAAGCTGTGTCTTTTTGTTGGGGAAAAATTAGGACAGGCTCCTCTGCTAAAGGGAAGGACTAGTGGGAGATACTTTCACACATAGGCTGTGCAGCCTGGGCTCTTCTCACAGACTTAACACAACAGTTCTGCAGTACAAAATTTGTTTTCCAATGGAGCCAAACTTCTTCCTTGTATTTTTCAGGTGCCATTGTATTAATTCCTTCAAAACTTGGCAATAACAGCCTTTCTCTGATTCCATTTGTTTTATTATCTGTTTTACTCAGGCCAATTGAAATTTTATGACTTCTTTTTTTCCAGAAGAAAGCACTGGGATAGGGTTGGCACTGAGAACAAAGCCCTGAGTCAGTCCGTATAGCCACCAGCCAGCACTGCAAGAACATGATATACGCTGAGATTCAGAGCAAGCCACCACGGCTCCACCGTCCTCTGCTGTCTCCATGTAACCTTTTCCCCATGGAGCCAGCCTGTAAGGACATCGCACACTAGCAAGAGTGCTGAAACTCTTAATAACAGTTCATTCAAAGTCAGCTTTATTGTACTGCATCTTGCCTGTTGTATTTGTCTTATATGAGAAAAATCAGACTGAGAAGTAATTCCTATATAATTATCCAACCTTATAAAAGAGACTGCAAAGAAGAGGATTTGTAGATGGTCTTGCCTGACCTCATTTATTTCATGCCACAATAGTCTGGGAAAAGCAATCTTTCTGCTTGCTTATATGGATGGCACAGACAACAAAAGGTCCAGCCCCTCCTTCGGCATTGAATCTGCTTCTGCTGAAGCTGGTGGTAAATTGCCACTGACTTCAGTGGTAGGTGGACATGATCTCTTTTGGATTGGGTTTGCACTGTTTTCTCTTCCCTTTGCTTATATAAGGATCAGTCCCTGCAAACTTCCTGTGCATCAGCTGCTTCCACTAACTTCAAGCATATATTTGAATAGATGAAGATTATTTGCTCATATGCAGGTTGCAAGATAGAGCCAAAGATAAATAACTAGATGCACAAATCTTGCCTAAGCAGGCTGAAACGGAGCTTAGCTTACTCATCTGCTTCTGTCACACGCAGTGAACCTGACTTGTAGCCCTGCTCTGGCTTCAGCGTTATCCTAAATCCTTTGCAGCACAGCACTTCCCAAAAGAGCTGGGAACCCCCGCATCTGCAGGGAAAATCGAACAAACGGATTGGAGAATTTAATTGCAGAGTTCCCACACACAGCTCTGCATTTAAAATGAGTACAAACAAATAGATCTGACAAGCTGGGCTACTTAGAAAAAAAGCTAGCAATGCAAACCAGAGAAAAGTCAGTTTGCATTTATGATATACTGATCACTTATAATTTCATTAAATTAAATACTTAAGTAGATCTTATTCTTCAATGAAATTTAAGGGACTTAAGTATATGCTTAAAATTCTGTAAGTGCTTGAAAGTATTGCCAAAGATACAAGTCCTCAAAGTGCTTGGGCTGAGTAGTATACTTAAGTGTTCTGCTGAATCAGATCCATGGTGTCACAGATACTTGAAGTGAGCTCAGAGGCTTCAGCCTAGATGAGGGATAAAGCCAAACAGCATAACAGGAAACTCACAGGATTTTCCAGAGTCTAGTGCATAATTAGATTAAATGTGCAATTGTGTTTAGGGATTATGAACGGGTTTGGTTTTTTTTAGCTCATTAAAAAGAGAAAGAGCCTTCCTTTGCAGACATATACAATATCTATCAGGTAGCTTTTCTGTACACTTGCATTTTCCTAGTATGTGGCATTTCAAAAATAAAAAACTGTCAGTGACACTGCAGTTTAGTCCTGAGTAATAAAAAATGTCCAGCTCATGAGAGCAAGTCCTTCCCCTGTGTTCAGCCAGACAGTGTTAAATTCCTTCCCAAGTTTCCCTTGGGCAACTAAATAGATTGCAATGGTATGGCAAGTGCAGTGTAACACTGACCATAACAATTACATCTAAGCCGCGCTAACCGTACTTTCAGCAAACAATTCTTCTTGATTACATACCTTATGGCACATAAGCACATTTATTTTAATATACATTTTACATATTTAAAATATGTTTCTCCTACCTCTGATCAGTGTTAGCCACATTCATTGCCTGCAGAAATGCATGAAGCAGAACAGATTGAATAGCTTCTTCCCACTGCTTCATGTCTTCTTTCCCCTTAAAATTCTATCCTATTACTCAGCCCCAGCCCAGTCATACCCTCTAGCACTGCTGAATTTCAAGGAGGTGATAACCGCTTTGAAATTGATGGAAAGAGCCATAAAGAAGACTAAAGACATAAAAAGGGTCTGTTACCTTCTCACTGACTTTGTCTGTATCTGATATGTGATTCCTTTCAACTGTTTGAATTTTAAGTTTGTATTTATTCAGTCATCCCAGCATAGGTCCTGAAACTGTACAGTCTGTCGAGCAAAATTTCATTGTTTTTAACAAAGACATTGCACCTCTGAGGAAAGCTAGACTATCACTTGCTCTTATCTACACTAATCTTACACTTGATGCATCCTGTTTGCTGGTGTTCTGCAACCTCCCCATGCCTCGGCCAGGGCCCTTGGGGCAAGAACCGCTGCCAGCCCTCGTTATCTGGGCTCAGATAGCCCCAAATGTGGATGACCTGCCGGGAGCTGAGGTTGGGTGACCCAGGCTGACTCCTTGCAGAGACATTGGGCTGTCTCTGCACCACACTCCTCAGATAGCAGCTTTTCCCTATTTGGGGATATCTCAGCAGTCCCACATCATCTTCCTCCTTCCCGTGAGCAAACAGACACTTGAGAGCTGGCTGTGGAGCAATGCCCACCCCAGGACCTCCAAATGTGCCCCTGATGCCTGGGGTTGGGATCGCAGGCCAGAGTTGGCTGGACAGTGCTCTAGCAAAAATGAAAGTGACTCTAAATTGTGAAAGCAGTTTCATTTCCAAGCTGTCGTTGGCCAAGTTTGCCTTTCATATGCCCTATATATCTGACTTTAAAGGAGGTTAGCAGTGGCGCTTAGAGTCCAGAAGTTATGAAAATATATGAGGGCTTGATTCTCTGTGCGCCTCTGTTCCCCTGCTGCGGCTCCACCAAGATGTCAGAGCAGGTCCATGTGAAGTAGCCCAGACTCTGGGTGAGGGTCGCCCCTTCACTCCGCACAGTGGCAAGGCAAGCCGTGCTGAGGGCCCTCCCTGGGGGTTACAAGCAGCTGCTCTGCCCCAGCTCGGGTGTCCTCGCCTCACTCTACACACAGTTGTCTAGATGCCCCACGTATTCTTTTTCTCAAGGCTTTAGCTCCACAGTGCAGTAGCCAAATGCAGGGAAGGCCTTAAGTTGCCATTTTCTGCTGGCAGCAAATTACTACGCAGGTGGGTCCAAAAGGCTGTGTGGAGGCAGGCACAGCACGGCGCTTGCATGCTGCTCACTGCTGTTCCAAATGGAATGAAACCTGGGCATTGATTTTCCCCACATACATCTTTAAAGGCATGATCTGACTATAAATACTGTAAAAAAGTACCGTCATAGCTCAATGGATAGTATCCTGCCACATCAGCTTTAAAACCTACTGAATGCAGGAGCAGTCGAGATCTAGACCTCCTGTGACTGAAAGAGTCCTCAGTAATAAGGAAATTAACAGCTGGAAGATAAAGATGCCAAGGAAAAATGAAACAAACAGACCTTTCAAAAGCACTTGGGAAAATATTGTTGAGAATGCTCAATTAAATATGGATATTGTTTAAAACATATGGGCGGAGGCAACAGCAGGCAAGGAACAGCTGTGCCTGTTGAATCCCATCCCTTTGTTTGAGCAACAGCACAAATCCCTACAGATGTGGGATCTTTTTTTATTAGCTTGCCCCCCACCCCACATATACTTATCTTTATTTATAGCATCTCTAACAGCATCTCAGGTTGTAACCTTGATTTATAATATTGGAAACGCTGGCACACCATTTTGTTTGCATAGAAGTTAGCTAGGTGAATTGCATAGCTGAGCTGTAATGTTGCCATGAAGAATAGCAGATGTTTAGCTGTTTTCATTTCCACTCCTTGGTGGACAATCAACAATGTCTGATAACTTCTCTCGCTTGCTATGAGGTGGCCCAGAAATCTAAGTGGGGGGTCTGGCCAGAGAGTTGTACACTACTGAATCAGCAGAATACCCCCATCAGCCTTTACATGGGCTTAATGACAGTAGACAGTCAGTAATTTGGGCATTATTTAGAGCTTTTTATGTACTTCTGATTGCCCTAGGTCTGTTGCCAAAACTTTTGGGGGTTGTTTTGCTTATGCAATACAGTCCTCTTCTGGGACTTCCCACAGGACATCAGGTACCTTTCTTTTCTCTACTTCAGGAACTGAAAGCACACAGTACAGATGGCCGAGAAACATTTTTCCCCTAGTGCATATTTTCACTAAAATGGAAACATCTTTATCATAACTGAATTTCCCATAAACTCTTAATGAGAAACCTCCTGCTTTTCAGAGGAAAACAAACAAGTAAGCAAAATCCTCAACCCACCCTTGTGCTCAGCAAGTTCCCCCAGCTAGGGATCTAGCCAGGCTGCAGAAATTGTGTTGTATAATGCCATGGAAATGTAAGAAACACAACAAATCACTCTCACTCAAGCTATCTTCCCACTCTTTTCCACCCAATTTAAACTGGTATCTGTCCAGTGACTGCAGGGGAGCTTCTCTCTGGGGGAGTCCTAGACTGCATGATGCAGAGTCTGTGTCACCCAAACAATGGCACTATTTGTGCCAGTACTCTTCAGCTCAGCTGCACTCATTACACTTAATTGATCATGATGCATTGGAGCGGCACCGAGTTGTAAACCAGTTGATTCAATCCAATATCAAAGCTGAATCATGCCGAACGAGTGTAGGTTGATTTAAAATTGCTCAAGAAGCGTGGCTACTTGAAAGGGTGTTAACTTCACCAATTTCAAGGGAGTTGCTCTTGTTCTGTGCCACTATAAACAAGAGCAGAACTAAGCCTTGAGTCATTACCCGTCTCTCTTTTGCTGCTTCTATTTTCAGAGGAGAGCTGCTGGCTTTGCTGCTGGCTGAGCTTGCAGTGATGCTTTTTGGAGCTTCTTGTTAGTTAAACAGGGGTAGACTTTGTTCTCTGTGGGAGAGCAGAGAGAATTGGGATGTTATGAGCTGGGAAAGGCTGAAACCCAAAGGCTTGCATAGTATTTTTAGTAATATTATAAAATACAGGTGCCCCAAAGCCTAGGTTTTGTCTCAGCTGGTAACAAGCATTTGAGAGCAGTCATTCTGTGGCCATACTGGGTTCCCCAAAAAAGTGCTTGTCCTGAGCGATTAAATAACAGGTTCCAGGAAAAATAGTTTATGGTATTACATGGACCTGGACAAAGATGCCTGAGGTGAATAGTTACTTTGAACCCCTTAAGTATCTTTGCATTGCCATATAATCAGGAGGTATTTTTAATAGAGACAGCTATTTTAAAGCTCACTCCTCTGACACAGGCATGCACAGGTGGGATGCATCCATTTTCTAAGACAGGCGACATAGCAATCTGTCAGCTGAGAAACATCTGAAAAAAGGTGATTTTCCTCAAAAGGAAAATGGCTAAAGAAAGCATGTGTCTTTCAGAGGAGGAATACTTTATTATTATTAAAAATCCAGCCCACAAAATGTTTTTAGTCTGACATTTAGCATTTGAACTACACCATCTAGTCCAGCATTGTAGCTATTAAAATCACTTGTTCGCACCCACCAGTCAGCAAGTAATTCTGTGGCTAAGGTGCTGTGTTCATATCTTCCTTTTCCACCCAAGCTGCCATTGGCTGTCTGGTCTTTGCTTTCAGAAACCACTCATTGCTTTCACAAGGCCTGAAAACAAGATGTGGTAGGAGCCATTACAAATTGACAGATTCTGTTTGCAGACTTAGGGATGCATACCATGCCATGCCCACGGGAACTAATGAGAGTGTGTCTTCCACGCACGCATTGCTTTTGGGTACAGTTTGTCCTGAAGATTGCCATGCTGGCAAAGATCTGCGAAAGAATAGTATGAAATTCTCCCCTGTGTAGGCAGCCAGCATGGGGTGTGTGCTTTACCACAGTCTCCTATAAGACTTATTTTGACAACGCAGTAATGTACAACCATTCTGTTGGTCTTCTGAAAATGAGTGAATTCCAGTCTTATAACTTAACTGGTGTCACATTATTATGAATCACCACCAAAATATTTTCAGTGCTCCTTGGAATAAATAGAAAACTCAAGCAAAAGCAGAAGAGCTAAATAGGAATTTAGTACTTACCTTAGGAGCCATAAAATTACTCTAGTTACAGCACTGTAAGTCTTGATATAGAACATGCTGAATAAAGTTGACTCTCTGTTTCTTTCAGGCTACCTTTTCTTAAATTTGCAGTCATGCCAGGTTGGGCTGATTCATGTTTCTGTGCTGCAGCCCAGCAATCAAACAAAATGACATACCATGCTGGCAAAGCTAAAGAGAGCTTGTGGACTGCAAGCTCCACTCTGGTGTGTGTGCATGCATGTGTAGATATGCCTGGGTCAGAAGAAATTGGAAGAGATCCCTCTACCACTAGGATGGATTCTGCTGCTATTGTACCCAGGTGTTTTCCATGCAATCCTGTTGACTTCAGTGGAGTTACTCCATCTGCATGGCAAGGATCCTTAAAATAGAACTTGGACTACTGAAGTCAATGGGAACTTTGCCACCTCCATTGGCTTCATGAGGAGCAGGGATATTGTTGGCCTAAAATTACAATCAGCTTTCAATTATTATTTCTGGCTTGGGAGGGAAGGGCTTAGAGAGGAAAATGGATGGAGAGAAACATTGATTAAAGCCAAGAGAAAGAGTTTGAGAGCAGCATCATTATGCTTTCTCAGAACAACAGGAACACAACACATCTCCAGAAGAATGTAGACTGAAGTCAAATTGCAAGACTTGTATATTTTCCCTTAGGAAAAATGCTGTGGTGAAAAATGTTAATGATTTTTAAATAATGCTCCATTTTGCAGGGAGCAATTTTCCAAGCAGTCTTTGCCTCCAAAGCAATTGCTGGCCATTTAATGACATAGTAAGTATCAAATACTGGCAGAAAGTGTATGTGGTAAGGACCATATAATCACAAAGTAAATTCACCATTATTTTTGTCTTAAAAACCAGCACACGTGTTAAATGATATTTTTGGGTCTGCTGTGTATAATTACCAAGCATTGTACACTTCGGGAATACATAATTACTACGTATACTCCTTGCACTAGGAGTATGCAATTACTCCCTCAGGTTCAAATTCTTCCCTTGGATGCTACGACTGTCCTGTCTGAAGGGCCAAGTGTAAACCCAGATATAGGATCCTTAGTGACCAGGACTTTGGGGGCTTTCACATAAATAGTCAAGTCAACATCTTAACCTGTTCTGGTTTCCTTGAGAAAGCTTTGGGTGAGCCCAAGACATAAAGCAAATGTTGCAAAGGAACTACAGGCTGGCTTAGTTCCTTTAGCTTTATCACAAAGACAAAGATGCTTCATCTGCCTGTGTCTTCCTCTTGCTATTGCATTATTGCACTTGGTGGCACTGTGTCTGCCTTCAGGAGGAGCTGGAAAATTTGAAAATGGGTGCAGGAAAAAGAATGACACTGTGGCAGGAAAACAAGCTTGACAGGCAGACACTTAAGGCGTCAACAGGAGGTTCAAGGGGGTGACTGGAGAAAACACTAGGTACAAAATCAACTAAAGGCACAACAAAATAGGTGCCTGGAAACTAATGTCAAACAAGATCAACAAAAAAATTAAGGGTAGCAGTTCTAATGGTCAAAGTAATTAACCACTGAAGCAAACTGCTCAGGAAACTATGAAGGAAGACAAACAAATCATGGGGCTTAGGTGAAATGGGACATCAGTCTATGGCCTTCAACATACAGAGGCCACACTGGTGCCAGTGTGAAACAACTTGAAACCTTGACCTGATGGGAGAATGCAGGGATCAGAAAAATCTGAGGTTGAGCACATGTAAGACACTCAATGAAAAACCCAAGCCTGAAGGCTGCCCTGTTTGAAGAGTGACCCCGCTGCCATCAATGGCACTATGTGGTTCTGAGTGGGGTGCAGATGGGAGCAGAGCCAAGCAGGTGACAGCCCTTTGGGCCAGTGCTTGGGGTGTGCTGGGATGGCCATTGGGCAGGAGCAGAAGAACGGCTCCTGCCCCGGGAGCACAGTATGAAGGATTTGGATAAAGGGGCAAGGATAGAAGAGAAAATGAGGAAACATCTCAGGAAAGGCTCTACACTGAAATATGGTGGATAAGGGCATTTCCCACCTCACTGCAGATTAATGTAATGATGTATCTGCCTGAGGCTTAATTTCTCAAAGCCTCCACCTGGACAGAAAACTCCCCATTCCCTGAAAGGAGAGTGGTAAAACCACGAGGGTCATCCAGCTGCTGGGGTCCTAGAGGGATGAGACAGTGGGGCAGATTCTGGGCTGAATGGCTGAATGAATCCCTTGGGGGCTGCTGCCTGGTGCTGTGGATATGATGGGCAGTGTCGGTGTTTAACACAACACAGGGCAGAGAGAAAAACAGAGCTGTAGCCAGACATGATATCTGTATCATACCGAATTTCCAGAGAATGCACAGAATGGTTAACCGGAATAAATATTTTGCCTGAAAACAGCCAGTTGTATAAAGTTATTTTCTATTGACTGCAAACCTCTAAAGGCCTGTTAAATCCTTTTGGTGAGGAAGAAGACTCTTTTTAGCTGTGAGAGACAGAATTAGTTGATTTCCATCTGATACCTTTGAGTCCTGGGAGTGTACATTGTGGGCTTTTTTTCAGCCAAGTTCCTGAAGCCGCTTTTCTCAAAGGATATGCAGCACAGAGCAAAACTACCCTCTTCTCCTCTGGGTTCCTGCTTTGACATGTTTTTCTCTCTGTAGTCAGTAGCTGGCCAGTGGTCACTTGTTTCTGAGGAAAGGAAGAATATCACTTAAGCAGATGAATGTAACCACAGGACTATAAAACCAAGTCACTAATGCTCTGCTATCCCTTCCTGTGATTCAGCGACGCTGGTATATCTGAGGCATGTCCTGGCACCCTCTTTAACATTGTCTCACTAAGTGCTTGATGCCTGAGTTTTAGAAACCTTTCTTAGTCAGAGCTGTGCTGTATTGTTTTGGAGCTAGATAAACGCTCCGGGTCACTGCAGTTCAATGTGTGCCTGGCTTGCTTAACCTGAAGCCCATTATACAAGGAACAATTATCTTGATTTTCTCTGTCTTCACATTTGTATTCTGCAGTCTAGGGATGTCAAAGCAAATGCTAATTAGTAAAGATCTCAATTTAAATTTAAAACCGTACTATAAGATTTGGGGAGAAATGTTAAATTTTGCTAGTACACTCCCACCAGTGCTAACCAAATCCTGCCTGTTCATATTTTAAAAGTCTGCCATATAAATATGACAAACATTAATTATTTTACCATCAATTGCCAGTGGAAAGCAACTGAGACCTATTTCAGTGTGAAGCATTTTGCCACGCATCTAAGTCAGTGATTTAACAAACCTCAGGCTAATGTCAAAGGTCCGGATGGCTCTCACACTCACAGGCTACTTGCACTTTGCACTGCCTGACGTCTGCTGTGCCTCAGCTGCAGAGATTTTGTTCAGGATAATGCTAGCAATTATTTCCTTTGATGTCAGATAGCATTAAGTGAGTAAGTGAAAAAAAAAAACCCTGACCCTGACCCTAGAATCCAATCTTTCTGAAATATTCAAGGTAATAGATAGTCTGTTTTCACAGTCAGTCTTCAAGAGTCTGTTAATAACAGATTAATTCCTGATGCTGTTTAATACTTCAGCACCAACGTGTGTTTCATAATAATTGCAAAATGGTGCAAAACCTAGGATACAGTTTCCACCCTGTGCTGGGGCAAGTCTGGTGTAATTCTCCTTGTCAGAGGCCTGATGTGAGCAGGAGCAAACTGAAATCTACAGTCTTTATTTGTGAAGAAATAAAAATAGTGGTGACACAGGAAATACCTGAAGGCAGCGTGACTCAGGGGATTAATAACGGTGGCAAATGGCCCTTGTCAATTTACAGCTGCTCACATTTGGTTGCGTATCACAGCCACCTCGTGTTTCCTTTGCCCAGATGTAAATGACCAAATGAGACGCCGGGCACTGGCAAGCTAAGCCCTACATGAATATTTCAGATCTTGTGGGTAGTGACAGGCAGGCGGTGTTGCCTGAGGTACGTGGTGCAATACCCCTCAGCACACATGGGTGCGGAGCCACTAGGAGTGAATGGTACAGGGAAAACTGCAGCTGGGGAAGGAAAGCTGTATGCAACCATGCTGCACAGAACAGCACATGGGAGTGCCAGTAGCTGGAAGGGAACCAAAGCTCAAGGAGGGTGGAGAGGCAAAGGAGCAGAGTTAAGAAAGACTGTGGGTGTTCAGGAGTGCCTTAGAGATGGACAGGGAGATTGTTTTGGCAGAGCAGAGGGAGCAGGAGCCTGGACAACATAGCCAGGTCTGCAAGGCCTGAGGAGCAGAAGGGAGCATCTGCATGAAGTGCAGCCCTTGCAGCTCTTCTTGCCAACTTTTGTTCTTTTTTCTTCCTCTTCTCAAAATAGTTACTTGTTAGAACACGCTTCTTGCCAGGATGTCGCAATTGAGACGTTTGCTTCAGATGCTGGCTGTGATTCCTGTAGCACAACTATGCTGGGTAAATCACATCCCCCCCTGCCCCCCCAAACAAGTGGCAGAAAACACAATCCTGGCTGCACTGAAAATAACAAACTTTGACTCACTTCCTCTTCAGAAACTCTTCAGTATGCCCCATTATGCAATTCTCCAGCCTCCTGGTACCAAGAGGGAATTAATATCCACTTAATCCCTCAACAGCAAGCTTCTAGGGGATACTTTTCCCAGCACAGCTCCTTCAGTAATGGTCATTTTCAAGTGGTGCAGCTACTCCTGGCCCTGTGCTGACCAGGGAATGCTCTGCTACTACCACCAACCAGTTTGTGTGTGTGTATATGTGTATATGATCCAGAGCTCTCCTTGCTACTTGGTTTACAGAAGATATGAGTCACTTGGCATTTTAGCTACAACACCTCAAATCCATAGCTCAGACTCCAGCAGATCAACCTTTCAGCTTTTCAGGTGTATTGAAGTCTCCAGGAATTATCCCAACTGTCTGTCATCAAACCAGCACCTGACATTAAATATATGTATGTTCTACTTCAGTAGATAGCATACATTTCTCTGGTGACTGCTGGGATGTAAGCAGGGAAAAAGAGATGGACAATTGCTTGGATGTAAATATGCATGAAGAACATTTTTATTAGCCCAGAACTGAATCAGGATCCCAGACTGCAGTCTTGCTGGGTTTTACATCTGTCATTAAGCTCTTCAGACTTCTAAGCTGCAGCAATAAATCTTTTTTCTGCTAATGACATCAAGGAGCATGGCAACTATGTAGGCAAGACTGTCCTGCACGCACACATACAGACACATGCCCTTTTGGTGACTGCTTGTTGGAAGTAAAAAATACTCAATAGATCAAGGACAGATGTGCAAAAGTAAAAATATCTTCTTAGTCATTGGTGTGAATGAAGCTTTGCTAAAGAACTGAAAAGGGTGAAAGGAATTTCCATGAATTCAGGTGCTGGCTCAACAGCCCAGCCTGTAAGAGGACCGGTTCTCTGCTGAAAACTCAGGCACATGCATATGAACAGTACTATATCCATGGAAAACCAGGGCAGCCAAACCACCTCCATTTTAGCTGCAGTTTCCCACTGCATACAGCAACATAGAGGACCTACCCCAAGCATGAGGAGATGCAGCAAGACATCAGTAATGTGTCATGACGAACACTGAATGTTCACCTCTAAATTCAGTGCATTGTATTGTGACATTTTCTAGTGATATCTTGGTGGAGATTTAGCAGAGCAGAAATACCTTTAACAGGGGCAGAGCACAGAGTCCTTTTGAAAAAATCCCCTATTTTTATTGCTACCCAGAAAGATGCCACAGATCCTGCTACTCACAGGGATCTACTATTAACTCTTAATAAAACACCTAACTGCTTTTTAAAATCTAGGCTTCTGCATTTTATTAGTGCCCCCATCACAGACAAAACCCTATGGCCCCAGGCCCTGTTCACACAACTACCTTTAATCCTCCAGGATTTATAATTTAAATAGGCATATCAGAGACCTTAATCTGGATCATCCAAGAGTTTCTTTGGGGTTTTTATTCCAGATTCCAACCAAAGAGATAAAGGGCTGGGATCTGGAGTCTTTTCTTCTGTAGCCAGGTGTTTCTTCTATAACATGGACAGGGGTAAGAAGAACACCTCTGGCTGACCCTGGGCATCTGTATCCCCTCTCAGATCACATCAACTCTGCTGCATGATGAATTCTTAGTTGGGGGTCATACGTAGTCAGCACTGATGAGCCAGCCAGCAGTGCGGTGGGCAGCCACTCCCTCGTGACTCTTCCAAGGTGCTGACAGTTTGGATGCAGCCAAACAAGCCGAGTGCTCACGGGGAGATGTGTACGTGCACGCAGAAAATTAGCAAAACACCCGTCTTGCCAAAGGGGCTGGGTTGCTGGAGGTGCATGCTTGGTGGGCAGCAGCCTGGGCGTCTCGAATCTGGAGGCAGCCATGGCCCAGCTGATGCTGTGACGGGCAGCCTGCGTGCGTGTCTGCTCGGCCTCCATGGAAGGGCCAAAAAGGTGGGTGAACATGCAACACAGCCCACTTGCCTGGGCCTGCCTGGCATTACGCACCCAACTCATGTACAAAAACACTGCCTTCATTCTCCTGGAAAGATAAACCAACCGCAGTTGGCTGTTGTCTTTGGAGGAGCTGTTTACTGTGCCTGTTCCCATGGGGAGAAGAGCGGGTGTCTTAACATTTTGGGGCTTCCCAGAGAACAGAGATGGGCCCAACACAACGTAGAGTTACTGTCTGAGATACAATGCTGCTCATCCTTCTGCCCCATGCTGTTTTGCAGACCCAGGTGAGCCTGGCAGGTGCCCACCAAGACACTCCCCAAGGTCCAACCAGCACCCATAGCTGGGACCCTCCTTCAGAGCTGCCAAGGGTCTGCACCACCTCTAATGCCACCTCATGCTACGTAGGGAAGCATGTGGCTTTGAAGGGGCAGTTTGATGGCACAGTCATCTGCAGGTCATTCCCCAGCTGTAGGAATGTCCTGAAGGGTGGACAGCTGAGGCTGCTCTGGCTCCAACACAGCTCAGTGTCTTCGGTAGTGATGTCAAGGGTGGGTAGAGATGGTGTTTAGTTGATCTGTGGAAGACACAAATCTGGGAGACCTGCAGTGCACCAGGGTGAGGAGTGGTATTTAAAATTATCTCATCAGCTTAGGAAAACGGATTGGAGATAGTATGATGAAATTCAGTAAAGTGCAGGATGCTATACTTAGGCTTGAACAAACAGCTTCTTAAATCTTTCAGCTTGAAGGTGTGAGAAGGAGTCCTGCTCTGCTAAGCCTTGGAACAACCTCAGCTGGATTTTCGTGCTCAGTTTCATGATCAGCTAGAAGACCAGATCTCTACACAGTTTCTTTATGGCTCACTGTAAAACAGAGGCTTTGTAAAACAGTGGCTGTTTAAAGATCTGTCATCATTCCCCTCTGGCACAAATACTTCTCTTGGTTTGGTTGACAGCATAAGCTTCTGGGGTTGCAGTCTGAGAGCACAAGAATTAAACTTTGAATTCCTTCTGGAAGGCGGTAGCCAGAAAATGTGTTTGAGATACCCTTTGAGTGGGAGAAACCACAGTGATGTGGTTGCATTGGGAATATGCCTTGTTTCCCTCCTGTGTTGCTCCAAGTCAATAGTGGTATTACTCCAATAACATCAAGGGAGTTAGGCTGGCATGAAACTGGAAATAAAGCAGTGTTTAATTAGATTATTTTGATAAGAAGAACCTGGGGTAACATGTGTAGCTAGAAAAGATTAATTGCAGCTTCATTTCCCAAGGTAATTCCATGTAGGATTGTCTCTGGTCACAACACAGTTTCACTGTAATGGTGCTGTGCATTGTTAAAAGTCAGCAGTCATTTATTTTGTGCTGAACAGACTACATTATGAAGGAGATAATCCAGTTTGCTGTCATTTTGGCAACTTGTTAATGACACAGGGCAGCATAATATTGCATGGGTTCAGAATTTAGCTGCAAAGCTTCAAGCTTTACGCTTTGCACATACTGTCATTCTTCAGAAATAGTTTTTGCTTTATCCTAAAACTCTGCATTAAATTTACTGTCACTTCTGTCTAGTGTCTAAAAGGCAACAAAATGACATTTTTCTTCGTGCCTGTTAAATGATGTAGTAACAGGGAGGGAGAAAAAAGCACTGGCAATTAACATGGCCTGAGCCTTTGTAAGAAGCAGACAGAACAGGAAAGAAAACAGATCTGATTTGACTCATTCAGAAGAGCTTTTAACAAACCCTCCATTGCTCTGAAACTATGTATGTCCTTCATCTAGAAGGGAAGTCCAGTATTGTGGATGTTAGCCTAGGACCTGTGTCAGGCTAAGAGCTGGCCTGGACCAGGTTCCTCCCTCCCTCCCATACTCCATCCCTATCTCCTAATTTCCACGTAAAGAAAAGCCAGGCCTGTGGAGCAGCCAGGAGCCATGGCACACATAACTGGCAGCACCAGGGCCTCAGGTTTAAGCCCAGAGAGCAGGGGTAGACGAAGCTTTACAAAAGTGAGCTTCCATGGCATCCTATGGATATCCTGGCCCTCTGCTCTCTGGTGGTCCAGGGGGATTGCCCAGCTCTGCGCTCTGATCACAGCCCGGTGTCCTTCCTGAGGTAGAGGGAAGCACAGGGAGTTTGTGCTGGGGGAATCTTCAGCTCTTTCTGGTGTGGTTTCTGGGGACGCAGTAAAGCTTGTCTCCTGGTTTGGGTTTGCATGAGCTCATATCTTCTGAGTTTTACTTTGACTTTCAAGGAGGAAAAGGGAAAATCTGCTAAAAATGGATAGCTCACTGCCATTTCTACCACACATTATCAAGATTGCTCTCCACTGCATTAAACCCTCCTAGGCCAATTTTGCCACAAGTTTGTTTTTTGATGGTATTTCATGCTAGAATTTGTTCCATGTTCACAGACCATAACAAACCCTTCTGGAAATCATGCAGAGTTTGTGTGGTGATCTGTTTGGTTTGGTTGGTTAGTTTGACTTGGTTCATTGTTCATTTGGAGGTTCCCAATGAGTAGAGGGCAATCGGCTCTCCTGCTTGCTCCTATTCATAAAGGGTGGGAACTCAGGCACCTTCTGACAGTGCAGGCTTTATAAGGGCAGGTAGGCAGAAAGATCAGGCTCTGGAGGGCATTCAAAGTGGATACAAAAAGCTGACCTTCATGTCCTGAAGCTGAGGGAGACTGAAGAGTGATTCAAAGAGGGTAGGAGGAGGTGACACTGGCCGATTGATGGGCAAATAATATGATCTTAGCAACTGCATTTTGAAGGCTGGCCTATGGGGAAAAAAAAAAAGAGCAAGCATTAAAGTTTTAGCAAAAGAGGTTGAATGTTATCGATATTAACTGCTATGAATTATATCAGTTTATACCAGCAGAGGAATTGAGCCTGAATTTATTTTTCTTTCAGACTTCCCTACTAGACGAATTCACTGGTGAGTGAGAAAAAAGTAGGAGTAAGCTGAGTGCTGATATTGCTTACAGCAAAGTCCACCTCTCAGGCCAGCCCTTCATACAAAATAGCTGTGATCTCATACTTTTGTGCCTTATGAAAAAGACTGAAATAAAGTAAAGACCGCACTGTGCTGCACTGAATGGTATTTATGGTGGTGGGAGGCATCCTAGCACCCTCATTCTCTCTCCCCACCCAATAAAACACAGCCAATTGAAAAGTGTTAATATTTGCCAAGATCTGGGCTAGGTCTTCCTGGGCATGAGTGGGTTGCCATACTGGCTGCATTGGGGTTTAAGTGGCTGGAGTGAAGAGCAGAAGCTGGAGAGAAATAGGTGGGAGTAGGGGTAGCTTCTGGGTGTGCAGGGACCCTGGTCCTGGCAGCAACAGATCCAGCAGATCCAGAGCAGTGATGCCAGGCTGACATTTCTTAATGCCAGGCTTCCTGTTAGCACCATTTCTTCTGGTGCATTTGGGCATAACTAAATCCCACCATCACCACTACCACCACCAAAGATGTCCCAACCTTGCATCACGAAAGCCTGCTCAACCAGGGGACAAGAACTGGAGATGGTAGCAGTCTTTCTGGAAGCAAAGAGGAGAACGATGCACCCATTACCAGGATAAAACTTGAGTGACAGCATAAAATTGAGCTCAGCAGAGTCAGGCTCCCAGCACAGCCCAGGTTATCCCCAAGTTAAATCTTGTCCTTTCTAATGTAGCGAAACACAAACTGGTGGTCTTAGAATGAAGAGAGAGAGGAAGAGAGGAAAAAGTAAGCTTATTTTTAATACTTGGAAGGCTCTTAGATACAAAGGGTCACCCTGGATAAGACGATACAGAGTAGGCAGAAACAGCAGCATTTCTGAATGGCTAAGGAACAAGGAAGGAAGGAAAGCTAAGAGCTGAAGATGACTCATTTTAAGGACATGAATGAGGAGGATGGGGTATTCAGCAGTTTCCCATGAAGAAGTACCTTTAAAAAAAACCCCCATCTTTCAAAGAAAAAAATGTAAGAGAAACAAACCCAGAAGCCTTTCCTGAGATTTTGAATAATTTATAAATGTCTTTTGCATTTTCCTCATCCTTAGAAAATTCCTTAAGAAATCAGTGGATTGCTATTGTAGGTGGAAGCTTTCATCACCTTATTGAGTGAGCAACAATGTTCATGTCAGTCTTCTGCCTTTGGATCACGTTAAGGACTGTGTATGTGTGTCATCACAATGGCTGCATTTGCACAATGCCTTAAGACACTGTTGCTGATGCTTGTGGAAACTACAAAGCAGTCCCTGGAAGGCACTGCGCCCCATTGTACCATACTTCTTGTTTCCACTCTTTATCAGCTGGTGATAACAAGAAATATTTGTTTTTCTGCTAACATTTTTGGTTCCAGTTCTCCTATGATTTATATAGGGTGTGAGTGAGAACTATCTCCATCAACACCCAAAGATTTACAAGGGCTTTAAATTAATAGGCTGAGAGAGTGTAAACTTTCTGGATTTGATTTGTATAATACCTATTTTACAGAACTGATTTTTAAAAAAATTGTTCTCTCTGGAGAGAGTAGATTAACAGTATGACACCACAGTTTGACATGCCCATATCTTCTTGGAAAGATATAAGCAGAATAAGGGAAGATCATCTTAATCCTTCACCCATTAAAACACCCCCCCTCCCCCCATTGTTTCATACAATTTGGGATGTATGGGCATCTCTCCCTTGCTTCAGCTGTCTTCTCAGTCTCCTCTGCCATCTCCAGCTAGAAAGACCTTAAAACCCTACATGCTCTGTAGGAAATAAGACTTGAAGGCATTTCCTATGCTCCTTCACATTACCCTTTCCCCTGCTCCCGAACACCAGCGTGCATTTAGTTCTCTACTGCCGCAATTCAACTCACAGATGAGCACATTTCAGGTGAATATATGTGTACAGGAAAAGATCCCCCACTTTATGTGGCAAAAAACCTGGAAGAGAGGAATGAAGAGAATCTCTGAGGTTTCGTGTTCAGCGGTTTTCCTGAGTGGTCTTTCTGATGAGAGGTAATAGGCAGATTGGGGAATTTGGAGACTGCAAACATTACCTCCTCTTGCAACCCCTCTTCCTTACTTGGGTGTGGAAAAATTCCTCCTAATAGATCCAAGCACCATCTTCCAGGGGTAGCTCTTGTTTCTGGTGCTTGTTTTCGCTGAATGACATGGTTCTACATACCACCTTGCAGCACTGCTCTGTATCGCATTTACAGGGCTATTTTATCATGCTCATCCTGTTGTTCCTAGATAAGTAATTCCACTCTCCACTGGGTGTTAATCCCTTGCAAATATTTATGTACACCTCTCCTCATACCATCACTCAGCCAGTGCCTTCAAACTTTTCTCTGAAGCCCGTCACGTCTCTGCTAGCTGCTGTTACTCTTGCCCTCCACACTCACTCAATACTCTTCTGATAACAGCCTGGCCACTATACACATTTCTTAAACTTCTTATAGACCTGTCCCGTCTCTGTTCTCTTTCCATAGGCAACAGCTTCTGTGACAGTGATGGTGACATCCCTCCTCTGTGACCTGAACCCTTGGGTGCAGGTATTCCCAAACTGCACAGCTGGTGGTTTCAAGTCCTGTGGTATCTGATTGCTATCTGTAAACGCACAGTCTCCCCCAGTGCTCCTGCGTGTGAAGTTATTTCCTCCCTGCCTCTTCACCATGCATTAATTTATAATGAGGGAAAGTAAGTTGTTCACTGTTCTGCTTTTTATAATTATCTATTTGGAGCTTTAATTAGAACGCCACTAAAATCAGAGAAGACAAATGAACCTAGCTCTAAGACATTATTTAATCACCTAAATGCATTTTCAAATTAAGACAGAGCTCTTTGATAGCAGAGCCACTTAAAGTAATCCATATTGGTAACATTATTTACTAAGGAACCATGCACACGCTGCCACCTGCATCCCTCAAAACTAAATCATCTAAATCATCCAGTGCCAAAATTAATGCAAACAACCAGCAAAAGGATAAAGAACAAAGAAAACAACATACCAGTCCTGGGGCTTCTCTCTCTAATCTTTGGAAGAGCCTTAGGGTAGACACGTCAATTATTTTCTTTGTTCCTCCTTCTGTACACTGTTTGCATTACAATTTGGCATAATGATTTAAGAAGCCCTGAGTTGTGTTGGATGTGGGTGGTGGATTCATGGCTTGGAGATTGTGTTGTTGTTGTATATTACTGTCTAACTCTCAGGAGACTGAGCTTACTGTACTCCATCTGCAATTAATTTATCGCTTTGCATGTGTGTGTTTATATAGTGTACATATTATGTGTAATGCATACATACGTACCCCTGTAGCTATTAAGCAATAGAATTTAATTTTTTCCTCTTTTTGCTGTAGACAGTAAATGTCTGCCTAGAATTCTCCATTTTTGATCACCTAACACATGGTAGTGAGTTTTGCAGCATATGTTTGAGCAAACAGCAATGTCAGTTTTCTTCTCATGTTGACTGTTCTCAAGCTACAGTGATAAAACTCCAAACAGATAGCAAGACATTGTAGGTACACAGCAAGATTTGCAGCTCATAGATGGAGCTTGGATATTCAGGCAGTTTATCCTAGTTTTCCTCTGCTAAGGATTTGGTTCAGAAAACTATATCTAGAATCTGTTATATTTCTTCTTAATAAGGTTGATAGGAGAGACATTGAACACATTGAGTCAATAAAATTGTGCTGGAATAACTAAAAGAAGGATATGATCCATATTAGCCTCAGGCTATACCATTGGCACATCATCCAAGAAAGCTGAAATAGTTGCATTCTTCTAAGATTCAAGTATGCTTTGAGGTGAAAATACCATTTAGCAAGTACATATATCAACAATTCATCTTGTGGCTTTTTTTTCTCAATACTACAGACTGTAGGCCAAATTCAAGACTGATGTCTGCTCCCTGGCTTCAATGGGCTTTCATCCAAGTTAACATTTGGTGTCTTCCACTTAAACCAGAACCAAACTCCTGCAGTGAAGTGCATACATGTCAATTAAGTAGTAAGGGCAGTATTGGAATATATGTAGGTAGTGAAATTGCTACTGAGTAAACTTTATGCTCTAAGTGTAACTGGGCACTAATCAGGAAGCAAAACCAATCATTAAAAGCATTAGTAATTCCCTCCCAAACTGACATGACAATTGATTTGGTAAACTGATCCTTTGAGAGCACAGCACACAAGCCCTGTCACCACAGATTAAGTATTGACTGGATTTAGTCACACCCTGTTAGGAAATACTCAGAGCTGTACAGCAAATAGAGCAAATGGTAGTTTTTAAGTACTGTCTAGTTAATAAGGAAACATTGGGAAGAACAACTTGCCTGTCCTTCCTAAGCTCTTGCACTGCAATATTTAGCTCACCATCATACTCTACTGAGTAGGTGGATGGAGGCTTACTGAGAGCAGAGCTGATCCCCCTCCACTAAACACCTCAGAACCACAAAACATGGGGTATATAGAAGCTGGGAGTCAAGCCCTGCCACTCTCTTGGGACCGTGTTCTTCATTGCAGACGCAGGGACTGATAACCTTAGCTGGGCTGAAGTGACTGCTGCTGAAATGGAGCAGGCTGTCTGGAATGAAGGATCACATATTGCCTAGCTGCAGGGAAACCTGCAGGTTGTTTCTGCTATGTTGGGGCAGGTAGGAAATGAGTAGACAGCAGATGCCTGGGAAGTTGTGTCATGGCACTTAAAAACATGTGAGAGAAAGCTCTGCTGCTTTAGCTTTATCTTCATCCTCGCTGCAAAGCAGATGGTTCTGAATCATACTTGTTCCAGCACTACTCATTCTTTGGACAATATAAGAGGTCCTTCTAAAGAGTATGAGATAATTTATGCACATGTAGAGTTTCAGAGCAGTATTTGTAAGCCAGGCTTTCAAGATGTTTACCATCTAGTCAGAGCACTGTTTTATAGTCAATCTCCTCTCCCCACACATAAGCAGTAGATGAAAAAGTGCTACCATGTAAAAGCCCTTCAAGAATGGGGGAGCACCAAGTTGTGCTCTGTGGTCACACAAACTAGCACCCCTGTGGCCTGTACTCCATAAGGCCCTTTGTGTTCGGGGTGGGAACAAACCTAAAATTGTAATTGAAATTCTGCCTAGCTTGCTGTAAAGTAGAAGTGACAAGCGGGCTCCTCCTTCCGCTCAAAGAAATCCCCTGTTGACTTAAAATCTGGTTAGGTTGGCCAAACTTTGCCTTTGAAGAGCCTTAGATAAGTCTTTTGCTCAGAACCTGAGTTAAAGCCAGACAGGTTTTGTGCATCATTACCAAGTTTGGCAGTGCTGCAAGGTAGATGCCATGCTGCAGAGCAAGCAGTGCAACACGCCTGTTGGGTGTGAGGCCACCCACCTGGTGGAAGGCAGTACCTGGCAGGGCTGAAGAGCTCCCACAGCTTTCTGCTCACTTCTCCAGGGGGCGAAACTAGGGTCAGTAGAAATTACTGAGTATTTCCCCAATGCTAGGAAAATCCCCATGAGAGCAGGCCCACTGCACTGTACATGTTTTAGACAAATGACCTCATGTATATGCATTAATGGACCTTGTCAGGGAGGCAAAATTTAAATGGTCTGGTCCTAAAATCCAGCCTACTCACGCTTCTTTGCCAACTAGGCACAGTCTCCTATGCTTAGTTAACTTGTCCACCTCCTATAGGCAGACAATCTGCTTTCATTACCAGCTTCCGTGACTAAAATATCTGAGAATACACTAGCCACTTAGAGGAAACCCAAAAACTAGAAGGAAGACCTATTGCTAGAGAATCATGTCCTTTATATCGGTCCTTTAATGTAGGAAAGCAAGAATCCTCCAAGACATGAGCTGTGAACATTTTCTGAGGTAGTACTATGGTAATAGCATGGTTTTTAACTTCAGGTTTAAGAAGGTGTGGGGTCAAGCCCTCAGTGATGGGATAAAACAGTCATGTGGCAGCCCAGTACTTCTAAGGGCAACTGTTTGGCTATTTCTGCTGTGTTAGCAGAGTGTACAATTCAGACATGGATAAAACTGTACCAAAGTGTGAAAAGCAAATCCTCTTATTTATGAATAACTAGATAAACCCTAAAAAACCCCCCTAAGATAAACCCTAAGAAAATTTCTATGTAATTTGATCATTATGTCCATGGCTATAATTGAAAAGCACAAAAAGATATCACAGAGGATAAATAGAGTTGTTACATGGCAGGGGTCTGATTTTGATTACATTTGTAAGGCATAGTTGGGTAAGCCTCTGCTTACATCCTAATTTATGAGGATGTGTGTCAAAGCCTTTTGCTACAGCTCAGAGTAAAGCCAGGAGATATATTATTTACCCATTATGACTAATATGACATTCTTAAAGAGTTAAATAAAGAGTATGTCTCCTCCATGGGTTTTTAAAGCATCCTTCTACTACTGACATGGGAAATAAATTCCGGGTTAAAGTGCCATTATAACACCAAAACCAACAAAGCAAGGACAACCTCAGACATGTGCCTGAAACCTGGTGAACTTCCAGAAGAGCTCTATGTTCAAGGCAGAGTATGTGGAAGAAGTCAAGAGGTGGAAAGTGTATGCCTGATTCTTTACTTGATTACAATAGTTGGAAGAAGGAAGATGAAGTTTCATCAGTCTGATTCACTGATTAAAGAGTAGACAATGACAACATGTGCTTTTAAATATAAGTGTTGCTGACCAATTGATCAGCAAGGCTATGATACAACCTTAACACCTCAATAAGAAAGAAGATGCACTAGGTCAGAGAGGTATTGCATCATAAGATGGCACATGGACTACAAAATCTACTCACCTGGGTTCAGCTCCAAGTTCTGCTACTGACCTCTCCTATCATCTCAAATCAATTAAGTACATCAGGGTTTCAATAAGTGATCATTATATTGCATCTGACTATGAAAACCCTAAGCATGACTTTTTGCAAGCCCCTGAAACTCCAGCTGAAAATGAAGAGATTTTCAGCTGGGCAGAACCTTTAACAATCAGGACCAAAGTAGCTTGATCCTGCAAAATTAGAAGGTGCTTATTACTCATTTATGCACATCACAGACCTACTGCGAGGCTTAACCAATGAGATGCTTTAAACCTTGGGATGGAAAATAATTCACACAATGAATGGCAGGTTTATTCTTCTGCTGGTGCCCATTCTTTTTTCTCACACATAAAGAATTTTAGTTTAGATTGTGGAGTATTAGCCATTTTGAGGTTTTAAGGAGTAGTCCAAACAATTATAGGATTATACCACCACACAATGTCCTAGAAACCTTTTAAGAAGTGCAATGAGGTTTGAAACAGAACTTGGCCCTGATGCACAACAAATACCAAGATAAAACATCACCTTAAAACTCGAGATACTGACTGTGACTTTTGTTAACTAGGGTATTTACTGCCTTGTGCTTCAGGTGAAATGTAATCACCTGGTGCATATGTCCTAAAAAGAGGAGTTTTACAAAGGGTCTGCTTCTAGTGTTGGTTTATAGCTGATTCTCACCCACCGCTCATGAAGTATTAGGGAACATGACTTTCCTGTGCAGCTTGTTCACAGAATCCCCTGCATGTTGATATTTAGGAGCCTCTCTATATGAGAATGTTCATATTAATTAGGAAGAAGGGGGTATTCACAAAGTTAAACATCAGGTACAGGAGCAACCTTGTTAGGCCTTATTACACCAGATGGAGAAACATGAGTCACCATGGATGTAGCCACTTGTCCTCTTAGGTACAGAAGTATTTCCCAACAGCATGTACACAGGGGGGACGCTAGTCTTCTGGAAGCAAATCTATATATAAATGCATGGTCTCTGCAAGTAGCTGATAAAGGTGATCAGGAGTGAGCACTGAGTACGGTTCCTGGGTAGTGCAGGACTAAACTCCATGCTACTGTGCAACTAAACCTGCAGTCAGTCTGCACTGTTTAAATTTTCCATTGCAGGTAAAAGATGTAGGAGATCTCTTTGATAACAGCTGTGGGTACCTCTTTCAGGATGTAAGGTGGATGCTTTTGAGAGCTACCCAAAGAATTTATTGTCTAAATGGGCCTTTGCTTCCTGTTCCGTGGCGTTTGCTCTCATACGTTAACACTGTTCATCTCACATCCCAGGGACTCCCATTTTGCTTACCCTTGATTGCTCAGATGAGACCCTGAACGAGGTGAGGCACTGTCAGGGAGGACATGTGTGTGCCCTGTTCTTGAGCATCTCTCCCACTGCTGCAGCCACAGTTGTGCTTCCCTTTTGGATCAGACCATCCACCCTTGCTTATTCTACCTTTTCCTTTCTGACACAAATTAGCTGGCAAAAATATCTAGTCTGTAGATTATAGCAAAACTTTCTCTTGTGTTCTCCAGGGTATTGAAAATGAAGATTTACATCCATGCACATTCTCTTGCGTGATGGATTTCTTTTTTAAGAAGCATTACCTTCAAATTCTGTGCTGCCAAACATGCTCAACACCTTTGTCATTCATAGCAGCACTGATGCTACACTTCCTTCTCCAAATTTTCCTCTGACATTTCTATCTCTCTTTTCTTCCCTATTCCTCTGAGATTTTTCCTCAGGAGACAGTGGCTCTGAGTGATTTCATTAGCTAGGATGCTGTTGGCTCTGCTTGAGCTTCTGTATTTGCTCAGAAGTTTCTGATTTTAAAGGTTTTTAAAAAAATTTTCCTTGTGGCTCACAACATTCACTACATGATATCACAGGAATAAAAAACCTTAATGGGAGACATAGGAAGCACAGACCTCTTCTGTTCCATCTCCTGTAGTTACTGCATCAGTCAGAGGGACACGGGCTTGTATCTTTGCTGTAGTACAGCTCCCTCGGAGAATGTCAGGACCCATGTAGTCAATAAGTCTCATAATTTTGTAGATGGGCTGTGAAAAATTTGGTATCCTCAGACTGGGTAGAAATGCAGAGCTAGCCTTGCCTGTTGCAACCCGGGTGAGATTCATTTTTGAAAAGTCCTTATAAGCAACCTTTATGATTTTATGACTGCAGCCTGGAAGCCCACATTAAAATGTTCAGTCCTGCAGAGGATCCTATATCTTTTCACGCTGGCAGTGACGAATATGTACAGATTATCCATAGCCTGAATGCTGAGTGATTTCACCAACCCAGTGGGAAAGATTCCTCTCTTAATTACACAGGAACAAGTAGGGAATTGCTCTAGTGACGTGAATGAGAGTTATTTTGGATAGACACCAATACAGGAGAGAACACAATCTGGCGCCTTGAATGCTGCCAACAAAAGCCCGGTTGTATTATCCCGTGATTTGACTGTGGCAGCCAGTCTTACTGAAGTGATGTCTGACCCAGCTCCCACGAAAGTCAATGTGAGCCTTTGCACTGATTAAAATGCTTTTCAGTAGACCCTCTTGGCAGCTGGATCGGATTTCAGATCAAGGCCTCCCTTACCTACTTTGATTGAAACTCACATCCTCAATGGTGCTGACCTAACTGCCATCTTATCTCAAGACTGGCCCCGCTTTGACTGGGGGGGTCGGATCAGCTGACCTTCTGAAGGCTGCTCAGGCATGAAATATTCTCTGTTTCTCTATGACTTGGTAATGAATAGGGCTGTGGGAGACACAGCAATGCTCTTGTCCATAGCCCAACCTATACTTTCGATGGAAAAAAGACTCCTGTGCAAGTGTCCTTGGGAATTTTAGGCTTTATTTAACTACTGTATTAGCATACCTGTTGTTATTACCTTATCATTGTTATTACCATCATGTTACAACACAGATCAGGACAAGCCCCAAACCCCAGAGATTTATCTTCTCTAAAGGAATGTTTCCAAGACTTTAGCCCAGTAAACACCGGAGCTTAGCTGGGATTTAGGAGGAATGACTTTTCCTATTTGATTTGCAAGGTCTGTGTTTCCCTGCCTCACTACAAGTTTCCAGAATTTGGGGTGATAGGGTTTCATTTAAATAGTTTAAACTCCCTAGAAAAAAATCAAACACATTTAATTTTTCATCTAGAAAATATCTCAGATGACAAAATTTGGAAATATATGCCAGTGAGACCAGACGGCTGAAAAATATAGTTTCTGCAGCATCCGCCCAGTCACCATGGTTTGTGCCCAGCAAAGCTTGCTTTAAATATTCATTTTTAGGGCTTCTGGGCTTTGCAGTTTGTTTTCCTCTTCCGTCTTAATCTGAATTTTTGCACATTGAAAAAAAGCTACATTTTTTCCCCATATTACTTTGGAACAAGGGTGGGGATGTGGTAGCAAGATTAACTAAGTGTGTGCAAATGCATATCTATTAAATTCAGAATGGAGACAAAAATAGACTCTCTAGATCTGGCCTTTCTGCCAGATTCCTCTGTACAGCTTGAATTATGGAAAGACTGATGATCTGCCTGACTGACCACTGAACCATATCATTCTTCTTCCTTATTGTTTTTGACCTGATGAATAGCTTATGAATTGCTGATGATGTTCCCTCCACTAAGCAGATTGCACACTTATAAATGGCAGGATCATCTCTACCCAATCCCTCTCCCTCTCCTTCCTCCCAGGACTCAATGTCCCTGCCCTAGTTTGGATAGACTTTCTGTAAAATCATGTTGCAGTTTGGAGAAAGCAGTTCTCTGATATCAGAGAGGTCACGTTAGGGTAATTTTTCTACTCCCTTTCCTCTTGAAAATCCAAGCCCATGAGTTGCCCTTTTCGGAAGAAAAAAATTAGTCCAGAACCCTCCAGATTACCTATAGAGTTGAGAAATGTCTAAATTAGAAAAATGAAAGACCCATAGCAGTTGTTATATGTGGAGTATGAATTATCCATAATTAATGGAGAACTAGTCCAAATCTTACCATAACTGCCATATTCTTACTAAAGAATCACAAACATTTTGGCAGCCAGTTTGGTACCACAATAAGACAAGTATATAGCATGTGGGTCCAATGATATTTAGTATGATTATGCTATTAAACCAGCAGTGTTCTGCACCCTCGTTGTAATCAAAAGATCCAGGGCCTGAGATTACTATAATTTCATAGGGTAAAATCTTGGGCAAAGTTGTATTTAATCCAATAGAGCCCACTACTGAAATCCTTACATGGTGAAATGACTCATTGATGTCTCTGGAGTTTTGCCTGAATAAGAACTTCAGAATAAGGCCCTGAGGGATTAGCTGTTCTCTTCCCTACTTACTCATTAAGTACATCCCGTGCAGCTTCTAATGAATATAAAATGGCATGAATGGAAAGATGGGTCTTATATAAAGTGAAAAAGGATTTACTGGATTTATTGCAGACACCTTTATTTAGGCTACTTTTTACATGGGTTTGGGTTTTTTTCCTTCAGGAGAGTGCTCTCTATAGAAGAACAGGAACAAGAACATCTGTAATCCGGATGTGATAACCAATATGACAGAAAAACTCTCAAGGACAGTGGTTTTCAACCTTTTTTGATGTGGAGATCCCTAGAAAACTTCTCAGGGAAGTACAGACCTCCTTCTAAAGAATTTAAGCAGCCTGCCAGTTGAAAGAGTTTTCTTTGTTATTTTTCATGCACCTTTTGAAAGTAGCCCACCCATGGAACCTTGATTTAAAATCAATGCTGTAAGAGGCTGGGTTTTTCCAAAGAGGCAACTGCTGCTACTTGTGTTGATCCCCATAAGCAAAGAAATAAACATTTGAGGGGGGAACATTTGGATCCAGTGCAATCACTGGCCAACTCTGGGGCCTTCAGCACCTGCTGTGCAACCTTCTTGCTCCAAAATGATGTAGGAATTGTCCTGCTGGATAAGAATCAGGATCCGGCCTTGACAGCTGTCCTCCCTGTCTAATTGCTCTCAAACTGAACAAAGACAATAGGAGGACACCACGCTGCTGGGAAAGGGGTCTGTCCTGTTTTCCCCCTCAGTGCTACGAATTGTGCCATTTGCTAGCAGCCAGAGGAGGGTAAGATTTCTAATTTCTCCAGGCATGATGGCTTTTTTCAGAGACAGTTTCCAGCCATCCTGAAGGAGGTGGTGAAAGTGTAAAGCTAAAAGAGTACTTTTTACTCTGGACCATGGCATGTGCCCACAGTAGATCATATCTAGAGGGCTTGACTTCATGAGGGACTCTGGCCTCTCTGGTCCTGGAAAATGGTCTTTTAGTTCCCTAGGTCAGCTTCCTAAAATTATTCTGGGCTGGTAGCTGCTTTAGTGTTCATCCTAACAGGTACCAGCACCACTGATCCCTGCCTGTCCCCTGACAGCAGTATGTCATTCTACCTTGACATGACTTTGCCTTACGGAAAATACCAAAAAGCCATTGATATACCAGAAGCACTCAATGGCAACTTGTTACGGGTTTGTGTGGCGCGGTTTCTTTGGTAGTGGGGGAGGGGGCTGCAGAGGTGGCTCCTGTAAGAAACTGCTAGAAGCTCCCCCGCTCCAAGTCTGACCCGCCTCTGGCCCAGGCCGA
>VYZV01022583.1:122858-170638 GCA_013401275.1 Pandion haliaetus
TGGAGCAGGGGACGAGTGAGGAACCTTCCCCGTGAGGAAAGGAGCTGCAGAGACGATGTGTGGCGAGCTGACTCAACCCCCATCCCCTGTTCCCCTGCGCCGCCGGGGGGAGGAGGTAGAAAGAACCGGGAATGGAGCTGAGCCGGGAAGGGGGGAGGGGTGGGGGGGAAGGTGTTCTGAAGTTTGGTTTTCCTTCCTAATATCCTTGTTTTTTATTTGATTGGTAGTCAATTAAATTGATTTTGTTTCTTCCCCAAGTTGAGCCTGTCTTTTGCCCGTGACCATAAGTGGGGAGTGATCCCTCCCAGTCCTTGTCTTGACCCACGAGCCTGCCTTTGTATTTTCTCCTCATCCCAACGTGGCCAGGCGTGGGGGTGGGGGGTGAGCGAGAGGCTTCGTGGTGCTTTGTTACTGGCTGGGCTGAAACCGAAACCACAATACAACTGCATTTCTTTCATACAGTATTAAATTCACTGCCCCTGTTCTCCCGTGCTACAGACCTTCCCGTTCCACAGCAAGTCAATATCGAGGTGCTGCTGAATGCTCCCTGGTGCCTTCAAAGTGCAGGACACCCTCTGATCCTGCTGACCAGCTGGTACTGCCGCAGCCTCGGTGTGCAAAGGTGTTACACACCCTCCCCTATTGATGGCATGAAGGGGGATGCCTCAGTTGCCCAGCCTGGAGCTTGGTCAGACACAGGCAGGAGGGAGATGGATAAGGCTCAAACGTCCCCCTTCCAGAATTAATGCTTTGATTAATCCCATTGACATTCAACTAAGATGTGGATTAAGGCATATTAGGCCAGGCCTATAGAGAGTACTGGGCTTTACTGATGAATACTTTTTAGTATCTCTCCTCTTGTTTGGGACAATCCCTTTCTCAGCCTCTCAAACAAAGCCATAAATGGGAGAATAACCTGAAATGTTATCCTGTTCATTGGCAGAGTATTTTTTCATATTCTTCCCTAATATTAGGGCTCTTTCTTTTGAAGGCAGAAAACTTAGCTAACCTTGCCATATCCCAGCAAGCACAGACACTGTTTGTTGTGTCATGAAAATGAACAACACATTTTCAATGTTAAATAAACATTTATCCAAAGGTTCAGCGTGACTGCTTAAAGCTTGAGTAAATCAATCACTGTAGGTTAACCTTTGCTCGCAACATTATTTTTCCTTTCCGAAAGCACTGTAGCCATCAGATCTCACAGTTACATGGTTTTTCAACATGCCACTGTCAGGAGAAATACTTAGTGGAGAAATCTGGCACAGCAAATGCTTTTCCACCCAATGCTCTGTGGAGCTCAAGAAGTTTATGGGTTACTGTGCTGTATCTTAAGAACATTAAAGATACAGTTTCAGCTATAATCCATCTGGAAAAATACCACGAATGTGAAACTATTGAGAATTTAGGAGAAGTTAATGTTCCCTGGCACATGCATATCAGCGCAGTTCAATTACACAGTTACAAGCATGCTTACCTTCTAAATTGGCTCAGTGGAACAGATCCTAACATGTCGTTCCAAGGTGTTTGTATTATAAAGGGTTATTGTGCTGTGGTTTAGCCAAAGGAGATGAGAATAAGAAGATGCAAAAAAACATTTGCAAGGAATTCAGGCCATGGCAAACAATAGCTGCTCTCTGCCCTGACAGAGCAAATATTTTTGTACCTGCAAAGCTCCAATTAAGTTGGGTAAGCAGAAAAGTTGCCCAGCTTAACTGAAGACTAAAATGGAAATCTGAGAAGAGCAAGGTGTCTTGCTCACTGCAAGGCAGCATTGTTTGTTTAAGAGTTTATTCCCTCTGCTGGGCAGTACGGATGGCCATTTCACTCTGTCTGCACATCTAAAACAGGAGACAGCACTGCACAAAGTCAAGACAGGAAAAACACACAGACCAAGAACAGAAATGGAATGCTTTCAGCAGTGGGAGACTATTTTTAGAGCAGGGCAGATGATACAGTGGAGGTGGACAAGGTGGGATCCTTTTCACTGCATGTGGCTGAGCCAGGCAATGCTTGTTCCAGAGGGACTCTTAAAGGATCTTCTGACTTCACTGGAAATTTCTTTTTCTCCTCCTGTAAAATCCTAGAGCACTTTTAGTTTGGATGAAAACCAGACTGTGACAGGAGCTGGGACTCTGGGGAATGCACCTTATGCATCCTGGCTACCTTTCGGACAGCTGGAAATTCTCCCTAATTTTCTTTAACTAAATGTCTCACTTCTTCCTTCTGTGGAGATTTTCAGTGACAGCTGAAGGAAAAATCTCATCAATGTTTAAGCCATGTACAGTCATGGGATCTGCTTTCTGCTTCTCAACTGAACTGGACAGTAAGCATTTCCCATCACAGTTTGAGCATGCTGCAGAGATCTGCAGATGGGAGCTGTGGCACATGTCATGGGGCAAGAAGTCCCACTTCTCTGGCATTCCGTGCGAGAGCTGCTGTGTCTTCAGCACCGTGTATCCCAGTCACCACGGTGTCAAGCAAAGTGTGGGCTCTGCAGAAACCTGTGAACATGGCCTATCCAGGAAAATGTTCCATCTCTTTCACTCTTTAAAGCCAAATAGGAACTGTTCTTGAAGGAAAGCTGCAGTCACACACCAGTGTGGTAGTTTATTGCGGAGATACCTGGGAATCTGCAGCCAGTGAGTGCAGGTCATACTAGCTGGGCTTACAGTTTCCCCCTGCCTCAATCACTGAGGATCCCCAAAGCCCCAGTGAGGTGTTGCTGTGCTCCCCATAGGGCAGCTGTCGCCTTTCCTTACTCTGCCAGACCCAAGAGTCTCCTTCAGCAGTACTGTTCTCTAACATACAAGGTGGACCTTGTTTCTACATCCAGCCAAAGCTAAAACCTGTGGAGATACCTTCCTTTCTCTTGCCTGTGTCAGGACTACTGCAATAGTTTGCTTCCTCCTTACAGGTTTGCTCTTGCAGGTCTTTAGGGATGATTCAGCTGTTTCCTAGCAGTGTGTAACCAGGCTTAAATGTATGGCTTGAAGATGGAGAGGCACCTAAGGAGTCTATAGCCTGATTAGTGTCTCTTACTCTGTGTTCCCACTTGCATGAGGCCCTTCTGTCCACCCTCTGTGTAGAGATCCCATTTACAGGGCCAGCCATGGATATGACATTTGCATGGACTCCTAAAGGGACAGGCCACTCTGTTACAGCCTCTCTGAAGCACTATAATCAGGCATAAAAAGCACAATAATCTACTTCCATATTATTTGCAAACTGTAAATGATGGGTTTCCATGTCAATGTGGGCATACTCCATGTCTCCTCACAGCTTTATCTGGAAGTTTGTTTCCTTCATGTCTGCAGGGTCTTTGAAGTAGGCCACATGCAACTTTTACGACTAAGTGAAACCACAGGAAGACCCTTCAAATCCCAATACATTCCAGCCTGCTCCCAGAGGACATGCAAGAAAATACATGAAGTATGTACAACCTGCAACTCAGGTGATACTGGCGATGTAAATGGAAGCCAGAAAACCCTGTGAGATTCATTTTCTCATGTTCAGTGAAAAATAAAGCATCCTTTACAGGATGGTTCAGAGCGAGCACCTAACTTAGCTGCTTTGTATCTCTCTGTAGAGAAAGCTGTCTCTGTTGACTAGAGGAGAAAGCTAGGGTGATTAGACTCACTGAGATGCAGACACCTGTTGTGAATCCCATTTCTCCCTGACCTGCAGCCTCTCACACCCTCAAATTCCACAGTCTGGCATCGGTCTGCCAGGAGCAGTAGACATCTGCTTACTGCTTAAGTGATGCTCCCTCAGTGGGAAATAGTGCAGTGTTTCACTTTCTGCCTGCTGGGTCTTGATGAGATGCAGCCCCTCCACCCTCTGTTGGGGTTTCTAGTGCAATCAATCCCAAGAGCATCAAATCTGACTGATCTCATTCATAGCACATCTCGGACGGTAAGAAGGAGATGGTTTCCAGTCTCGACATCAGACTGCTTCAGCCTATAAATACATCTGCTGAAAAAGCATGTAGGTGGGTAAGATGCTGGCCTCTCCTGCGGTTGCTGCTGGGATGCCCCGGATGTGGATGTTGGGATCCCCACAACCATCGCTGGCCATTCGAGGCCATGCTGGAAAATCCGTGAGCTCTGCCACAACACTTTCCCTTTTCTCCACCTCTAAGTAATATCCACCAACCCATGCTGCTGCAAAACCGCTATGGCTGTGGTAGTCTTCTGCTTAAAGAGCTAAGTGATTTCCTCCATTTTTTGAGGTAGACCACTAACCCAAGTTGATTGTGTACAGTGTTACTGGTTTGAGCCTCACCCTAGAAAAGCTTCATCCAGCAATCAGACCGGTGTTAATACACACTGTCCCTTCCACTAGTAATGGCAAAATGGACTATGGTGGGTGACACGGGAGCTCCTGTCACTGCTCCCTGCTTGCTCTGTGGGCACATTGCTGTCTGCAGGCAGGGGTACAGACACAGTCCCTTCAATGAGTGCCCTGCATGGACAAATCCAGCAGAGATTTTCCTTTGCAAATAGCCACTACAAGAAACGGATTGGCTTTGAAGATACTACTTAGCTTCAATCAAGAAAGAACGATTTAGACTCATCCTTCGCAAGGAAAGCTGCAAACAAATGGTTGTTTTCTCCAGCCACACAGCAAAGTCCTGTTTGAAGTAATTTGCCCCTGAGGCACAACTTATAAAAGATACACCCCTGTTACAACCAGCTGCAGCTTGCTGGGGAAAAAACACTCCAGCAGCACTGAATCCCTGCTTCAGAGTGACTCACTAACAATGTTTATCCTTCATTATGATGCAGGTTTGGTTCATTAATTGCCCAACTATTATGTCACTAATTAGAGAACCCTAACTGACTAGGACAGGAGATGTTCATAACGGCTTGGTGGGATGGAGGGAGTGACAAACAAGTCAGAGACTAGATGTGACCTAGCTTTAGAAAGGTGAGAGGGTTGGAGGAATCAGGAACAAAAACTTCTTGTCTGGGGCTCTCTCCCACAGCTGCCACAAAAAGAAACACATTTTTCTTCCTAGGCTGTGGGCAACAGATGCAATGTTTTGTCATAGCTGGCTTATTCTGTACTTATTGGTAATATGGGGAGGCAAAAAAGGTAGACAAATAACTGCATCCTTTTAAAGCTAAAGAATCAACTCATACAGAAAGCAGCAAACAGAACCAATGTCCTCCTCGGGCTGAGTGACAATGCTGTATGCTGGATGAGTAGGGCATGGCACATGAACAAGCTACCTGGAGGAAAATCTGCTCTGTGTCTTTATAGCACTTTAATTCATCTGCTGCAAATATGTGTGCTCTTAGCCCCCAGTAGCTATGAGGTCTAATAGCATGCCCCCAGGCAAAGACAGCCAAGTGTCTAACACATTGTAGGTTCTTTGCTTCTTGTTCACCCCAAAGTGAGTGTAGACGTTAATTACTCTAATAAAAGGCAAAAAAAAAGCACATCACGGATGTCCATAGCATCTACAATTAGCAAAGCTGCTAGTGGGATAGTCTAAACTACTCATGCTGAAATACCCATGAAAAGAAGGCAGTTCAGCTTGGAAACAAACTGCTTAAAAGTAAGAACTTGAGGAAGTTGAAAGAATAGGCATCAAAATGTCTGTCCTTCATGTTTGCAATTAGCAACTGAACATATGGGGGAGTGGGAGGACTCGCTGCTTGCTCAGAGTGGAGCATCTGTTACACAAGAGATGCAGCAGTGCCAAGCTTCCCAAGTCCAAGGCACACAAACCTCCTTGCAAAGCAGATGCACAACCGCGTGTCTTGCCTGCATGCCTGCCCTCACCATTGCACAGAGCCATGGCGCTTACAAGTGGCTGACTACACACTGCTAGCTGGAAGTGGGACTTGTCATGATTAGCATTTGATGAGAAAGTTGCTTCAGATGCCAGCACGTCTCCTGCCTGTCTCTTTCAATCGAGGCATTTCATATTGATATTCATCACCAAAGCATTGGAGCATCCTTGGAAATAGTAACCATTTTATAAGCAGGAACTGGTTAATGTTTAACCCCCTGGTTTTGCTTTTTCCTTTTTCAGTGCATCACTCTGCTTCACATGTTTTGCAGTGGAACCAGCTGTGCTGTCCTTTCACTAAGCCCTTGGCTCTTGGTGTTCACTGGAAACATTTTCCAGCTGTGAGATGAAAGGTAAAAGATTTAAAATTATATAGTGGACAGTAGACCTCTGAACAGTTTATTCACAGTGAATCTGACATACTCCCTGCTAAATACCACAGGCTGTAAGAAAACCTTTGAGTGTAGCAACCTGGCAACTTTTTTTGGAAAATGTAAAAATGGGCCACCCGGGAATCTGAAGTCTTCTGGCTGTGTTCCCTGGCAATGGGCAAAGTCCACTTTTGACCAGAGGATCCCAGAACTTTTCGACTCATCAAGCCCAGTTATACGCAGCCCTGGGACCTAGCAAAGGAAGCACTGGGCAGCAGCCATTGCCCAGTCCTCTAGATAACCTTCCTGGTAACTAGCAGTCTGACACGATTACTTACCAAGCCATGTAGCAGCTGTATAGGGTCATCCTGCTTAGGGGTCCATGCCCTTTCATCCATGCATTGTCTTTTCATAAGTGCTTTGCTCTCAGAACTGTAAACTCCTTACACCTCCATCAAGAAAACACCCGTTCTTCTCCCTCAACTTTGCCACCCCCGCCCCCCATTTGGTGGTTTTTCTCTCTCTATGGTTTCTATTGCTTCAGCTGCTCATATCAAGAACAGTAATATTTTCACCACAGCTAAATAAAATACACCCCACCCACTCATTGCCACAACTTGCCTTTAAAGTAGCTGGAGCAAAAAAACATTCCAACGGGTAAAATATTAATTTACTGTGGGCTCAAATGAGCCTTGGAGCAGTGCAATGCTCTATGAAATTGTACAGGACAGAGCAGGTATTGTCTGCAGCTGAATTCATTAGACTTTAATATAAAAGGTTGGAGGTGGGCCTGTTGGAAATCGCAGGTCCAGGTTCTGTATGCTGTTGTGACTGCATGCTTCTCTCCTGGGCTCACCACGCCTCCCAATAGTCCAAGGTGATTCAGATCCCGAGGTGCTTAAAATCCAAACTCAAATTTCCCTGAAGTTCAAGATACCTGAATTCAATGGCCAAATGGAGAAAAAGCTCAGCGGTGCTATTTCTGTTGCTTGGTCCTGAGCCCAGCATGTGGTTCAGAGACGTATCTGTGTAACTTTGCTTTTGCTGTGAAAACCTCAGCTCCACTCGGCAGGAATCCTTCACTCTAGGAGGCCTGCTAGTCCATCTCTGTTCTGCTCAAGGCTGGTTCAAGGCATCTTCACTCTTAGCAGGATGTAAAAAATCAACCAGAAGAGCTATGCAAAGAACAAGGAGAGGCACGACACCTGACCCATTCAACACAGTCTCACAGAAGCAAGCATTTGACAGCATAATCTGGCTGTTCAGCTCTATAATCTAACTTGACAACAGGGATTGCTGTTACAAAAGAGAAAACTGAAACCGTGTTTTCCCAGATTGCGGAGATTAATCCGGTCAGAGGAGATCCCATTTCCACAGTGACAACAGACGTCTCCCCACCTCCCCTCCGGCGGCACCTCTGACTTGCAGGTCACCAGCAGGGATTTGGGCAAGAGGGGGTCGCTCAGTAGCGAGGCCTCCCGAAACTTGCAAGAGCAGTGACCTACAGGTCAGCCCCCCACGTGCAGGTGCAGAAGCGGATGTTGGGGCGGGAGGCCCTCAGCATCATCCTGGTTTTGGCAGAGCATTGCATTTCGAGGGGAGAGTCGCAGGGCACAAGCCTGTGTGAAGCTCGGGACGTCCCACATAACTCCATTCCTACCCACATGTCCCCCCTGAGAAGGGCCTGCCATGACAGGTGGCAAACAGTGGTTTCCAAGGACTTTTTGTGGCTGCCATTAGGTGGCTATACTATGGTAAAAAAGCTCGCTTCAGTTCAGTGCAATGAACTGAGCCAAAGCAGAGAGCCAATGTCTGGCTCTGGGAAAGAAGGATGGGGAGGTAACCCCCAAACCCCACATTTATCAGCGACTGGTAGTGCTGTCCCTGGGTGCGCTTCCCTGCAGTGCTGGTGGTGAGGAGCACCCTTAATCTGGAAGCTGCTGGACTTGCATCCCTGGGGTCCAAGCTCCTGTGGGCTTGCCAGTGCCTTCTGGCTGTTTCTCAGATTCATTGCTCATGCTATCATTTTTCTGGGATTCACAGCGAGACTCAGGCCAAGCAAGACCAGATACAATTTATTCTCAGGAATTTTGTGACTGTCTGTCTGATTTAAAATTTGAGAGGCTTCTGAATTACTGATGTGGAAAATGTCTTTCCAGGAACGCTTGCACCAGACTTGTTAATCACATACTTACACTGGTATGTGCAACATAACAGGTTCTCCAGTGTTTTCCTCAATAGAGCAAAGTGATTGTTTTGACACTAGACTATCACATTTTGCTCACTTGTGTTACAAAGCCACAAATAAGATTTGGGTTCCCTGACATTTAGCAGTGTAGAGAAAATGAAGGAAATCACAACGATGCCTCAGTTTTTCTTCAGAGTGGAATAAGAAACAAACACAAAGAGATATGGTGGCTTGCTCAAAGTTACCAGAGCAGTCAATAGAAGAGATGGTAAACCAAGCCTAGATTTCTTGACTCTCATCCAACTGATTTTCCATGGGACCTTGTTCTCTTCATTGACAATATTACCTTTTGTTTGTGTAACTTTCACTTTTTTAATTAAAAGATATGTGAATTGGATCTTGCTTATGTACATTGAAAAAAAAAGCATAAAAGAGGCTAGATGTGACTGTGAAGTGGCAATGAAAATCCCTTAAAAAAGTAAGTGCAAGATTCAAGCCATCACAGTAGGATGCAAATGTAAGTAATTTGCTCCAGAAAGAAAAAGGAAGGTTGACCGACACATTCAAAATTGTAAAAGGTTGAAAACAAGAAGCACGAATTCCTTTGCATGACTTTCTCCCTTAAGACTAGAAAGAGCAACATTTGATATAATTAAATCAGTACTAGTGAGCCCCAACAAAAAATGGATTGCTTCTTCATGCAGTTTATTACTAAGCCATTCTGAGAAATTGAGTGGTAAATTGAATCAGTCATTGAATCAAATGTTGCATCTGAATTTAAAGAAGAAATGCTTAATTTCATATAAACTATAATAACTTCTGCTGCTGAGATGATAACTAGGGCCAGTCAAATTTAAGGATGCAGGGTATAGGAGGATATAAGCTGATAACTCAGCACTGGGAAGGTATGGCAACCCTTCATACCCTCTCTGTCAGTTTGATTGGGTAGAGGGAATATATTTTCCATGATGAGCTCCACTAAACTTATTTTAAATTTCATCAATAGTGGTAGGAGAAATGTGGGTGATTTGATGGCTCTTGAGTAAGTGAGAGTCACCACCTTGCGTTGCCCTGGTCAGTGGGAAATGCTTGGCCAATGCACCATTGGTGGTGGACCGGACTGTCAACATGTAAGCACAGGTAGGACATGCTCAGAGAGCTCCTCATTTTTACACCAACTTGCAGGCGAGGTTTTTCTTTGATGCCACGTGCCCCTGACCCAGGTATATTTGGGCTAATGAAGCAACAGGTCTGAGTCCAAGATAAATAAAAGTAAAGAAAAATTTCTCTTTCCCCTCATGTATTAAGGCCTTAGGGAGGACCAAGGCACAAGCAAACAACAGGAACAAATCTGATCTGCTGTTAAAGGGTTTTGTTCATGTAATAAAATTAATGTGCATTTGAAGAATTTTACAAACAGTTTTGCATAGCACTTAATATATGGTAAACCCCACACAGATCTTTCCTACCTGGATTATAGGATGGTATTAGCTCCTCTAGAGCAAAACCAGGGTCTCACCTGCAAAGAAGTGACAGCCTGCAGCTTTAAATACCAGCTCTGGAGGGCAGCTGTTTCAGCACAACGGATGCCTTTCTCCGTGGAATTCCCATGCACAGGAGATGCTTGGGTTCATGTATGCTTAACTGCTCCATCCTTCAGCACTTCCTTTCCCTAGAGTGAGGGAAAGTTAAGGAGGGCTCCACTTCCAGCAAGGATGCAAATACTGTTTTGAATTACAAAGAGGAAAATGAAGGACTCTCCCTAGGCAGTCTGACATGTGTTATAAATTCCTTTGTTGTAGGCATAGTCTTGGGTCTTCCTCCAACAAATAAGAAATCCAAAGGGTTCAAAATTCTTTAGCAACACAAAGAGCCCAGTTTGTCTCCCAAACCTTGAGCAATCTTTCCTCTCACCCGCCCCCAAACCCCAAACAAACAGCAGGCAACAGTCTCCCAAACGCTTCTGTTGTAGTAACAATTCTCAGTGTAGCAGAGCTCTGACCAGCAGTGACTTACTTTTTTTAAGCAGGCAAGAAAAAAGCATGGAGGAGTTAGGACAAACCGTAACACACATGAACTGAAAGCATCTGTGAAAGCAGGATGAATTACACAAGGAAGGGTTTCTCTGTACTAGCATTTCCAAGCCATTTCTTCCTGATTTGATCTCATTGCTGCATGTAGAGGTTAGGTTGGTTGTATGGCTTGTCTGATCCCAAACAGTTCCCTTCTTTGCTCATTCACCAAGCCATAATTTAAAAGGTTAGAGAAACACCTGGGCTTTGACATAGTCTCCTATAAGAAGAAAGGTATTATCAGGATATTATCCTTGCATTGTTGAAGTATGGGGGAGGACATATGGAGGAAGCTTGTGCCTCCTAGTTTAATTTAAGATGGCTAAGAAATAATAGTGAATGCAAAAAAGAGAGAGAAAACATGACAGGACCCAATAATCTTTCAAAACTGGTAGTTAAAGATCAAGAAATACAGAATCGAGGGGAATTTGAACTGCCCTGCCCAACAACCAGGAATATAAGCCTGACCAGTAATACAAAAATAGCATCTTCTTATAAGATGAAAAATCTGTGCTAAGCCACAAAGCTTCAAAGTATCATCTGGTTCCTCTGTTAAAGTATCATCCTTCTCTGCCAGACACATTCCTGGTACTTTCCTTCCAAATAGAAAAAGAAAGGGAGAAAACTGCTTAAACATGATGAAATAAACTCATTACAAAAATTACAGACTCTATAGCAATTACACATAAAGATGTAGAAAGGGATTCTTAGAGGGGAGGTTTGTAGTGCTTCTTCCAAATGACTCTCACTTGTCAGTGTCCTGAAAATAATCACCTCTGAAGATGTCGTCTTCTAGCACTTAAGGTGGAATAATTTTATAGTGTAAATAAAAAAAGAAAAATATGTGGGTATGTGTGAGCAAGGGACCAGCATTTCCCAGCTGTGCCCTGGCAGAGAGAAGAGGCCAATTTTCTACTGCCCCTTGATTTGAGAGATTAGAAGATAAATCAGCTTGCTACTTATAATACACAGAAAGCAAGGTTTCATAGAAAGGGTTTCAGCCTTTGCAGTTGGCTTCCTGGAACCTCCTATCTACTCTGGTGATGGAAGGATTAAATCTTGAGTGGTCTGGAGATATGAGCTGGCTTAGGTGTGCCACCACACCACTAAGTTTAGGTGCTTAATTGGGGTCCTGCACCTTGCAGGAGCGGGACAGGAATACCCTGGGGACCAAATCCTTACAACTCTTGTACACAGTGCAAATCGGTGTGGGGGCTGTGGTCAGAACTTCACACTTATATTGGGTTACAACAAAGCTGAACTGCCAGTCAGTGATGACAAGGTGACTAATCCCACCAAAGATCAACAGAGAAGTTAGCTGGGACCCACAAGCACTGAGGCGTGATGATTATGCACTGAGCTGCTTGGAAGTCCCTCAGGTGGTCACAAAAGTGTCACTGGCCGTTCCTTGCTGCTTCTGACAAAACTGTTCATTTGTCTTTCTCTCCTGTAACAGTTTGTCTTCCTGCTGGATATCAGGTGTAAATACCCTTCTGCTAGGTCTTGATTCTCAGCCAAAGGGTTGGGTTCAACAGCTGAGAGTGCCCACGTAAGCCCTACTTTAAATGCCTTATCTGGGAACATGCATTCTGCTTTCAAGCAACAGGTTAAAAAAATTGGCTACTTAAACATTGCTTCATTGGGTGAAGACAGGAAAGAACAAATAGTCTGGAGGCCAACACTACCAACAGTCCCTTGATTGCAAACACTGGGACAAGAATCTGAGCTTCCCTTATCTGGTAAAGGCAGCTCCCCACTACCATCCCCTCAAGCCCCTCAGCTCTCTTGCTTCTGGGCTATGGAGGGGACAAGCGCTGAGGCCATTTCACTCATCCCTGCATAAGTAACCAGGCAGAAGCTGGAGCTGCTGGTTGGCTTGGCATAGCTGAGCTGCCCTTTCAACCACTGCTCCTGCTAGCGACCCTCTGCGCCTGCTACCCCCACTCACCTCCTCTTCTTCACTTGGTTTAAGCTCCTCAGTAGATGACAGCTGCATGGGGGCCCTAGGAAGACTCCTTCCCACACAAAGACCTTTCCCAGACAGCCTCGTCTCCTCGCCCCAGTAGCCAGACCTTCAGGGCCTCAAGCAGACTTGGGTTTGTTGGATACCTTTGGGTTGACTAAGACTTTTCACATCCCTACTATATCTTTTCCAGTTCCTTCAACTTCATCGTGTCTATTTGTGTGGGTTTCTCTCTGAAGTGTACACACTCCATGTATTGTACAAGGTACAATGAGAATGAAATATTTTCAGGTGTTCCTGCTGGGTCTGCCCATGTGTACTCATTACCCTCTGGCTTCTGGCCCTGGGTTGTTCTTCAGGAGAATCTACTCTTCTTCCTCTTTAGACCTCAGCACTAGCCTTACATATCAGACTAATAGAAACTGCATATTCTTAAAGGCTATAAAACATAGTGGGTTGTCTGAAGAGACCTTGGTTTACTGAAATTTTGCATTAAAACCACAATTTACAGCTATAAATTTTTTGTATGTTACTTATTTTTTAAAATACGTAACAGGTGCTTCAAAGTACACAAACAGTCAACAAAAACACTTTGCTTATATAACTCAGCATTTGGAAAGTCAACAGAAAAATTGGGCCCAGCACTGATTTTTGTGGCAACTCAGTGGCTGCCTTTCCCCCCTCTTTTCACCCCCCCTGCACTTTCTCCCCACACACTTCATTACCATGTCACTTCTAAATCCGTTGGAACGGGATTGCTGATGCTGTGTTTGCTCACAGACCTCAAACTCTCTAAGCATCTCTAGTGTTCTGTGAAGGCCTGTGTTAAAAGGTTTTGAAAAGTATGGCTAGATTAGATCTACCACTTTATTCCTGTTGGCTCTCTGGCTGTGCAGTATAAGCATCTGAACTTTGAGTTAGATGGAATTATGGCATTAAGAAAAACACAAGTAAAATTAATGACTGGACAATGGTCTACCTAAAGGAATATATTTATTCCTTACAACCTTCATGCTAAACTGTAATATAAGTATTTATTTTTTTCACGATAAGATCAGTCGATAGTTCAAACATACCAAAATTAGACCTCACAGAGAGGGGTACTCAAGCTCCTTACTTGGTGTGACCTGTGAATACATACTTTTCTGGATCCTAAAGCTACTGTAGTCCTTCTAACATACTTTTTGTTAAGGCTTTTTTCAAGCTCATTTATGTGTGGAACAGAAAAGGAGGGACCAAAAGGAAAAGTTAATGATACACCAAGAGAGGGGGAGAGAGAGAGAAGATAATCATCCATATTAATACAGCTTATGCAATTTCCAGATGTTTGTTAATGAAAAAAACATAGAAGGGATGAAATTAAGAGGAAAACTTAAATAAAAATAATCGAAAACCAAGTTCACATTTGTCTAAAGTTTTCTGCAGCTCAGAAACCCTTTGTGTGAACCTGGACTGATTTATGATTTCACATCAAAACCACGCCAGCCAGGGGATTTTGCATGGTTAGGTTGTGAGACCAGATGATTCTCACTACTTCCAGGGTTTATTCAATTCCCAGAACACAAAAGAAAAGCCAGAGGGTGCAAGCCTGCATGAACTGACATAAAAGAGAAAACAGCAAATCTCTGAAAAGCACAAGGGCCAAGTTTAACATAGCTCCAGTTGTGAACTAGGAATTTCCACATATTCTTTCCACACTAGTGATTCCTTTGAAATTGCACCCTCTTCCCCTTCCAGCCCAGAGATCCTAAAGTTACATGTCTTGACTCTTCTGTAACTACATAGCCTGGCCCTCGATCCTCATCTGCAATGCTGCATGAAAGTTCCCAGGAATCCTTAGCCAGGCACAGATTTGGGACAGAGGAAGAAATCAAGGGCTTCGGCACATGCTCCAGGTCGTGTAAGGCAGTAGTGATCATACAGCTGCCCAGTTCCCTCCACACTCAGCATGGCTGCCTTGGCTTCCGCTAGGCTATTTTTAAATCACAGTATGCCATTTCCTCATGCTTTTCATTCTTTTATCTCACTATTACTCAGAAATGTTATTCTCATTTATTTAAATGGCTGGAATACCAAACAGTCAACGATTTCCTTTCTAATCTATGTTGACCGCAGACTGCTATTTCTCAGTCATGCTTACCCATTCCAACATGTAGCATTTACACTTCCCGTATGATATATATCATGCCCTCTGACACTGGTTCATCTGCCTCTCTCTCGGTTCATTGAAACAGTGTCCAGGCAATGCCAAACTGTCCTGCGAATCCCACAGATGCTGTGTCACAACATTATTTGGCATATATTTCCCTCATGGCAATTAGTCATTAGAGCTTCAAATCTACACAGGGAGGACAGCAGTGTACCCTACATCCATACATTTATCTGACATGGTTCGTCTGTCTGTTTCTCTCCTCTGTGGAAGAGATCTAGAGGTTTTACTCAAAAAAGTGGTCCATTTTGGTATCAAACTGACTGACAGTGAAAATAAGTACCCCTCTGCAAATAAAAGTCACTAAATAACTCTGAAATATGGTCTTCTCTGTGCAGCTACAATTTTTTTCTCCTTGGGATCTGTATTTGAATAGCTCATCTTGCTGTGATCTTTGGGGAATAATATGACTAGCACTGTACCTAAAGGTTTGCAAACTGACAGACACAAGCTACCTCTAAGTGGGATGTTAATGGCCAGCAAAAGGAAGGGTGTGTCCTCCAGTGCTTGCAAACAGCAAGGACCAGAGCCCTGAAACTCCTGCTACTGCTGCCATTGCCACTGCTGATTTCCAAACCAGTGAGGGTTTGGGAAGCTCTCTCCTAGGCGATTCCTCCTACTCAGAAATCATCATTATTAGCAATTCTGTCTTGGAGAATGAAACGGTTCTTGCCTGAATTAGGTCATATGGGTCTCTGTGTTTTCAACAGGAGATAATTCACATCAGCTTCTGGAAATGTGGCCAATTCTCTTTAGCTTCTAGCAGCTGTTGGGAAGTCTGCATTGCCCAGTCCTCAGCTGGCGCAAGGCAGCGTAACTCCTTCACAGTAAATGGGGTTGAACCACATCGTGCCATGGAGGATGCCACACCATGGGACAGTGCTTGCTTTGTAAAGTACCCTGGAGCCACATGGGCTCTCAGCTGCTCTGCCTCCAAATTTTCTTACCATGGAACTCATCTGTCTAAGGCTTGTTTACATTTTTGTGCGTTTATTTACTGGCTGTGATATAATGGTACATACCATGCCTGAGTTTTTCTTGTGCTGCCGACTGACTGAAAACATCCTGTTGTGATCTGGATTTGTGTCATCTACCAGTATTTTAGATTAACAAATGTGCTGTCATGGAGCATGTCGGTCCATGCGCTGAAAGCGCAAATTACCACAGCAACTCTGGACACGGTCAGGAGGTCCCAAGCCAAGTCTGAGGTTGGGCTTTTTTTTTTTTTCTAAAAAAAAAAAAAATCCTTGAAGAAAAAACCAAAACCAGGTACAGTCCGTGGCTGTGAGTGTTTGATTCACCCATTCCTGCTCCTTGGAAGACATTCACATTACACATGGCCTGTGCCACTGGAAGAGCACATGCTGCAGGGAATCCTGGCGTGGTAATCATAAATCACTTATACCTGGGTGACTCAGGAATGGTTCATATTAAGTAGTAGTCCAAAGTTACAAAAGTTTTATCATATTTTAATAAATTAGAGATCTGTTGAAAAAGCTGAGAAAGGAAAAAACACTCTGTGCTTCACTTCTGCAATCAAACTGGTGAGTGGTTCCTGGGTTGGCCCTATTAATAAGAATCTCCAAGCCAATTAGTCTTAAGATGCCATCTTAAGCTCTCATTGCTATGGATTTTCTCCTAGACTGCCAAAGGAGGCAAAAAAGTAGCACATGATGGGATAAAACTGCCAAATTCTCACCTCCTTGACAACAACTATATGTGAAACAAGCTGGCACTTAAGTCAAATCAGTCTATGGGACTGTTGGAAGAATTTAACAATTTCAATACCTCGGACTACTTTCTGACACACTCTCTGCTGGTCCCTGTGCAGCTGCCAAATCTGCAGGGTTCTTGGCTTGGACCTGACTAAGGACGTCATTTTCCAACTGGGAAATTACTTCAGATTGTGCAATGTTGTCAGGAGATTTAGAAATTTAAAGCTAAACCTGAAATTAACCTTATTTTACTGCATGCTTTCCCAGCTTGTGCTGTATCTTCGAAACAAATTTGTTTAATTGAGGTTTATTTAATTTTTTGTGGAGTTTGGGCTGGAAGAAAAAAGGAGATAGTTTATGGAAGTTGGCAGAGTATCAGAGAATGGGAATCCTACCCATCATTTAATCTTTTTTTGTGTGTGTATGAATTCAAGTGCTTTCAGTACAAGTTCACCCTAATCCTCTAGTTGCCATGTGAGAACAGAGAAGAAAGAATGTCTTAGTTAATGCGCTGGTTAACTCAATTTGATCTTTGAATTAGAAAGATGTGCTGACTTCTCCACCTCTTTACAGCCCTGAGAGATGTGTCTGAACAGATTTCGGCTTGTGACATTGGGTTTGTGCCCCCAGTGCTGGGCTGGTGCCCCCCTCCCCGGCACCCCAATGCTGTAACCAATGAAGTGCCACATCCTCTGTGGCAATGGCTTTTAGACCTAAACAGTCTAAAATAATAAGGAGTCTTTCTGCAAGATTTCCCCTCATTTAAGACTTAAAAAAAAAGTAATTATGTAAAGTCTTGTTCATTTAAAAGTGGTTGTTTTCATAGAACTTGTGCTTATCACTAAAAGACCGGAAGAGTAGAAATGACATGGCATTTCTTTGATAAGAAGTTCCCACAAGCAATCTTTATTTCTTGTAGAAGGCTGAGTGAAGAATAATCCCAGCAGGACACTGTTGCACACTAATCTCTTATTTCCAGGAGATTAAGAAACCTATGCCATCTCACCACTTTCTCATTTGGAATACTCTCTAGAATAACTACTAAGTAATTATTGCTCTAGATATTCCATGTAAAATTGCTGTTGATTCTCTTTTTGAGCTTGTGGAAAATACCACTTTTAAAAGACATTGTGTAAATAATAAAATACATCTGGCATTGCAAGGTAAACTTTATTCCTTTAACGCTAACATTTTTAGGTTAAAGATTGTATGTGTGTTTGCAAAGCTTGATGCTTTTTTTCAGTGCTGTTGTAGTTCATTAATGTCTTGCTCATTAAGGGTGACCAGTATTAGTAGTTAAGAAAAAATAGTAGGAGAAGCACCCAGATAGCTGAATGCACCATCAGAAATTAAATTCTGTCAGTCTCACCTCCCTTCACTTTTTCTGAATAAACAAATATGCCCCTGCACTAGTAACTCCTTGAATGTGGTACCACCACTACTATAAAACAGGTCAAGCCCAGCTGATGAATTTAAGCAGTTGTATAATATTATTTAGAACTATCCTTTCGTTCCTTCTCAGCTGTTACGAGAAAGGACTTAGCCATTTTTCAGAAGAATCTAATGGTTTTGGGTAGTCCAAGTCAGAAACCTCTCAGATATTGTCCAATGTTAGGAAGCACCAAGCTCCCTGGGAAACAGGCTCCCTGCGGGATTCCCAGCTTGGGCACAAAACAAAATGAAAACTTCAGCAAGGGAACAAGCTCCTGGGCAGCAAAGCCAGCTTCCTGGTGGGCTGATTGTACCTTGCAAGAACAGCACACATGACTTAGGATCACTTTCCTTCAGTATCCTCATTCAAGCCTGCGTGTCTTTTGTGAGCTCTCACAATTCACTGAACTTTCCTAGGGGCCTCTTTGTTACTCCCATTCATCTCTCTTTTTTGTCTTCTCTGACAAATGCTTCTGCTGTACTTCACCAGCCTCCTTTGTGTACAACATTGATTTCAGTGGAAAACCTGTCTCTGAAGATCAGGCTGGTTCACTGCCCTCTTCTCCATTCTCTTACCCTCCAATTCCACGCTGCCAGCTTGCTCAATCACTGAACTTTCACCTATGTTTTTGCCAAGTTAATGGTTTCCCTATATACTCAATAGATGGGTATTTCTTCCTTGCCACATTCCTTTTCCTTCCTGAGTTTCAGAAATGCACATAACTTTAAGCTACTCTCCAATTACAGCTAAATTATTCCCAAGGCAATTAAGGTGAAGCATTACTTCGAAAGACGTTGCTAGTGTTTCAAATTAACAGCAGCATTTGATAGTTGTCAGTATTTTTCCATTAACAGTGCTAACCTCCCCATCCTCCCTGCAAACCCATAAAATTGTTCTGATTCCTGTTGAGCTGATGGGAAGAGTCCAGGTGCAGTTTCTCCCAGTGAAGCTGAAATAAAACATTTGCAAGTACAAGCTGATTCTCAGAACTCCCAGCCTCATTTATTGATCTCTTTCATTCAGGGCATTACAACTCAAAAAGCTTTTCCTCCCCCTTTTAAACCCCTTTAATCAGCAGTAGATCATGTTTCAGCAGGGCTTTAATGGATTCTTGAGGATAGTTATGGAGCGCTTTACCCTTATGACTTGGCGGCTGTGTAATCAGTCTACTGGCTTAAAATCCATCTGATTTCCTGGAATTCTTCTGAAGAGAACTGAAAGGAGCCCGACAGTGACGGAATTACACCGCAGCAGGGAAATCTGCTCATACACATGGTATGTGCTACTGGTTACTCATTCCTCTCTCTCTACATGCCTACCAGTCCAGTATATGCAGCGAGAGAACAGCAATGCTCATCCACAGGATTTCAAAAAGGTCTGATTATCCATGTACGCACAATGTATTTCCAAGGTTAAAAAGAATGTAGTTATACTGTCCAATGCAACACTTCCTTCGGCATTACTTATACAGCCCTAAGCTCTCATTCGCTATTGATGGGGATAAGGAGAAAGCTTTGGGCAACCTAATTCTCTAAGATACAATCAAGGCCCATACGATCTCTCGTTGCTTGACTAATGCTGGCATCAAGCTATGCCTTAGCTGAATGACAATACCACCTTTGCTCAACTGATGCCTATTTTTTGAGGATAACTTCATGCATGGTTCTTGCATGTTTATTGCTTGCCTTTTTTTTTTTTAGATTTTTTGGCAGATTTTAAAGCAAATGAACATTAATATATCACTCAATTGTAAATGTTTTTAGACGAAATCGTTTGAGATAAAAGAAGGTATAAGGTTGTGTAAAACTGTTCTCTGTTGCTCTGCTCTGAACAAGGAAGTGCAGAAGGATACCTTAAAATGTCCAAGCTGGCCATTCAAGTACAGTGGCAGCTACAATGCCTGGAATACTGGGCTAAGAAAACATCTGAGGTTAGAAACAGCTCAGTCTCATAACATTTCCCTGATAAAATTTGAAAAAAGGACACTCTCAGGGCTTTGCATTTATAGATAAAACCCTTAGAAGTATTATAATCATTCTGTATGCGGTAAGCAGGTATCCTAAATAAATATTTAGGCATAACAGGAGAGCTAGTGCAAGGATGGCTCTGGTTTGCCCTCTGAAGGGAATGTGGTGTTACCCTGAGCCTTTGGCCAGCACAGCCTAGTGGTTCCTGTTCCTCCTACAATCCTTCACTAACAGTAAGTAATGTGACAGGCAAGCAGGACCGTTTGAAACAGAACTTAATAAAACATGTTGAGAGGATAAAGTTTTGAGCTAAGGATACATATTTTGGTAATTCTGTGGCCAAGTTTTTATACCTGAGTCAACAGCCCCGGCCAGACCAAATCATTCAGAAAACTTGATCTTTTTTCTCTAGGTCTTTTCTTCATATTATAATAGATCTCTCTGTGGCTGACAGCATTTTGGCACACAGGTATCGAGCTCAGTTTATAGCACATTACTACGACGTTCACAAAGCACAAACAACCCAATGTACGGCTCTTCCATGTAAAGCAGCTTTTGTTCTCCCCAGAAGTCCATGATGTGACCTCATAGCTCAGTTCACAAGCTGTGGACAAAGGTCTGTAAGAATTTGCATGAACAGACCAAGGCATGGAGCAAAGTACCCATAATAAACTGGGAAAATAAAAAGAGCATATTGTCTTTCCCAAGAAATACGGCAATTGTCATGTACACTACAGTGAAGGCCACTCAGAGAGAAACCATTCTCCACAGATGTGCTTGTGATTTCTTCTGCAGGAATTAGTCTCCACATCACAAATATTTTTGCTACCAGTAAACATCAAGGAAAATGGAAAAACAGCTACAGACAGCAAAATAACTGCTGTGCATGGCTGCAGAACCTGCCACTGCCTCAGCAACTTGCAGGGTCTGCACTCCAGCACAAATGAGTCCTTCTGCCTTTTTTTGAGCTTCCTGCTTGCAGGTAATAAGCACACAAGAGGTAGGAGAACCGATGCCAGTTTGCTGTTTGATTTGGAGCCTGTTGTCTGTCCTGTCTGCACTAACAGCTCTCAGCCATGAAATACTGGTGAAGTAATATTTCCAGTTATCTTTGCTTTATTTTTTCCAAATATCCAGATAATAGATGACCCTGCTTTGAGACCTCCTGAAGTCCCCTCCAGCTTGAACCCTCCTGTGATCCTGTAATTCCTTGAGAACTGAGTGTTCTTAAATCCAGCTTAACTAGTTTGAGTAAGCCTTATGTCTACTTTAAAAGAATCCAAGTCTGTCTGTCCTGCTTCAAAGTGCACAAATAAATGCTCAGAAGTAGGCAGCACAAGTAACAGCTACAGAAATAAAGAGGCAACAAGAGAGGTAGCACTATTTCTTTAGCTGCATTTGAAACTGCTAGAAAAGATGACCCTAAACATTCAGATCTTTCAGCCTCTTCCACAGAAGGTCCACATGCCTTCCGGGTGGCAATATGAAATTCCTCTCCTCATGACTTTCCCCTTTCATTCCTGAGCCTTTACATAAGCCTTGCAAATTGCACTGCCTGCACAGCACAGCAGCATCCTGCAGACCTAGAACCATGCGCAAGCTGCGATTCTCACTCCTTAAGAGAAAGAAAAGCAGGAGAGGAAAAAACAAAACAAGAAAGAAGAAACAGCCCATCTTCATGAGGTTGCCTGTGTTTCTGAATCTGATGCCTAGCTTTTAGATTAGAGACCAACCCAAGTTTCAAAGCTAGAAAACATGAGATGTAAGCCTCTGATTCAAGAACAACCCCCAGCTCCTCACCAAAGCTTCTACTGCCTCATTCAGAATCAATCCACTATCAACATAAAGAAATACAGAGCTTCGAGCAACCTCATCTAGTTAAAGATGTCCCTGCTCATTGCAGGAGTGTTGGACTAGATGACTTTTAAAAGTCCCTTCCAACCCAAACCATTCTATGAAATACATTTCCCCCACAGCCCTGAGCTTCAACTATTAAAAGAAAAACATACCCCCTAAAAGATCTGCTCTCTTCTGGTTACAAAGCAGCAGATTTAATAGGACTGTTTGTTCTAATTCAGAGCACCTGAAGGAGCCCAGCAAGCTGACCTTCAGCATTATGCGGTTGCACTTGCGAGCTGGGGCTTTCCTTCCTAGGCATCCTGTCAGACTCTCCCAGACAGGGTACCCAAATCAACAGGACTGCGGTTCACCAGCTGAGCATCTGGCCCACATTGGTTTAACTCTATCAACTAGTTGGATCTGGTTAATATTAGAGACTAATAAAATTCATCTGTTTTGGAAATAAAGGTGAGCCAACAGTTAAATCTGCCATCAGTAAAATAATAAAAAAAAGGTTAGAGGAAGCCTGAGAATGATTAATGCTGGGCCCAGACTAACCAGAAAACAAATACTCCTCAAAGCTACCATCAAGAAGAAGAGATCGAAGCCAACATTTTGATGCATGATGATGTAGAAATAACTCTGACTGAGAAATGTAATGCTGGAATCAATTTTATCCAATAGCACAAACAATAAAAATCACAAGCCAGAGTCTACCCTGGATGTACACATGGGACTCCCATTGATTTCAGTCCTAGCCACACACATGCATCTGAGGGTGGATTTTGGAACCCCAGGTCTTTAATCCACTACTTCTAGTAAGATCAGTTATTACATGCACTAAGGATGAGGGTTGCATAGCTGTAACTGAGAATAGAATTTGGCCCATTTATTGTAAGCGCTGTGTCTGAAGTGGGTTTTCTCCTACTGAAGAAACCTAACTTTTTAGGGTTATGAAAAGTCGTAAGTGGCATATCGTAAAAAACTTCCAGTCTACAATATAAAATACACCCTGGAAAACTACTTAAATGAACAGAATCCATCTTCCAGAGTCAGGAAATGATTCACTGTAGAAAGAGAATGAGTTTCTTTGACTCTGGACTGGACTGATGTCTCTGCTAGTTTTCTGACTTTCAAGTCCTTTAGTACCCTTCTATCCAACTTACACTATCTCTGAAAACATCTGACCCTTTGCTCAAACACAGTATTACTGCATCTGTTTCTCCCCTCTTTGCTTTGGCTAGCAACACTAGGAGGACAGATAAATAACCAATGATGTCAGAAACATGCATCATAAATCATTGGGAAATTGAGGTAATTTGAATAGTCTCGCTGAGTTCTGATACGCATTAACTACACGCACAGCTTTAGGAAAGGCTGCATGCAATTGCAAGTCATTAACCTGAGGTGCATCCCACATCCCACAGTGTGCTCTGCAGAGCCTGACCCAGTGCTGCTGACCTTAGGGGAGTGTTCTCCAGAGTTCATGGCTCACGTACCGAATGCTTAAATCCACCTGGAAAATGAAGCAGATTATGTTTTTCTTAAGAATTCTATGCCAGTGTTCGGAAAACATAAATTATCACAAAAATTGTTAGCAAAACAAACAGAGGATTTCCAGGGGACCACAGAAATGTAGGTGTTTGCACAAGTTCTGCGTTTGCTTAGGGTCATTGGGAAATTCTAGCCTTTATGGGCTGAACTTTCCAATGGCATAAGCAGCAGCTAGGACATGAATTGCGACTGAAAGCCAATGGAAACAAGGTGTCAAACCTCCAGTTCTGCTCTCAAGAATTTTCCTGAGGATTTAGCAATGCTATTGCTATTAATTTTGAGGAGGCCCAAATCTCTGCCTGTCAGGGCCCTGAGGGCACCCCTCAGGGTTCAGCTGCAAGGGTCAGGGTCAATGGGGGGCTGTTCCAACCGGTGGTGGCCATGGAGGGCTCTCAGTGGTGCTGTGGAGAGGCCAATTTCAGCCAAGCCAGGCATTTTGAGCCTGCCAGAGCTACCACCATGCAACTCTGTAGGAGTGTCCCAGAGGGATACACCACCATAACCTTTAAAAGGTCTAAAGACAGGCCACGTGGAGGCCCCCTGAGGCAAAGCACCTGACCTCTGAGAATATCTAGCCAGACCACAGCTGAGCCCCAACTTTGCATCCTGCATCTTGGCTATGACCCTGCTCGTGGACTTCAAGAAAATCCCACTGGGGCTGTGGAAAGCTTTGCATTTGTTTCAGCACAGTGGCATTTTAAAAAGGGGCTAATTTACTGTTCTGAGCATATTTGCATTTATGTGCAGAGAGAGGACAACTCCAGTGCATTAAGATACCATCCACCATGAAATGCAAGATCAATTCCCATCAGCATCTTGGGAGAAGGCTTTTCCCAACAAACCGCTCACCTGCCATGGGCATTTGCTCCACCTTTCTTCTAGATTCAGACACACAAATTGTACCACAAAAATCATGAGCATATACATATTTTTGATCAAAGGTAGGTGCTTGCAAACCATTGGGTGCCTGAGAATGGGGTCTGACTGTTGAAGCTGTAGACAATAGTCTTGGGAAGCACTGATAGATGTGTTGAAGGAAATTAATGACAAATCCATCAGCACATCTTGGAGCTACCCATTACAGTATTTCTCTCTCTTCTTTAAAGAGTAAGGGAAAACTGATTTGCAAAGTAGACTGTAATGAGCATCTGTTTATGAAAGAAGAACACACATTGATATATGACAGTTCAGCTCTTGGGCTGGAAATGTTAAAAGTTACAAATAGTATGACCTTTGATCGAATGATCAATGCTTGTAAAAATAAGGATCTGTACATATTGTTCTTTCTGTCTCAATGTCCTGAACTGGGCTACAAGTGGAATGTCAGCATAGATGACCTCATTAACCTTTTGGGATTTATCCTCTAGGAACTGAAAAGACAAGAAATGTAAAAGTACACCAAAGTTAAACGTAACTCTTTCACTCATTTCATCCACACATGCACATCCATGCAGAGGCATTAGGTTCACAGTGGACTCACTTGGGACTGAAGAAACTTGAAGCAAACCTGAATGAGGGAACAGTCTCTTTCTGCAAACCAAATCTTTCCATCATTTGGTCCTGTTTGTACTCCCAGCCAAGCCTGCAGAAAATACACAGAGTGCACCACTTCCTTTGCTGAAGGCCCGTGCAAATGTTTCTGATAAATTTATCTCATGCTGCCCTGCGTAATGGACGGTTCAAGTGCCTTGGTGAGGCTTCTGAAAGGACTGACTGTCATCGGTTGACACCCCAGGCCTGTGTGCAGACACTGTTGCCACAAAAGAGGCAAAAAGCTAAAACAAACACCACAATATCTGATGAAAGATGGCCGTCTCTTATCAGAGCCATTAAAATTCCAGTCTTGAAGGGGGAGTGGGTGGGATTGTCCCCTGGAATTTGCAGTTGTCATTCAGAGGAGTGTGCTATTCAATAAAATGGTAAATAGTCTGGGAAGTGCCAAATACATTTTTTTATTACAGTGCTGTATGACTGCCTGTTCTCTTGTTGATGCTGTATGACAACATTCTGCTGATAAGAGCACTTGTGAGTGCTGACTTAGCTTGGTCGGATGGGTTTGCTTCGGCTTCCTGGGAGAATGGTTTGGGATGGAAAACCAGACTTGCCTTGTTTGAATTACCTGAGTAAACCCAGCCTTGTAAACAGACTTACTTGAGGCCTTCTGCAGAAGGTGAATATCACTCTTGTAAATCACAAAAAGCTGCAGGATATATATTCCTGGCTCTGATATAAGCCAACAGAAAAGAGGAAATTCACAGCTGGAACTTTAAACCTCTGCTGTTGTCATTTTGCTCTTTACAAGTTCATTGCACAAATGAGAAATCAGCCTCTCTAATTATGTGAGTAGGTTGCAGTGAGACAAACGAGGGGAAGCTGGGTATCTAGCTTTTTATTTCTTTGACATTGGAAAACCTTTCTCCAGAAATACAAGCTAAACTTGACTCAATCATATCAATTAAAGGAAAAACTTGTTTCTTACTTTGATTTTTACTTTGCAGACACTGGCTAACATTGTTTTGTTCAGTAGGACCTTCAACATTACTATTACATGCATGTGGAAAGGCTCTATTCTTTGGATACTTAGAGAGAGACACCCTGTTTTCAGTTCATTCCTGGAAAGGTGTTAAAAATCTTTCAAATGCACATTTAAAATAAGCAGGCTTTTAGAGAAGAGATTCAAGTGGCTCTGAGTGCTGGTGAGTGTTTAAAAACATACTTCTAAAGCCTTTAAAGATAAATTTTATCCCTCCAAGTCTATCACCTGCACTGTTGTATTAGTATCCGCTCTTTCCCTGTTTTCCTCCTGCCTACCCTACTTATGGCTGGACTCAGTTCATTCTGAGCTTCCCGCCCATTACCACGCATGGACTGTTAAAATCATCTTTCTAGCATGATCAGCTGTCATATCTTTGTAATGTTGGCACTGCAAATGGTTAACACTATTCCTACAATTGTTAAAGGGAGCACTGAGACAGGAAGGTTTAAAGTGTATACTGGTCCAGGCTTAACTCTCTGAGAAGTGCTGACAATACCCTGGTGATAGGCCTTCCTTGCCTACTTCATACATGAAGATTTAACTGGTAATTGTGGTCCATGTTATCTCAGAACAAAAATTGGGACCTACGCCTAATGGCAAATGCTATTGATACTGAGATTTGTGCAAATGAAAACGCAGTCCAGAAGTTTTCCTTACTATGCAGACCTTCCAGAAGACAGCTTTTCTTTATGGGTAGCATTTCTGAAAAGTGTGAGATATTCTACAAATACATCCTTCTGCTGTACTGGAAACAGGTGCCATCAATTCAGCAACATTGACTTGCTTTGCTGCATAATGAGAGAACACGTATTTTAGAAAAGATCTTTTCCTGATCTTGCTGAGTTATTCAGCATCCAAATTGTCAGAACACAGCCAACAAACTAAGAAACAGAATAATAAGAGGAAAACTTTCCTACCTATGCACTAAGAAAGTTAAATCAAAATCCTGTGAAGGTTTGACAACATTTCTTGCAGATTTCTATTGTCCTACCAATATACAGCATCTTACCAAAAAATCAGCTATGCCTGTCACTATTTAAATGAACTTAGAAATCTTCTATATGCAAGTTACATCAATAATTTATTTCATTCCACTGTTTGTTAGTTAGTAGCTGTCCAATCTTAACATCAGGGCCAGCATTAGATAGGTCTGAGGGAGCACCAACACCAAACCTTCATATGGTTTCTGTTTACTGGAGACCCAGAAGAAACATTACATAATATTGCACAGATGTTAAGAAGGACAGGTCCACAGACATAACAGATATGACAAACGCTCTCTGTAAATGCGCGGGGTTAAACAGAAAACCTATTTTGGTGTGTGTGCACAGGGTCACAGTCTTTAGAATGGTTATTAAAGTCCCAAATAACACTAACTGCAATACACATTGCTTGCAGTGGAAGAGGGAAAGGCTTTCTTGCATAAACTCTATGCTTTGTAAGACATCGGATGAAAACAGAAGACACACATTAGGCCAAGGCTGAGGACAGTATGCCCCCACTGTACAGACACTACTCATACATAGGTGATGTCACCACTTCCAAATCTGATTTGAATTGTTCTAGATGAATGGTGACCATAATCACTACGAGCTAGCAGCTAATTCAAACCAGTGGAATATGCATTTAGAGAGAGGCAAGCCAATTATATAGTACAAAGATTCTTGCAGGGCATAACAGAGTTTATGAGCAGCTGGTAGATAATAGCTTTTTAAAATAAACACTGTCTAAATGCACAATCCAGATTGCACACAGCTTTTTGAATCTCATTGGCTGCTGTTTTATTTTCCCTGCCAGTTGCAGCCAGAGACTCAGAAAGATGGCAATGAATTGACTACTGGTTGTAATTAAAGAAGCCTAGAAAGATGGTATCTCCATTAGTAGGTGACCTCGCTAGCTACTAATTTGCTTTAAACATCTCAGCAGAAAGTGTGACACCTCCCAGAACATTATCAGGACTCAGAGAGGTGGGAGGGAGGAGTCCAGAGAGATTTTTCTATATAAATTACTTTTCAAGTCTAAGCATGCTTCATCTAAGGGGTTGTGGTTATGGGCTGCAGTGTGATCCTTGCTCTCAGTATTTGCTATATTACTTCTTTGCCTTAACTACTGTAGGCTAGTCCAGAATGACAAAAGGCTTCTGGCCAACTTTTTGAATGTTTATTTTCGCTGAATTTCAAAATGGATCCATTTTCTTGAACAGGTGTCATTTCACTGGTGAGATTGTTGCTTATTTTAAGATAGTATCTGTAGATCTCTCCTTTGCTGGACTGTGTCACCATTGCGCTAGGAGATGCCTCTGAACCCCTGGATACCTGTTGACTGTGGACAGCCACACTCCTTTTGGGGTTCAGGACAGTCAGTTCTGTACAGAAAAGCTCCCCAGACAGAGTATGATATTATCAACAACCACAGAAGCCTGCTCAGGTGTGAGGAGAAGTAAGGGTAGTTCAACAAATGCATTCATCGACTACAAGTACCTTGTCCAGATCAATACCAGGCAGCAACATGCAAATAGTGTCTCATGTTCTCACTTGCTGCGAGCACTCTAAGTTCAGCCTGATCAAACCAGTAGGACTTTGGGGATTTCTTTCAGCTGGGAAGTATTGTTGTTTTCCCATAAACCCTGTGAATTACCTTAGCTTTGATATCTCCCCTCTGCACATCGTTCATCTGAGTCAAAGGAAGCCATCAGAAGCACAGATGAATGGCTAGCTGGACAGGTAGGCTTCTTACACTTATTTGGATGGATGAGCATTAAGTACTTGAAACTCAGCCTCTTCTCTAAGCGTCAGCATCAGCTCTTAACACAAAAGAGCTGAGCCCTATGGCAGGACCAAGTTCTGCCCTCAGACAGGAACTCGAGTTTTGTGCTACAGAGAAGAGGCTTCCCCAAGGTGATGGGGTGTCCACTCTGAGACCTATTGCCTCTCCCGAGAGGTAGAGACAACAGGAACAAGTAAGAACTGAGAGGGAAAGGGAGAAAACAAAAGCTTTATTAGAAGATACACCACATTAAAATAAAGTCAATCCCACACCATTCCAGCTGTACAAAATTCGGGCCCTTAAGTTTTTTTCCAAGTAAAGATATTAATAGCAGAGACCAGCATTTTTGATGCAATTCTTTTTATGTAGAACAATATAGAGAGTCTGCTCTCATAAACACAGTAGGATGCAAACAACCAGAGGCAAGTTCTCTTCTCACAGCAGCAGATCTTTCCCAGCCAGCTCTCGGCCTCTCGGGCTGCTCCCAGGACAGGCATCCGCACAGCTTGGCTGTGCTGCAGCTCTCCTTCGCTGCCTGTTTCCCACATGCTGTGTCCCTCCTTCCCCACCTGAACTGTCTCTCATCCACCCACACATATTCCTTTCCCAAAATAATACCCAGACAAAGCCCGGCTTCCCACAATATTCAAATTCCTGAGCTGCCTTTGTGTTGGGTGGAAACATGTGCTTAGCAGTCTATTGCAGTATCTTAAATGAAGGACAGTTTTCTGCAGGACATAATCCAGCTTACAGTACACCCAGTGTGCTGAGATGTTACATTCAGGCCTTTGCCCCGAGCTCTCTTATTAAACATCAGCTATCATATGTTTATGCAATGCTAGAGCTAAGTGTCCTCATCACAGTATTAATTCCAATGAAGTCTACCAATGTCTGCTGTCTTGTTTCTTTGAATTTGACATCCGACACAGACAACAGTTGTATTTGCAGAAATACTGTTAGGGTCCTGCACTTGTGACAAATAAAGAAAAAAGCAGAAGCACTGCATGAGAAAGAGCAAATGGAAAATCCCTGTGAATCGATGCTGCACACATTCTCTGCCACATGGCAAATGACACCCTCTTCACCACCTCCTCCCAGCTAACAAAATGGCCAGGGCAAAATCCTCTGCACCTCAGGGGAGAAAATGAGTCTAAAACTCCACACTCTCTTCTTTTGCAGGGTTTTATGTCTATTGGGCACAAGACCATGAGACAGTGGTCCTGTGCAGCTCTGAAAGGTAAATGTGAATCACATGAAGTTACAGCAGTTCCCACCTATGCCTGAACACTGGTAAGAGAGTAAGGTTTTATAGCTTAAGCACTTGCTACTTTGGCTCTGCAGCTGATGAAACCCGTGGTGGCAGTGAAACAGCCCTGTTATTCTTACGCATTTTCTGCTGCCCTGTATAGGCCACCCACCACCCACAGCTGTCCCATGAGGGCAAGCCACATAGCTTTAAAAAAAAGCAGGAGGAGGTGAAAGAGGTAATATTAAAGCAGGCTGCAAAGTGCACCAGTAAAGTTCCTTATCATACGAGTAGCTGTGTGGTGGGTCATTTACTTGGCGCCTGCAACTGCAGTGCCCCTGGGGAATCCTGCTAAATGTTATCATCCTGCAGCAGGGCTTCTCCTCAGAGCCCCATAAAAGAGGCCTGGAAGTTACTTGCATTCCAGGGCCAGCAACTGTTAGCATACAACAGAGCACTGATGCCCTGGCTAAAGGATATCAGGAATGGGAGATCAGCAGAAATCCAGATCCTGCCTGTACAGATCTTCACAGATGGTGACTTTTATCCATTAGAGGATGGCAAAAGCAGTATAGGAATACAAGCTAGGCTGAAAGACTGAAGCCAAAAATATTCCTGTCACTTGATCAGTGTCAGTGCCAAAGGACATGGCTAGACAAACTTACTTGCTCAATTTTTCGAGTGGTCTGCCGTAAAGCCCAAAACCACTCCTTATAGCTGCATAGATCTGAGGCATTCAGGTACAAGACACTTCTTGATGCTAGGTCAGCCAACATGGTCCTACCGCATAGCTCCTTTCAAGAAGCAGTAGCATCCACCGGCAACCTGTGAGAGCAGCCTCAGGAGTCTGGGAGGAGTCATATTTTTTCTGTGAAATATTTGAAATACTATATTTCTCTGAAAAAAGGTTGGAAAATGCAGCCAAGAAGCAGAAGGAAAGGATGAGGATAATTTTTTCTTTAAGACGTCTATATCTGTCAAGCTTGGCTGAACATGAAGACTTTGGAGAGGTAGGACTTTTGAAGTAACAATGAAAGCCATTATAGACTTTTAATAGCAATATTTTTAATACCTCAGCTTGGGTATAAAGTGAAGAGAAATGACAGAACAGCTAGAATAAAGTGGCTTGGTCTCAGCACACTTCAAAGAGAGCATGAAAACAGCTTGGATCTACATATACATCTCTCTAATTCACTTGAGTACTGGAGTGCAGCCCCACTCTGCTAAAATCTTACTTCAGTGCTCAGGAGCAGTATCTGTATTACATTTTGCAGCTATAAAAAGTAGCTAGGACTTAAGTTTTGAGAAAGTACCTCCTTATAAGCAGAAGCAAAGGGGCAGAAGTTATTTTATCAAGCTGAAGACTGGGGATGTAAATCTGTGGTGAAAGGGAAAATGGAGAAAATAAAAGTTTTTTCTGAAAACAGGTTTCATTCCAATGTAACCAATTCCATCCTGACCCAGCATCAGAAAGTGGTTTAATGAACCACAGCTGAAGCAGGAAGCAGAATTGTTCAGGTTTAAGGACATGCTGTCTCTGCTCCAGGAGGCACAGGGAAATCACGTCAGGGTTTCAAGGGAAACCCCTTCCCTCAGATCACCTGTTCCAGCCCAGTGCAATTCATGCTGACAAGACTAACAGTTACCAGCAGATAACAAAATGTTGGTTGATGTTGCACATGGAATAAGTTGCAGCGCTCTGCTCCTACCTTTACAGGATATATCTGCATATAGATCTACGTATCTTTCCAAAAGTATCTATAAATACATAGATGCATCAGACTTCATTTCATTTAGCCCACTCTTCTCTTTTTGGTAATCCCAGGGAATGGCCAGAGAAATACACCCTGAAAGCTTGATTTCAATTCCAACAAATCACCCTTTTGTGTTGAAGAGAATGCGTTTTGTTCTGGGGAAATCTCTCCTGATTCTGCTGCAACAAAGCAGCAGCTTCAGACTTCAGGTCTCCTTGCAGCATAGTACCTCCTGAGGCAGGTGTTGTGGATGTGAGAGACAGAAAGCTCTTGTTCACCCTGGGTTCCTTTGGCCTCCCAGCCTCTTGCAGCTTGAGCAAAGTGAGGAAAACACAACTGCTGCTGGAACAAAATGTCCTTGTAAAAATAACAGATCTTCCTAACTTTAAGCATTTGCTAATTATGGCTGGGAAACAAGACCTGTTCTTTCTAATCTCCATAGAAACGCTCAGTCATGCTTCCTTCCAAACCCATGCACAGATCACTGCAAGCATGTCAGCATGGACCAGCAAGCCTTACTGGCTGGTTCAGCCTTTTTAGCCAAGCACAATGTTTGTCTGAAATATGCGGAGGATTTTAAAAAAAGTGTTTGTTCTCTTATTTATAGGCACAATTAACAAGAAATTCAAGTGATCGTTCTACCTTTCCTGTTTGTCATGCATTGCAATGGGAAACCTGGGATGCTGAGAGCTATCTGCATATTCCTGGAAATACACAGACATTTGTATGCATTCCCATAATATTTGACTAAACCTAGGACTAAAAGTTACAACCATGAAAATGCTCTGTATAGCAGGTGCTGGTCTTTTATTTGTTAGAAAACTGGGTTATTCAATTATTTGTCAGATTGAGATTTTGCCTCAGAGACTCCAGTTAGAACCTAACTTGAAATCTTAAATAACATTTGAGGTCTTGCTTCAGTTTGATGGCTGGAAATCTGATGACAGCCTAAAACAACTGTAAAGGCCACTCCATCCTCTTCTTCTGGTGCAAACTAGGAGTACCTGGGAGCTCCCCACCTCACCTTTGCAGCTGCTTGACACTCTGTCAGCAGCTTGCAGGCAGACTTCTGGCAATCTGTTTGGATGCACGTGGCAGAAAAGGTTTGCTCACTCCTGTGACTGAACGTCCTCTGGAGAATGCCTTCTTGCAGTATGTGGGCCCCATGGGGAGGTCTGCTGTTGGGACACAGCTAACCTGGCCTTGGGGAGACCTTCAGGTGTCACGCACACTTACGAGTAGGTGCTCTCCTCACAGTCAAAGGTATGCCACGGTGTTCAGGATAGTCAATAATGCTGGCACTGTGCTTTGGAGCTCCCTGGCCTGCGCCATGAACAGTTGGATCCTATATCTTTACCTACACCAGCAGAGATGCCTGCATGTAGCTCTAGAAGCCATGGTGTGACCACCAGTAGTTATAAAGATGTCTGCTGCCAGACAAGGCAGCTTGTTTGCCTTCAGCTCTAATGCACAGGAGCTCTGCATAGACCAGCGACTGTCATTCTATGGCCAGTGGGTACCGCATTTTTCTTCTTTCTATGCGTTTTCTCGGGAAAGACTTTGTGTGTCCTCATTCCGAGTTCACTTCATTCACTCCTTACCTCTTTATCCCTTATTAGCGAGGGGAACAGTTTTTTGCTTGGCCTGTCTCACAGTAGCAGTTTACTTAGCATCTGGGAGAAATCCTAAAGGAAAAAGAAAAAAAAAAAAATCCATTCCAGGAAGCAAGACTTGTATAATGAGTATGGGTTCCATATCTGCTCCCTGACTAGCATTTCAAATCCATCTTAATAACAAAGCAACTGAAGTCTATTTGCATTTTATAAAAACAAAATGTGAAATCCTAGCCTAACGCTTTGAAATCAAATCTAACAGCTCACAAATTCCATGTGTCATGCTAATCTGAAGGCTCTGCCTAGCATAAACATTTCTGAATCCACAATTGCATTTAACGCTACTTCTGCCACACTTCACTGGAAGAAGAGAAAGAGGAAAAGCTCTCTCTACAGCACTGAAAGTAATCAGCCTTAGAATAATCAGCCTTATATAATCAAACTTAATTGTAAAAATGTTTTTAAAAGAAAAATGATAGAGTAGAATTTTGTGACATCAACAACAGGATTATCTGGACATTGGATTTTAAAATTCTATTGTCTAGTTAAATTAGCCAATTTCCTCCATTCTTACAATGACAGAATTAGCCAATTAACATGACCAATAAACTTTATGATGTGTAGATTAGGATTTCAAAATCAATTAAACAATGTTTAGGACGTAAGTGCAATTAGGCTACATTGCAATCCTGATGGTATTTGTAATTAACTTGGAGATTCAACCTGAAAGACTGAAGGCCAGATGCTCAGCAAAGCACAGCTGACAGTAAGACAATTAAGTTATATCACGTGATGCTAGCTCCCACCTGGGCTTAATCCAGAACCCTAGCCTTATGCTAGAAGAATTACTTTAATTATATACTGCGAAAGGAGAACATGTCTCTCACTGCCTGTAGGTAGATCATGATATGTGCCCGTAATCCCTGATTCAACAAAATTCATACACAGCAGAGAGTAAGAGTATCAGCACTGAGTCAGCCCAGAAGCTCGTGTCGTCCTCTGTGGTGCCTCTGAGAGTGCTCGGTAGCAGACATCCCTGCCAGCTGTTTTCAGTGGGACTTAAAATTAAGGACAGGCTTATTTATGCAGGGGCTTAGATGCTGAGGTGGGGAAGGGTCAGGGTGCATAGGCAGAGGCAAATGCAGATAGTGAGATTTCTCCTGCTTTGCCATTTCCTCCAGGGCATTAAGATTAATCTTAATTAATAAGATTATGATCTTAGCTTAAAAGGCTATGAAGTGGTAGGACTGGGTATTTCCACATTCAGTGGCCCGTGGAGGTCATTAACACAAGGTCCTTGAATGCCTTAAAACCTGTGAGCAGCTCTGAGGAGACTAGAAAACTCTATGTGCATGGATAAGGCCCCAAATAACATGAAAAGATGGTCACCTATTTCCACATACAACAGAGAAGATGTAGTGAACTCTAATTTTTTATAGATACTTAACAAACTAGGTGCTTGGCTGTGAATGCTAAAGATTGTTGCGTGGTTGCACTTGATCATTGTTTAGGAAGCAATCAGCATTTTTCCCTTTCTCCCACAGAAGCTGTTGAGATCTACAGCTTAAGCACCAAAGAGATGAGAAGCCGAGAAAAGGGGCAGGAAAGGACAGAAATGTATGTATAGCACATCTGCAAAAATAGTTGTATTTTTCACTTGATTGAATTAATATACCTGCTTACGAAGTCTGGGATTCATCTTGTCCAACTTTGTATATCTAAGAATTATCTAAGTTTCCCTTATAAGCACTAAAGAAAAATAAGCACCCCCAGAGGGCAATATATCCCAGCTATCTTCGGTGGCTGTGCTCGAATGGGGTGACTCACCCTCTGGAGATGGCTATTTCTTTCTACAGAGAGATTTTAAAGGACGAGCTTAGACTGGGATGACCAGATTTTAGTTAGTGAGAGAAACGCCAACCAAAGAGACCAAAAATGTGAGTTTTTTTTCCTAAAGAACCAGTCAGTGATTAAAGTGAGTAGGACACTGAGAAGGAGAACAGAGCCCTGCTGTAAGAGTTATAGCTCATTTACATTTATCTTCCCAGTCATTTGCTTGGTTGCAGCATTTAACTGTTATGTACTAAGATGCAGCCTGGATCCTCACTCTGTGTTGACTAAGCAAGCTTTTGAGGTGAACGGGAATTTTTCAGAATAAGGATAAAGATAATACTAAGAAAGCACATCTGGATTTCTTCCTGTGAGAAAAATAGGAATGAACAATCTTACTTATCCTTTACTATAGCAGATGAATGTCATCACCCACTAAAACCTACCTACAACAGGACAAGTAAAAAGAATTTGCAGTCTTTGAGCCAAGCTTGGACAACTCTGTTCCTGGAAGTAAAAGTGGCTTCTTTTAAGATTAATGGTGCATTCTGCACCCTTCAGCTTAACACGGGAAATGGGAAAAAGTTTTTTGGAAAACAGCATCAGCCTTGGGCAATACATGTATTTGGAAGGCTCTGTAACATGTGCCTTTGCTGAGACCTTGCTTTCTTCTTATCCTATTTACTCAGAGCAGCTCGATACTTTATTCTTAGTTTTATCCCAGCTCATTCTCACTTCTGCTTTTTCCTGCTGCATTCTTGCAGTGTGTTATGTTGGAGGTCAGGCAAGAAGATCATGATTCTTCCAACCATAAAACTGCTTGATATCTGTACATTGTACCTTCCTTTTCCTCTTTCATCCCTCCTTCTCATGATTTCATGGTTACATGTGACTTCAGTCTCCAAAGCTTGTTCACCACCCTAAGATCCCCAGCTATCCTTAATCACGCTCCTTATCGTGTTGATTTATTTTAAATACATAATCGTGATGCAAGTTTCTCTTCAGCTCTTTTGTAGAAAATTCCCTTTGGATATCCATTGTTGAAAACTATTTGTTTCATGATAGCTGGAATCCATCTGTGGCCTCTAACAGTGAGCCTACTCCTATGCAATAAAAGTGGTATTTCAAAGCCCTAGTGCAACTTCACTGATTTCACAGAATGACAGAAGGGAGGAATTTAGATCCATTGGGTTTATGCTGCTCCAGAGCACAACTTGGTGTAACTTGTTTATTGGTTTCAAACCTCTGATGTAATTTGTGAACCTGTACTTTATGTATTTATCCTGAAAGACTTTGCCCTACACCATTCTGACTGTCTAGAAAAGCTCTTTGTTTCAAAGGCAAACCTGCTAATTAATGCCATGTTCATGGGAAAAAGTCATTCTAGAGTAATTCAATTTTAACATTCTGACTTGAATAAGTTATCCAGCTGAAGGCAACCAAATTTGTTTCTGGGGCAAACCTCTGTGTTAGTAAGTTGCATGGATGTAGGTGATGGAAAGGCTGGTCTATTCTTTCCAAAGGTATTCACTGTCAACTCCTCTCCCTTACTTGTACAGCTGATTTACAAAGTGGCTGCCTGCAATAGCAAGGGCCTTATGGTGAGCTCGGAAGTAGCTTATTACCTGTGTTCTCAGCCATTTCTGTTGTGGAATACCCCTTTGTGTGACCACAGAAGTATATTACACTGAAGTCCCAATTAGAAGTAAATATGCACCTAAAATGTTTCTTTCTCATACCTGTTGGTTTGAGTTATTTTGCCTTCAAATCTTAAGGCTTACATATATATTTTTGCTGTTGCCATTTTAAGGCGGTGGTTAAAATAAAGTATGTGAGATGTAGAATAATAACTTTCAAGTTGCTACCTTTTGACAAGGATTAAGATGGATGTTTAATCTTAGAGACCCAGATATGCTCAGCAGATATGCATGGCCTGACTCTGCTAAGCAGGCAGTGACCAACCCAGGATTTCTCTGTGTTATGACAGCATCATTATTGTTGAGGGTGGAAGGATCCTGCCTGCCGTGCTCTGCTCAGCCTGCAGTCAGACTAATGCAAGTCAGCCGTTGCAGTAGATCTAAGGCAGAACATTGGTGGCTCACATTTTGGACAGAAAGCATAGAAAATACAGACATTCAGAGCAATGCTCATAGAACTGGCTGAGGGTGCCATTGCTCAGAGATATTAAAGGAAAGGGCACTTTGCAGTATTTTCTGAATTGGCATGAACTTAATCCCAGGGTCCTGTCAGTATTGCCTCCCGTGGCTGGGAGAGGGGCTGCAGAACATCTTCTCTGGTGGTCCCCACGCCCAGAGCATTGCCACCAGCCAAGGACCCAAATCCCGGGGAACTTCATCAAGCAAAACTCTGATGTGCTGCAGTGGTCCACGAAAACTGGCACCGACTCTTTATTGTTAAATGCTTTGGGACACCTCAAATATGAATGGAGCTATATAAAATTCAGTTCTATTGTAAAGAAAACAGCTGTCATGAATTAAGGCTACGTTCAGCTTTTGAGATGTGGACGACTGTCCAGTAGGGAATGAACAGAAAACTCAACCCATTTAACTTTAAAATGGAGATTTGTCTTCTCTTTCCCAGAAAACAAAACCCCAGGGATTTTAAATCTATAAACCACATATAGCGTATCACCCAAACAATTTCTTTTGAGGCTTGAAAAACCCCTTGCTGCTAATTATTGCTTATAGATGGTTTGAAAGAAAAATGTAGTTCTAATGCTGGGTTTGATTAAAATGCCTTTAATAACAGTCATGGATTTTGCAGCACAAGTGCTAAAAGGCCAAATCCTGCTTTTGCAGTGAATTGAGTTCAGAAGAACTAGATGAGCAAGCAGCCCAAGCCAGATTTGGGCCAAACTTTGCAAAACAGTTTTGCTTTTAATGTGACTGAAGTCCGCTTTCCCAATAAGAACATTTTCTGGAAAGGAGCAGATTTACTGTTTGAACTTTATCATTTCCTCTTCTGCAAAACAATAGGAAAGAAAAGGAACCTTTCAAATTTTTCACCCCTTTAATTAATAAGACATTATTTGGCATATGACAGGAAAAATATGTGATGAATGTAAGTGATAGGTTATGATTAATAGTGGTCCAGGGAGGTTTTAGAGACATGAGACGCCCCATAAACACAGAATTAATACCAAAGTGAACATTTTTGTAATGTCCATTTTGGCACTTTCCCTCACCTAAGATGTTAGTAGCTTTATATGTCATATAATTAATGCTTTAAAAAAAATAAAATGCAAACAGCTCTTTTCAAACCATAACAATTCATTGTATGACTTATGTGGGTTTGAACTGGCACAGTTAGTCAAAACATTCCTAGTGCCACTTTATTTCCATAAAGCATTTGTATTGTAAACTTTACCAGAAATTTCTGTGCCAGGTTTGAAGAGTTCAGGCAGAGGGCACTTTGAAAATAGGGGCTGGATGTAACTCGCTTATAGAAATGATTTAATAATTTAATTAGCAATAATTAGAGAAAGAGAGGGAAGCTACACCAATGGAATCTCTAACTTATAACCAAAGTATTCAGCTAGATATATTATATTTTAGGAAAAATTAATATCTCTGTTCAGGTCTGAAAATACTGGCCCTGACTTACCTCTCACACTGGTGGAAATCACAAAAAACTAGTAGTGTTAATCCAAAATAATATAAATATAGAGGGATCTTTTGGCCCATTGTCCATTTCTTTCATTAAATATGATGTCTTTCACTTGGTCCTCTCTAGAAAGGTTCTTAATCCAGGGCTGTGTTGGGTATGCTGTTGAGCTGATGGTAGAGGCAGTCAATCACTGAAGAAAAGCCAGCTGCAACAAGGGTATAAAAACAGAAGGACCGGATTATACCTGCCCAGTGGCTGCCATTCGGGAGCAAAATGCAGGAGCAGCGTATCAGTACAGGATGAACAGCAAGCCCAGAGGGAGTAGCTTGGTTTGAAACCCTGAGCTGGCCGGGGAATTTTGCTGAGGAGTGCTGAGAAGAGGGACAGAATGCTGCATGTGCTACAGGCCCTTCGTTTCTGAGTACCCAGACCTAAAGACCACAGTTATAAAATAGTAATATACTCATCAACCTTCCCCAGCCTCCAAAAGAAACAACGGAAGCAAGGAAAAAGGGAAGGTTAATACTGAAAGCAATCACCCAAGGGATGGCACTGTTAGAGAAAGGATGGTTTCTGGTCTGGTTACTAAACCAGTGATCATTAAGGGGCAACTGAGATGTCCAGGTGTCCCTAAAAAAAAGGAGAACTAGAATGTGTAGCTGAGGATCTTAAATCACGTTTCACCAAAAATATAAGATGCTTTGTCAAGGATGAGAGAACAGGGATATTGAAGGGTTTGTGATGAAAAGATGTATTTTTAGAGAAAAATGAGGTGGAGTAACATTATATGCTATGCTGTAAGAGACCATAAAGGAGTAAGAAATCACGTAGCAGGGATAAAACTATTTGGAGTATATAAGTACAGTATATTATGCTATGCAAAAATATAGGTGAAAAATAAATATTAAGGATAAGGTCCAGGTTTTCCTGAGTGTGATAGCAGACAATTTTCTTTATCAACTAAGATAAAGTTCACTGAACAAGAGGGCACCCTTAATTAGACTTTGTTTTTATAAGTGATAAGAAATAAAAACTCGTTTCAAGTGGATCATGGGTTGATTCAGTTTAAATACAATTTAAGGATAAACAAAGACAGTTTTGTAATTAAGGTTTTAGATTTCAAATGGATAAAGACTGAAAAATGAAGGTATCTAATTAGTGAGCTATCCAAAAGAAATCAAGGACCTGAATGCAGAGGAAACATCGAATTACTCAAAGTCAAAGGGATGAAGCCTATCTGGAATCTATATCATAAGCAAAGGAAAAATCTTTGTAAACTTGTGGAGAAGCATTCTGGACAGAAAAAGGTAAGTAACCACCTTAAAGACTATGTTAAGATTTTAGAAAAAGCCTTCTCAGGAGGGATAAATTAGATAATCAGCAAAATGAGCTACATTAGATGTCAGGAAACATACAGGTAAAGTGAGAATCAATGAAATTCAAGCTGAATTGCACCTTGAAAAAGCAATCAAGACAATAAGGAAGAAGCTGTTTAATCATATGTATAAGATCGAAGAAAAAGTAAAGCCCCACTGGAGTGAAGATGGTGTAGAAATCAATGATAATTCAGGTACAGTTTCAAAACTCTGCCTTGTTTTTAATAAAAACAATGAAATAGAGTAGGGAGGGTAATGAAAGTGAGACCCTCAAATTGAAAATACACACAGCTGAAGTTGAAGCAGAAATCTCTGGGCCAGACAATCTCCCTCCTGGAACTGTGAAGGAGCTGGCACGAGAAACTGAGGATCAGGTAACGATTTTTGTACTGATTACGTTAAATTGGCGTGGTGCATTACAGTTGAACATAGCTAATGTAATGCTGCTGCTTGTGAAAAGTTGGAAATAGCCCACTGACAACTAGGGACTAACCTGACTTTAATAATACACAAAATATAAGAATTAATTTTGAATGAAAATATATGTAGAGAGAAATAAAAAAAGATATAAAATGCAGTATGGCTCTAACAAAACTGAATCATGAAAGAATAAGCAGGTATATTTCTTTGGTGATAAAAATGCTTTCCTAGACAAAGGAAATGCAGCATTTTATCTGGATTTCAGGTAAATGTTTGATACGAAGCCATAGGGAAAAAGGTTACATTATGTGCAGAAGCTGAGAATTAGTATAATAACTATAAGGTCAACAGGGAACTGCCTAAAGGGCAGCTCACAACAGGTTCTGCTGAAAGGGAAGTTATCAGGTGGGAGGAACTCTATTGTTTGACAGATTGACCTTAGGACCTATTTTCTTAATAGTTTCATTAGTGACCTTGGCACGGAAAATAGTAGCAAATGAGAGATATTTACTGATGACATAAAACTGGAAAGCATGAAAAGAATTAGAAAGAAAGAAATGGATAACCTTGGGGGCTGCTGCACTGGAAGTGAGATCATGTGTAACAGAACAGAGAGCAATGCCCTTGCACAGAGGGAACAAAGACACAGGTCTGCCTCCATCTGCCTGCTACCGGCTAGTTTGAACCTTCAGAGATAGCTAACCAGTTTTAAGCACATGGATACATTTTGAATGTAGGCCTTCTGCCTCCAAACCATGAATTCCTACTGGAAAGAAATATCTGCATATGAATGGACCACAAGACGGGTCTGGGCCATCAACAGGATGCATCCACGGACAAACCCAGAAGCTACTGTGGTGATTATATAGGGGAGGTACTTCCAACAGCAACAGGAAAATAGTAGCGCTGCATGAGAAGCTGTGGGAAGTCCACAGAGGGAATACTGTTTTCTTTCCTGCTCATCTATTACCAAGAAAGTAGCACTGAAACTGAAAATAATGCAGTGAGGGACTTCTCGAAAGAGTGGAGAGATGAATTCCTGAGAAAATATAACAGGGCTTGTTTAGGTCAGCAAGGTGAAGTTTGGGAAGAGGTAGGATTGTTTTCTCTAAGTACATTGGGAGTGGAGAAAGGAGATGAGAAAAAGAGCTATTTAAGCTGAAGGACAGCTCTGGCACAAGAACTGTGTACACTGCTTCCTACTCGGAGCCGGAAGTTTTTGGAACAGTTTCCCAGTAGCAGTATTTCAAGCAAAAAACCTCACTAGCTCGTTATTAACCAGTTTATGCAATGGACTCTACTTCCACCAGTTGCCTGATGTAGCCAGGCAGAGGGCTCACATCCTACAGGGTGTCTTCCAGCCCGACACTCTGAAGCTGCAGCCACATGCATCTTGCCAGCTGAGGTTCACTTGCACGGTGTTTCTCTGACAATTTCAATGTAACTGATTCCACTTATGACCCATCATCATAAATATTTGGACACTTTGAAAATGCTGGCTTTGAAAGAAAAGTGGGAGACCTGCAGAGTGCTATCTCCACACTTTTGGCAGTATTAGCCTCATCCTAGGGATTTTAAGAGTTAACCAAGCTCAGAAACACTGAAGCTGAAAAAAGGAGCAGGGAGGGTGTGGGGCAGGAGGGAGGAATTGTCAAAAGAAGGCAAGTTAGGGTAAGACCTTACTGAGCCCTGTCCTTTCAAATTTCCTGTGCTTGACACATCATCAGGATGATGTCAAAGTGACTTAACCAGCTATGACACTTCATTCCAATGATGTGGCCAAGCAGAGGAAATTTGAAAGGATGTGGCTTACGGTACTGAAAACAATCGTTTAGAGAAATGCATGACTGCTGTTTTTCAATTTAAATGAATTTTAAGCCCTTTCTCCCCTCTCCTAAACACATATTGCACCACTTGGAATATTTGCATTGCTGCTGAGCTTGCCAAAAGTTGTTAAAATGGCTTTACTGTGATTAAAAGGCAGCCCCAAGTTTTGATGTGGGGACTTCATCGTATTTTCTGTTCTGTATTATAGTATCTATGGTACTGCATGGGTAACCACTAAAAATAAAAATTTTAATTCTGTTGTTATTGTTGTTATTAATTTTAATACTATTAACTTGCAATAGTAACACCAAGCAAGCAAGCAAGCTCTATGAGCCCAGAAGCCCCAAAACTTTCAGCACACTTGCCCCCTCCTGTGCCCACTCACTTCGCAGCCCTCCTCCATACCCCTGGCCAAGCAGCTGGTGCTGGGGGTGATGGGCAATCCCCACCTACTTGGCCAAATACTGTATCAGAGCCTGGGAGAGCAGGGACTGCCCCTGGGATGCCCTAGCAGTTCTCTGTGTGTAGGCAACTCGGAGGTGACCGCATCCCTCTGCAGCAATCGGCCTGGCCACAGCCAGTGCCTGCAAGGGCAGCTCACTGTCCCATGGCCCCCCACCCTGCAGCAATCCCCACTGCCACGAGGAGGATGGGAAGACACTGAACACAGTGGATTTTTTGGCGTACCAGATGTTCTTTGTGGTAGACAGATGCTGCTATCGCCGTCTCTCCCAGATCTTCCTTGAGAACTTTACATTAAAGCTTCTTCTCAACCTTGAGGGGCAGCGTGCCTTGTGACAATATGACATAACATTTTCCAGAGCACTGAAATGCCTTGGAAGCATCATCTTCAAAAGAAAGGTCATTTTCAAAAATGTCTTAGTCGTGAATAGGCTTCAATAACACAAGTCACAGTTATAGCAGTGTCTCAGTTCCCAAGGCACATTTGAAAACTCTAGCTGTTCTTTCATGGGTAATAGGAGAGAGCAGATTGTTCAAATGCCTGTTTAGAGGATGTGCAGTATATCTGTGTTTGGGGATACTTAGCCCAAATCTGGGTGCAGTAAAATAATTTCTAGGAACAGAGGGACTGTTACACGCAAAAAAATGTATCAAAGGACACCTTAGAGATCACCAAAAAGAACTGATATGGTTTCTTTCAGTCCTGAAAAAAAGGCCAGATAGATTTTTAAAATGTTAAGGGATAAATTAAAATAAAACAAAGAACATTTATTTTTGAAGGTGGAGAAAAAGGGAGAATGAAGTGCCCAGAAAATCAAATACTTATGTGACTCAGTCACTAAAATACACAGTAACTATAGCTGTTAAAGAGGTCTGAGGACATAGCTTCAGTACTTACACTCTTCTTAGTTAAAAACAGCTTTTATTTAAAGAATGTGAATCCTTTCTTTGCTTTTGCCAGTCTTTCTTTGTTAGATGCTGGTTTACAGTTTCAGCTTCCACTGCTGTTTTAAGCAAGCAAAGTTTTATCTTAAACATGGTACATAGTATTTTCTGGCAAGTCTTAAATCCTTGAATTCATCTTATCTCTATGGTGACAAGCCTCCATTTGGAATAAAGTATCAAGGCTTTTCCGAGTAGAGGCGTTTTCAGATAAAAGCTTGTGCCTTTGATTTATGGCAGTTCTCAGCTTCTATCATTTGAAAAAGAGAAATGCCCGATTATTGGTTAGCAATGGCTTTTTCAGAAATAAATATTTTGGAGTAAAAAGTCCCAACTCTGTAATTATACAATCTGACTCGAAGCATTGCTAATTTACATGAAATGATATGTGACTGTTGAAACCAAATGGACACACACATGTCACCTGTGTTTGAAGTACCATAAAACTCCTTGTTGAGAGGAAGGAGAGGAAGGAAGCAACACAGACCAGTCTAGGACTAAGAAGAAAAAGCTTTTTTCCATGTAATAACTTTTACAAATGGTATTTGTAAATGTCTTCTTTACTCATGTATGCTCACTCCCACATGAACCGTAGCTATGACAGTAGCCAAGAGCTGTTGGCCTATTTATCTTTCTACCCCAAAGGGTATGATATTCAATTTCCATTTAATCTGTTAAAAGGACACTAAAAAGCCAACTGCTTAATAGAATTACATTTCCTTTTGAGAACACAGCCCTGTTCTGGTGGCAGAGACCATTGCATCTCTCACTAGCCATACATCAGCAGGTTTGCAATGCTTACCTGGCATAAGCAAAGCATAGTGCTGAAAAACATGTTGAAATACGGATTTTTGTGTTTGGGTAACTCTGAAACTGGCTGCAGAAGGTCTTTGAGTATGTCTGAGGTAAGCTCTGGTGCTTTGTAGACACCATGAGGACAGTGAAAATAAAAAGGATCCTACTAATCATGTAGAGAACATGAACTTTCTAGTGGAATATAGAGTTCTTTTTTTCTTAATGTAATGGTATTATTTTGCAGTAATATTTTGCCAGGTAATTCTTTCCAAATCCCATCGACAATTCTTTCATAAAGATGCTATAGAAGATTGTGAGGCTGACACGACGTCTTCTAAAAAGAATCTGTGAGGGCAGACATTAACACTTTTCCAAGCTTTTTCACTTCTGAACTCAGCTACGATGCTAGTTCAGTCATAAAACCCCAGTGGAAACTATGTGCTACAAATGTTTGGTTTCAATTGTCTGTTGATTTCACCCGATTTATATATATCAGATCTTTGCCAGTGAGAGCAAAGATATTTTTTTTTACTACCAATTGATGCCTTACACTAAGTCCTCAGAGTTTGTGTCAAATTTTAACTTATGTTGTTTTTAACCTTATAAAAAAAGAGGAAGAAAAATATTCCAAAATCAGCCTCCCCAGACCTCATTGATCTTATCTGACATTTTCGTATGAACGCCCATCTAAGGCTCATGATCTCATTATTCACGAACAAAGATTTATAGCATCAATTTTTTTTCCAAATATGTCAAAGTGGAAACTAGCATTTCAGGCCCCATAAAACATTACAAGAAATATGTTGTTGGGAAAGAGGTGTAGGAGGAAAGGTAATAACAGCAGTCATATAATCCCCTGGGGAAAACCTGTTTCCTTCAAGAAGCAACATCTTTTGTCTTTGTATGGAGCTTAATGTTAGATGAGATATTTGAAAGAAATTCCAAACTGGTATCTCAAAGGGATCTGACCAGACAGAAACATGTGATTTTGAAATGCTGCTGAGCTGGAAGGAAAGACAAGACCAGCACAGCTGTGGATGCTATAGACACCCAGGAGCTTTGGGTGTCTGCCTGCACAGTATCTGCTGTGTACTTTTGTTTTGTTACTTATTTCAGTCTGACACAGCCAAGACCCATGGACAGGATGCATGTAGCTACCGGGTGACACAAGGCTAAACTTCCAACATAAAACTGCTGTCCTCACCCATACATTTCTTTCAAACAGAAAACAATACTTTTTCAGTGAAAAAGGTTAAGAAAGAAACATGAAAACAATTATTTTCATAGTTTGCAGAAAGTTATATGCCTGCAGCCACAGTGCATAACAGTTGTAGTCATGTCAGATAACCCCCAGACCAAAAAGTGACGTCCCACTAAAATAAAGTTTTCATTGCTGGATGCCTCCTCTGAATTCCCCCACTTTCTCTCTTTGTCCTATGTTTATTTCCTCCTTATCTCTAATCTGATCTTATTTCTAACCTGCTGCTATTCGAATGGCTATTTTGAATGCTATTTTGGCCTTGTTCCCCATGCACAGCCATTGGTGTCATAACCAGGGGGATTCTCATGTTTGCACTCAAAGCCACTTCTTGGGCTGCCACAGCATTTTTAAGTCATGACAATCTTCTACAAACACTGTAAGAACTATTCTTCATACAAACACTTTATCAAACCAGAGTTTCTGACATGGTCTTAGCTTTCCACAGATGCCACATGATGCATAAATCACACAGGAAGCAGATTTGTAGCAAGATTCACAGTGACTCCCTTTTTTTTGTCAGCCTTTGGGCCTCTGAGCACACCGTTATATACAAACCTATTTCAATCACCATAGCTATATTTACAAACCACGGACCCTAAAGAAAGCAGAAGAAGCTGTCATTAATAACTGTAGTTTGTAGGCAGGGAAGGAAGCGATCAAAGATACCAATGATTAGATGCCTCATTTAAGGCCCAGTGAAGTCAGTAATCACCTTTCCTTTTGATCCATTGGGCATTGAACAAAAACAGCACCCAAGGAGGAATACTCAAATGGGATTTAAAACGTCTATTAAAGAAACCCCACCCCTAAAACATGTTAATTCCCCATCTCTTTGTGGACTGTGAGCTTGCCAGAGCTCTTCTGCAGCTTCTTCTTTAGCCCCACTAAATCTATTCCATTCCCTTTCAGTCAATGACACTGAACTGAGCTGTGTGCCAAGGCTTTCTAAATTATCTTTCCTCTTTGCACGTGCAGAGCAATTTCCGCAAGATACGGTTTTGCTTAGTGCCTTGCATGACTGGGGATGGAACAAATGAGGAATTCTGTGAGCTTTTTTATATTAAGCCCTAATCCACAAAGATATATCTATAATCTTTATACCAACAGCCCTCTCCTTTTGATAGTAACTTAATGATGACAAGTATTCTTTTTCTGTAGGTCAAATGTACTAGGTAATACTTCAAATGGTCTATCTACCAAAAATGAAAATGCTGGCAAAGATCATTGTTACAGGTGAATCATAGGAATAGCAAATTCAATCCAGTCACTGCTGCATGTAATTACTACAGCAAGGATTTTAGATGCCATGCAGGAGTACTGTTGTCCTAGCTGGACAGCCTTTGTAATGAAGGTAGGAAATGAAATCAAGCTAATATGTTTTATATCAAAAAGGCATATTAGTTGATAGGAAGCATCAAGATAATCTTTATATGGTATGTAATGTCAGCCTTGACACTAGCTGCTCAGCAAGGGATACTTCAGCCTTTTAAACTCAGATTGTTCCAACGTGGAGATGGGACAGACATCCTGCCTGTGAGGGAATCCAGGGCAAAGCTGGAGGCATAAACTTTCTGCCATTTTCTCCCCTCTTATCTCAGCATAAAAAGGCTTTAGAGAGTTGGCCAGTCTAAAATTATTTGAGCTAGATAAAAGATGTAGAGCTCAGTAAAGAGAAGAGGACAATCTGGTGGGTGCTATAAGATGGGTGACCAGTGCTCCATATGAGAGAGGCATGCACTCAGGATGAATAGCAGGATTTGGTTGTGTGCATGTTTGTTCAGTGAAATTTGGGATGAAAAAAACTTTTTAGACTGCATAACCCAGAAAAAAGGGTTATGGAAGGGTTTATTGTGTTCCTTCATCCCACTGCCACTCTTGGGTTAGCCAGTGGCAGAGTATGTTACTCAGCAGGCTATGGTACCACCAGTACAACTAACAGTGCACAGTCAAGGGAATACGTGGGTTCCTTATCCAGGGCACAAAGAAGAGTTAGGCACCAAAAGCACATCCCTCCCGCAAGCAGGGTGCTTGCTCATGCTAGCTTAAACCTACCTTGCTCAGTCAACTGCACCTAAGATACGACAGTGTGAGCTTTACCCTAAGCCATGTAAACCTCCTGGGAACCCCTGGGACACCCTTGGCCATACCAATGTCTGTACTGCTCTGCTGACATTGCCACCGGCACTTGTGTGAGAAGGATTCACTGGGGGGTGGG
>VYZV01022583.1:170839-234542 GCA_013401275.1 Pandion haliaetus
GGGTGGGGATGGACCTGCCCTCTCTGTAATCCCAGCTGGCTCAGCAGTGTGGCTGAAACAAAGCAAGCTCTCACCTTTTGGTCACTGGCAATTCGTTCAATCAATGTAAGCATGGTTGCTTCTCACAAATCGACATTTTCTCACTGGGGTAGATAGACACGCACACAGCTTTGCACTGAAGAATCCATCATCACTGACTCCAATAGATGCCCCCATAGTTACACTCCTGTAGTGGGATTTATCAAAACTGCAATAATATGGTGCTAGCCTCACTTGCCTGTGAGGAACGAAGACCTGATGAGCAGGCCCCACTGCTTGTGTTTGCCCAACTCCCAACTGAATTGTGGGGAAGTGCCCATCTTTGCTAGTGACCCATAACCTTGACTCTTCCGCTGGAGCCAGAGTTATAATTCTTTGATTTCACAAAGCAAAGCTGGCTTAATGTCTTTCAAAAGATAGGTGAAAGGCCTGCTTGCTTTTTAGCCATGAGCCTGGCAGATATTTAATCTCTGTTCATCTAGGAAACAGGTACAGTTCCAGCATCTGCCTGGGGACATTTGAGTGCATGTTACCCACCTCCCTGGGTGAACACTCCCATCATGAAATCATTTTATGTTAGGCTCTGCCAACCCCTCCTCTTGGACTCATCTCATTTTACTTAACTATTCCAACACTGGCTGGGCACAGGAGGAGAGAACGGCTCCATATCCCCATGGTTTTATAGCTCAAATGGATGGGGAGAGGTGGGGTTTCCACTCCCACACCCAAGCCAATGCCTGAAAAACCACCAAAACCACATGAGAGTGGATGAGAGGTTGCCCCTACTCCATTAAAACCTGAATTACTCTACACAAAGTGGAACTTCTATGTGGCCAAACACCCTCTGGAGGGACTTGGATCTGCCTGGCTAAGCCCTGGTATCACCAGGCTGTTGATGAAAAAGGAGAGAAATTTGCTCCTCTAAAAAAGTAAGTGTATCTTAGGTTAAGAAGAACATGACAGTTTCTATCCTACAACTGCCACAAATTGCACTTTGTGGGGTATTATAATGACTAATTCATTGTTACCTGGCATCTTCATGTTAAGATTGAATGCTTTCCTAAAAGAAAAACCCCAGAAGCCACTGTACTAATGTATTTGGAAAGAATAATTTCCTCTTTTGCAGAATTTTCTGGACTCATAGCTTACACTACACCAGGCTTCTGAGCAGCTGATCACATTGATGCCTTGTGGCCTTGACAGCTATTAACTATCTTCTAAAAGCTTATTGGTAAAATATTAACTACATCATCTACATTGTGTATCAAAAGGAAATTCAATTTGACAAGTCTACTTAAAAATAAATAAAGCTTTCACTTTTACAATGTCCATGTAGACTAGAAACTCATTCAGATTTTTGTGTAAGTATGTACGAATTACTCAAGAAGATGAGCAAAATCTGATGTTCTCTGATCCTTCTCTCAGGAAGCTATAAATATGAAAATTCCCTTGCTTTCTCAGAGTCACTTGCTTTTAGTTCTCTTTTTTTGAGATTTTTGAGAACCACAGCTCCTGCAAAGGAAAATCTTTGTAAGGTATAGGCAGTCTCCCAAATGAACAAGCAATATTATGAAATGTCTTTGTAGTTTGAAATACCACTATTAGGCAAAGGAGCCTTGTTCCATATGCCACCGCAAATAGCAATTAGTTCAAGTAGAAAAGATTACGACCAGGTGCAGGTTTTGAAGTGACTTTTGGTGGGAGGAGGGAAAGGTCTCTCTTTTGTTAATTGTCTGTGGTAATTCAACAGGAATCTGAGGAATTTAGGGATATTCAACCTTTTGTGCTTAGCCAACAAAATACAAACTCCATGGCATCAGTGAACTGGATGGAGATACAGGGCTTATTGATGGTTGTCAGTCTGCTGAAGTGAAAGGCGATGTGAGAAAGAGGCATATGTTATATTTGTCTTCCACAGCACATCTATTTTGCAGGGACTTTGCTGGAGGGCTCATTAAGAAGAAAGGCAGAATGAGCCCCTCCAGTGTGGGAACCCATGGGCAAGCTCAGCTTGAGGGCCCAAAGCAGGCAGCAGGCAGATGAGGTGGCTGTAGCAGTTCCCTCAAGACTTTCAAAGCTATAGGTGACTTTCAGAAAATGGCAAAGAGAAGCAGGCTAACACAACAAAGTGTGCCCCTGAGAAGAAAGATACTCTCAAAACTTCAAAAACCTCCTTAAAAGATTGGATTAACTTCTTCTAATCCTTTGAATCATGGGTAGATATGAGTTCAAAGGACTAATGTAATTTTATTATTACATTTAATCAAATCTTTAAGTTAAGAAATAGGAACTGAGCTAAGGGCAACCTTCCCTTATCAGTTTCCAACGTCTGAAAGCAGGAATGAATTAATTAAGTAAATGTAACAAGCTTAGGGGTATAACATACAGCAGCAGCTGAGTCAGCTTGACCATCGGCCATTTATTGGGGTGAGATGTACAGCTCAAGTACTACCAGATGATTCAACTCACATATCTTGGCAGTAACAGATAAGCCAAAAGGGATGCCCAGAGGGAAATAGTGTCATAAATTGGCAAGGCAGAGAGTCATTCACCAGCTTAAACAAAATGTTGTCATCAAGGAAGTTGCACATTTAATCCATACAGCAGAGTAGCCTGCCCTAGCAAATGAAAGCAGATTTTGCAAGTTAGCTTTGCATTAAAGGAGAAAGGAGTTTTGTCAGGTCCAGGCATATTTTATGCAACTGGCTTGCATTGGGCTGTGTATTCCAACCCCTAATTTTCAGGAGTTTCAGCCAAAATACCAGTGCCAAATAACAACCCATTGGTCACGATAAGAGAGTTGAAAGTATAGAGTGTGTATTCTTGCCCTTTTCCATAGCTTCCCACAGGCAAAGACCTCTTCAAAAGTGCAACACTAATGTAAAATTTCTTCAAAAAGTGCACATTCGCTTACATTGTGAACCAGGAAATGGTAATATATAATCAGCTCCACCATCATAATGTATGTCCAAATGATATATAACTAAAGACTTTTCTTTGTTTCTTTCTATAAATTAACTATGGATGAGATGTGACTAAATTGCAATGTTTCATTTATGCACAGTCAATTAAGTCAGCATAACTCCAGGAAATTCAATTCTAACAGCACAGGTTTCAGCGCAAGCATTTTTCCTTAGATGACAGGTAGAGATCTTTAGAGGTGGACAACTACAAGAAGAAAGAAATTATCTAAAAAATCAGAGTACATTACAGCATATTTTCAATTCAGTGGGAACTTAAGTGTCGCTGAAAGAAAAGTGCAGTGCAATGTAATTTGAATTAATCATTCCAGGGGCTAGGGATTTCTTCTGTTTGCTAGAAAATTAAAGCCACAAAACAACTAGTGGGGAAAGAAAAGGAATGGATAAATATGAGCCCTCTTTTGTTGCCTCTTTCAACTATCCAAATTTGGGAAAAGCATGGAAATGTCATGAACAACAACAACCTCAAACCAAACCACCAATTTAATATCCATGAAGAGAAGGCACCGGCAGTATGCTGACTGGATGAAGTCATGCTACCCAGGTCCAGCACAAGACCAAGAGCTAGGAAGTTAGGAAACACACAAGTAGAATTTCCCTCTGCTTCAAGCCCACGCCTTAAATACAAAACCCAAATAACTTCTGGGTTTCTGGCTTTTGCATTCTTCCCCCATTCTTTTTTTACATATGTTTGTATGTGTGCACGTCATAAGAATGTTAGTGCTCCCTCTGATTTCACCCTTTCTCCTACATAGTTTCTGCAGAAAAACCAGGTCGTTGACTGCACGGCTCTCAGATATTGCCATGGCAACGGACCATGATGTCAGAGACACGGGATTAGGAGTTCCTGGCATCAATGAGCAAAGGGAGAAGCCTGGCTGGGAAAGAGAAAACTCCCATCCAAACAGTTTTGACAATAGAAATGGGAATTTCAAAAGCTGTTAGCGAAGAACCCTTGGTAGTAAACTATCCAGAAACAACCAGAAATTCAATGTCAAAAATCTGTTGACTGAAGAGAAACCCAAAACAATCGACATGGGAATAAATCATTAAAATCTGTGGAGCAAAGCCAGTGTTGTGTCAGCAGGAACTGTGACATTATAATCATTTTACCGTTTTACCAATGAAAGCAAAATACAATGGCGGAAAATACAGCACCTTTAAGTAAATTATACAACGAGTGTTTATTTGAGTTCCATTGGTAAAAAGCTGAGTACAATTTTACATGGACTATTCCCTTGGACCAAAAGTTCACAGTAGAAAAGACAACGTAAGAACTACATGTGTGAGTGCACTTAATAATCAGATCCCTCAGCTTATACGTGTGGGAGTACTGTGCAAAACTGCAAGCGGTAACAGGGGACTTGACAACCAAAGGCTACTCCCACAGTCATTACTTTGGAAAAGGAACAGATGTGAAGGACTGAGCTGGCAGCCAACCTTTGGGGGCTGAGACGGGACCCTCCCAGCCCCGCAGCACAGCTTATCATAGCACTGGGGATGAGCACTGCTGCTGTCAGCTAGCTGCCAGACCTCCTTCTTGGGGTGGGCCTGCAGCTGGCGAGGAGAAATTGGAAAAAAATAAAAATAAAAATGGCAAAACAAATACAGGGAAGGAAAGCGTGCAGAGGCCCAGAGCAAAAGTTGAAAATGGGTCATGTTTTATATGAGGGTGGTTTGTAGTGAAATGAGCTGGTTCCTTCTCTAACCTTGAAAAGAGGGAACTGGGAGCTAAATGCCTTATTCCTCCTCTCTTGCCTGGGTGGCCTTGCTCCTTCTTGGAGTCGCTATTGTGATGGCTAACCTACCTATGTGCCTACCTGCCACATCAGGACACCTTTAAATCAGAAGAGCTCCATCTGCTTCCTAGAAAGGAAGCCTTGATGACTCATGTGTTGGACAAGGAGGACCTGCGATGAGCTGAAGGACCTCAAGCAATATATTTCAATGGAAAACTAAATAAACTGAAGGATACACCCACACCCACACCCCCATCATGATTTCAAAGGTAACTTGAAAAAACAGCACAGGAGTCAACACCTCTTCAGCACGGTGCTGTGATTCAAGGCATGTCTACACCCGGCAAGGGAGTATTGAGACAAAGAGCCCTGAGCTACCTATTCCCAGACCTAAATGCTATATAATTACTAACTGGCCTTGCTTCAAAAAAGGGTGCAGCCCCACATAAAGCCATCTGTATTGCAGCTGGGACATGAGCCAGTACCTTCACATGTCCCCACGTTGTGCTGTGGAGATATATCAGCCTGTTCAGAGGTTGCCTAGGGCTCTGTGCCCTGCTTTGGGGGGTGGACCTGCCTGATGGAAGAGTTGTGAAACAACTCTTAAAAATCTGTGCTTTCGGAATTAAAGCTCTATTTCACTTAACTAAGTTCCAAGCACACCAACCCATATTATTTTTGGTACGGATGTTGTAACGACTTCTAAATTATTTGAATTGCTGGTAGAATTTTTGTGCCTGTTTTGCAATCCAGAAACCCTGGGCTGTAAAACAGAAGCTGTGATTCTAGTGGACAACGTTTTCCTCAGCATTTGTGTTGCTCCTTTCAGTGCTAGTGAACTGTGAAGAAGCCACAGTCCAGATTAGCAGTGAGCCCTCTGCATTGTTTTCTGCATTGTCTCTTGTGGTATTTTAAGCATTTGATGTGTAGATGAAAATTATCCATCTTGTTGGCATGCACCTCTGCGTTGCTGCTGATTCTTCCCATTTTACTGCTAGTACTTCGTATTTCCCTTAAAGCATGAAGGAATGGCAGGCATAGGAAATTATTTTAATATTAACCCCCACTCTTCAACAGCCTGGCTCCTTGTCAAGTTTTGCTGGGTTTTTACTTCTGCCATTCCCAGCACAGCACTTCTTTGCAGAAATGTGGTTGATGCAAAGAGCTGGCTGCACATTTAAATGAAAGCAATGGTATGGGGAGTCAGTGCAAGGTGCTTGACCAGAATTAACCCACCAACACAGTGGGGTGGGAAAGGGACTCTTTGGAAAGGACTGCTGGGTTTTTCTTCAAGGATGTTTCTCCCTGAAATAGTAGGATGCCTTTAGTACTTTCTGCCTGTACCAAATGTTGCCCCATGGCACCAGTTATGTCAAAATTGTTCTTGAAGCTGTGGTTGCAGAAAAGGCACCTACTTATATTCATGTATCTTTTCAAGTGGTTTTGACCTAACCACTAACATTTTTACTGGAGTTCCCTGAATAACTTAATCTTGCTTTGTAATAAATATGCCCTCACTTACATGTTACTAGAGATATGCTGTGCACCTGCAACAGGCCACAGAAAAGTGTACAGGATAATCACTTTGTGTCTTCGCAGCTGAAATGAGGGAATTGCTGAGGTTCCAGCAATATAAAATAGCTACAAGGAAAAAAAAATAAAAAGCTATTAAATTCTTATAGCCAAAAGCGAGAAGAAATTTTACTTGGAACACACAGCGTTCAGAGGAAAAAGACTCCATTTTGTCAGAAAAGATTTTGCTACTGACAGCTGCCTCCTGTAACATCTTGCCACACTGAGAGTAAAATATGAGATCAAGAAAAAGCAGTTTTTAACCTAAGCTAAAATATTTGCTTGTTGTGTTTTGCATCATGTTTTCATTGTACCTAGTTCACTAAGTATAATTATACTTCTCAAGAAATCATATGAAAAATGACAGGCAAGCTACAAACACTCTGATATCAAGTGCAGACTTATGTCCACATGTTCACACTCATGCTCTCCCACGCTTTTTCCTCCTTTAATTATGTTATTTTTCTAGTAAGTAGCAGATTACCTGACATGTATGTCAATTAGTCATCCTTTTCCTACTGCAAATCTTACCATCTGTTCAAGATTTCTTAGGATTCAATGGAATATTTCAACTGACTTCTTTATTCATTGGGTCAGACCCTCAAATGTTGAAAAAATTGTATGATTATACCGAAGTTTAAATTCATGTGGAGCTTTATAGAGGAAAGACAGTCTGATCCAGCTGGATCTAAGAATTAGTTCCAACTAAATCATATGTTTAAGGATGGAGACCTAAATTCTGAGTAATTCTGGATGTACTGATTCAGTGTCTTTAATTCTCAATTACGAAGCCATTTTTGTCTTTCTGCCTTTATAGGGACGACAAAAATTTATTTCTTGCAGAGTGCTTACCATCTGTAAAGCACCGTGTACTGCACAAAGGCGAGTAACCACCGGGCACTCTTGTGTAGGAAAGCTGATGCCATGTGCAGCTGCTTGTTTTGCTCCTAGTCACCCACTGTTCCCAGAAAAACATTCAGGTGTTTTGAGCCCCAGATTAATTCCTATAATGCTCCTAGGATGTAGTCAAGTGCAATTAACTTCAAGGAAACTAAAGCAGAGAGATACAAGGTCTGGTCCTCAAAAGCACTGATAGCTAACTCTAAAATTCATTAATTTCATTAACAGATGAGTGTGCTCAGTCCTTTTAGGGATGCCAACCATTGTGCAACTTGCTCAATTCTGTAAGAAAGAAATCCCAACTGTTTCTGTTTATCAGTCTGATTTCTGTAATATTCTACTATAACAAAAAAATTAAAGTTGCTGGTAGTCTTCTTGGCCTTGATAATCTAACATGTAATAAAAGTTAAAAATAAAAAATCAACCTCACTAAATGTTTTGAATAGTTTAAGTAAAATATTAGGGAATACTTCCTCTTGGTTAAAATGCATCACAAACATCAAAAATTACTGATGCTAATAACCCTGCCACTGTTCCAGCTGACTAAAAATAGAGTTCTGTGACAGGCTAAGAATGAAAATATTCAGTTGGAAGTTTGTAACTGTTAGTCATAGTTTGATCTCTTAAATCTATCTTCATTGCAAGAAACGATTAATATAAAAGCAAACCCCAAAATAAAGTTTCGGAGAGCTATGAGGATATATTACAAACAGGTTCAGTAGGTGTATATTTCTGGTCTAGTAAAATCATTATACTAAATACCTAACATAGTAGTTGCATTTTTGCAGGCATGTAAAGATAACAATTCATTATATTTAATCTACTTCTGAACTATGCATGCTCTGCTAGAGGACTGACTTACTGCACTTCAACCACCAGCCATCACAAGGTCAAACGAGCTCATCTGCAGTGAGACCCTCCAGGTCCATGGCACCAAGGGTCTCAACCTGCAGATCTGCTGCTCCTGAGCCACACTACCTCTTCATACAGACGTAGTCAACCTTTCTTCATCCTGTTCCCAGTACATTTGGACTTCTTGGCATGGTGTTTAAGAAGTCCCTACTGATTGTATGCTCCGTTAGAATGCCAGGGCAATTATACAATAGCTACTACACAATCAGCAGACCAACTGTAGCATTTTTGTTTGCTAGGCATGAGCCAAAGCTTTGCTTTCCCCCATTCAGGATCATGTTCCTTTGGGTTTTGTTCCCCACTTCTTTTGCCAACTGAAACAACTTAATTTCTAGGGGACATTTTTTCATCCCACCATACTTCACAGATCTCACAATCTGCTGAGGTTCAACGTCCCCAGGACACAGTTAAAAGTTAACTGCCTCCTCCTTAGCTTTACTCTTCTCTTCTTTTTTTTAGGAAGAAAATGCTCTTTTTCCCCCCTAAATCAATGAGACCTCTTTAAAAACCTGGGGTTAGAAATTCCAGCATGAAATCTTGTGCAGCAATCAGGGAAGGGTGGAGATATAAATATCATAAAGTACAAATTCATCACCGATTCTGGAGCACATCCACAAATTTAAAAGCCAATGGGACACTCAGAGTAGAGATAAACACAGATGGACAACAACATTGCCAGAGAGAAGGATTAGACAGGGCCCACGAGTGACGTTAGGGAATGGCCAGATCAAGGCAGCGCATTTTACTCCCACAAACGTCCTTGCTTCCCACCTCTTCCCGTAAGACAACGCAAGAAATTTCTTACCCCCCACTAAGAATTCTTGCAGCAGAGACCTTTTAAGGGTGCAGTCAGTATGTCCTGCCTGGGTCTGTGCTTCTGGTATGTCCCTCTTTAGAAAACTGACCACTCTGTGACCTTCCTGTGCTCTTCCCATTTGCTGTGTTGTCACTCAGCTATGGGCAATGCCAAAACTTCCCTTCTGAACTGTGTCCTAATTCCCGTGACTCCTATGGTCTGCTATGTGTCCTCTTCTAAAAAAATTCAACTCCTTGGATCACATGTGCATGAGCTTGCTCTTTGGCATAAATTGTTTCACTGCATGCAAGCAGATTGCATGGAAAAAGTCACTTCTTCCTCTAATGAAAAGGTTGCTGGTGGTGACTCTACCTGGATAGCATCCTTCATGAACAAAAAGGAGGGGCATGATATTGCTCCCTCTTCTTCCTTCCTTCTCCCTGGTGGCTTTGAACTCTCTGGGTGCTTCAAAATGTAAAAGGAAAGTTTTAATTTCTGAGACAGCCCATTGCCTCCACATTTCTCTTGCTTGCTGTCAATATCTGTCTAGTCAGACAACTACTACCAGCATGCCTACCACAAGTGTCCACTGCCCTATTAGTAGGGCGTGATGCCTCCCACAGTTGATACCTAGCATACCAGCAATGTGCTAGCTGATGTCCTCCAAAGTTTAAAACCTTGAATTGGTTTAAGCGATTCTTGCTCCTATTTCTGTATGTAGCAGGCACTTGCAATGTATGTAGTAACCTAAACAAGCACCCTGTATGAGTCACAGAAAAATTTTCGGCAGAAGGTTTTTGACATTGCAACACACTTCCCTATATTTAGACACAAGGAATGTCTCAAAAGTTAAAAGAACTCATGCAAGTTTGAAAGTGAAACCTCTACCATGATTTTTAAAATTCTGCCTGACTTATCTGGGAAAAGCAGCCAGCAGTCCTCTTCCAGGAAGATCAGCCATAAGCAAGTGGTGAGCTTAACAAGGCAGTCAGCTCATACACTTTGGATATTCACACCTAAGAGATACTTGTTACTCTGAGCCAAGTCAGGCTTGTTGCTGGAGTCCACAGCATTAGCTATTATTTTTCCTTTAGAGTTTTTCACTTTCTGGGGATTTTTTTAATGCACTGTAGTTGCAGATGCAATCAAATGTTGCAGCTGCTGGTTCCCATTCATTTCTGGGCATGGTTGAACCACACTGCCCTGTGTGCTGGGATTGTTCTGGTGGCTGCATCCCAAAGGCCTGATTCACATTTAAATTGGGGCCTGATTCCCTTTTACGCTCCTATAAAGCAGCAACCAAAAAAGGCCTTAGCAGAAAAAAGAACTGGGCCCTAAATAAACTGAAAACACTTATTTGTCAGGTAGCTAATCCAAGATGTTATAGCCATTTATAAAAACTTGTTATTTTTCTGCAGTCATCCAGGAATGTTGTTAATAGCTCTTCACCATGGTGCCAAAAGACACTTTTTGAAGGGATTTAATGCCCAGTTCTTTGCAAATCTGATCTTTGATTTTGCCTGTTCCCCAGCCAGCAGCTATGAACAAAACAGACTTTGAAGCCTGCAGCATTATTAATCTGCGACTTATTACAGTAAGAGACAGAAGGAAATAAATCCCTTCTCCTAGCACTACTAACTCAGTATAATGGCCCAAGAATGACAAGCTAAACATTACTCCAAAATTATCAGGCTTCATTTCTCGTGACGGATAGCAAGCAGCAGATTGCCCTTTATCTTTTTAAGCTGACCTGACTGCAAACAAGGAATGCGCAGAATGCCAAGGCCCTCCGTTCCCTCCATGCAGCCTCCTCCAGCAGAAACTGTGTATCATGATGCAATATTTAGCACTTTGTTCTTCTAGGGCTTAGGACAAAGATTATATTCAGACCAAGCTGGTTCCCTGGAAAAAAAAATAAATCTGAAGCCATTTCCCTTTGCAGACCTGTGGAGCATACGCCTGTGTTGATCCTGGAGGAGAATGAGGGGCTTGGTTAGGGGGAAGCACTTCAAAAAAATGTATCATCAACATTATCTCTTGAGCTGAGCTTTGATCAGCTTCTTTTACTGTCCGGCAAAACAGCTGGTAACCACTAAAACATTTGGAATGATGTCATATCGTACAACGAGGGTCAGCCCTGAGTATAAGATGGTCAAATGCCTTTACAGTGAAGACACTCCTCTCTGTCAAAGGCATGTTGGGTTAATGACAAGCCCACACTTTATGGTTACCTAAAGACTTCACGAGTGGTCAAAATCACCAGGGATAAAAGGGTATTTTAATTTCTGTTGAACAACTTTCGTTTATCATAATGCTAACAGTTGCATGATGATAAATTGTCAAATTTTTTTACTGTTTTTTTTCCCCATTTATTTCCCTACTGATAGAAAAGCTGCCTAAATAAAATGCCTCTTCTATATGTTCTCTTTATTTTTATCCATCTGATACTTCAGTTCCTAGAGCAGGAAAGCAAGCAGCGAACTGAGTTTAACACTGAAATATTGTAGAGGGGGATCCATCCATAAATTATAGTTAGACCAGTTTTGAAAACTAATGGTTGGAATAGCATTCAATTAGAATTAAAATAAAAATTAATTGAGTTGCTGAAAGGCTTGGAAAGTGAGGTTTATCTTTTTAACAAATGTTTATGCCGGTTGCTAGTCTCTGTAGAAGCTGTAGTGTGTTGATCAGAGGAAGTTCAGAACCAGCCCAAATATTCAAAATGCATAGAAATACATATCTAAGGGAAGTAAATAAAAATGCATTATTATGTTAAATGCTGATAAATTATCACTTTAGGAAAAAAACCCACAGCTTGATTGACCTCTCCTTTATTTGCATATCACTCCTTTAATAAGTCTTTCCCTACATAATAAACTTAGGCTGGATGTATTGGAAAGCATCAACTGCAAGTGAGACTACAACAAAGCCGTCCATCCCAGGGAGCACAGGAGAGCCCGTCCTAGGAGCACAGTGTCTTTTTTCTGAAGCTGCATCAATCCCAGGCTGGTCCCATCAATCTCAATATATAAGGGAGTTATTACTGGAGTCATGGCTCTCTGTGGCTGTATTTCGAGTAGGTGGTGAGCATGTACTACACTGCCCAAAGTCCCAGGTCCCTGAACACCCAGACTGAGGACTCAGGCACACCGAGGAGGGGTACCGCACTTCTCAGGCACGCAAGCCCAGGCTACACAAGCAGCACAGCTTGTGCCAACTGCCTCACTTTTCTTCGCTAGGCAAGGACCAGAGGTTTGCTCTCCCCCGTTCAGGATCATTTCCTTTGCGTTGTGGTCTCCACTTCTTCTGCTGAGGTTGTAGGGAGGCACCCACCATGCCGGCCAGATCTCTCTTGGGAAGCTGGGAGATACCCAGCAGCCTGCTGCAGCTATGGAAAGGTGCAAAATGCTTTTGTCGCCTATTGGTTTGGAAGTTGTGGTGACTTTTACTCTCCTGCCTATCTTACTTAACCAGCAAGCCAGAGTTGTCCCTAGTTGCATTAATTGTTTCTAAAAAAGAGGATAAATGAGTTCATGTAACATCCGAATACTGTAGTCCTGCATTACTGGTATTTCTCAGCAGGACTCAGGGTAAAGCTCCTATCACTTGCCCAGGCTGTCATCACGACCATCAAAATATGCGAACATCCACACGGCTGTTTGTCTCCTGCTGTGCCCTGGAGTATTTTCTCCTGTTTCAAAGGGAGAGTACAGGGACAGGGTTGCAGCATGCAAGCTCTGGGTTGGAAAACTTGCCCATCATCCTACACTTCCAACTTTCTTCAATGCTTCTTAGGGGCTAAGTTCCTTTTCTACAAGCAAAGCATATGTGTTTTCTTAATTTATGCATTTAAAAAAATATTATGCAGAATTTATCCACTTATTTAATATAACACTGAATCTCTTTGTGCTGCAGAAAGAGTTTAATGAGGTAGAGCAGAAATATGGAGTAGAAAAATGGCACTGCAATCTGCTTTGTTTGTCAGTAATGTTTTGTTATTACAAGAATGCTTGGGGTTATATTTTTTCTGTGCTGGACTGATAGATTGCGTTTTAATCTTTTGTAAGACCAGTTGTTTAGATCCCATTTGGAAGGCTGTGGAGAAAATGCTCTTTTCATAAAAACAATCCAATTCTTCTGTAAATATCTGCTGTCATATTTATCCTTTTGGAATTAAATTCAATTTTTTTAATTAAACTTGCTACCAGAGGAAGCAATAGTTGCAAAAACTGTTTAAATAGGTACCATTTGTGAATGTAAACAGTTTCAGATTTTTTTTGTCTGAAGGCTTAAGTGGTTTCATAATTTCTGGTGCTGTTTTGTGAGTGTTTTTATACAGAAATAGACCAAAGCATGCTGAAACTACACGTAAGCAGTGGAGAAGGGGGAGGAGGACAGTTGTTTTAAAAAGGGCTGGAGATCAGAATGGGAGGCTGTGAACACAAATGAATTACACGTATGTGAGTTGGACAAGGAGAAGGGAGTCACTCTCCACATTTGGAAATGATAACACATATCAGGCTATCCTGTGATCTCACCATCCGGAGCTGTAAATCAAGGGAGAAAAGAAGATCAGTAGACCACAGTTTGGATCAGGATATGAGCCTTCAATGAACATGACAAGGTAGATGTCTTTACTACAGGCTAGTGGTGGTTCATCAGGCACCATGTCAGAGATGCCTTCAGATTTTTACTGCTACTTAATGCCTACTTATAGGGACACTTAAAGATAAATCACTCACAAAGGTAAAAAAAAAAAAAAGGCTAAGAAAGAAGCAGAAACATAAGGAAGACAGCAAAATGAGAGAAAACATGTAAGTAGTGGATTAGACTCTACCTTAATGCACACCACTTCACTCCTTACCATTGCATTCAGCGTGTTCCCCTGAGCTGCATCCCTCCCTGGCTGCTGCAGGCACAACACTACCTCCCTCTTTTGTATCTCCCCCGGTCTCCGCGAGGCTTCACATCAGTGACATGAAGCAAGGGAGAGAGAAGTAAAATAACCTGCCTTTCCAAATCCATACGGACACCACAGCCGAAGGTGACAGCTATGGGCACAGCCTGATCTCCGGTCTCCCCTCCGCCTGCAGTGCTCTCGCCAGCACAGAGGGGTGGTCATCTGCACACTGAGCAGTGGGGTACCACGGCCCTTCTGCGATGCACCCTGGCACCACGAGTGATTTGCTTTTAAAGATCTTTGAGCTCACAGGCCCCAGTGTTAGAATGTCTAAATTATCCCTTCAAACTACATCAAAGAAAAAAAAAAAAGATGACTACACTGAGGTCCCAATAAGTTTGTGAAGCTTTCCTCCAGCACTGTTTTGGGGTATTTCTGCTCTCAGCAAGTGTCCTGATAACCCTGTGCAAACACACGCAGGTTAGCACCCTTGCTTTGCCCAGCTTGTCTGATCCAGGCTAGCAAGTGGCACCCACCGCTTTGAAAACGTGTCTGCAATAGTATAACCGTGTCACAAGACTGGTCCCCAGGGAATTTCCAGCATTCGCTTCTCTGTCTGAAACACATTTCTTTGTCTTAGCTTAGCTGTTCTACCCAGCATCATCTCCCCCTCCACCAAGTCCTTAAAAGCAGACTGTTGTTTGAAGAATGACTTCAGCCTCACGAGATCAGAAGCTGTGGGTAGTCACACACAGTGATACAAAACCTCTGAGGTGAACGATGACACAGTGAGCAGGGAAATGGGAAATCAGACCCATGTGCCTGTCCTGAGGGCTTTTTTTGTATTTGCTGCCTTGTTAAGAAGTCCCTCCCAAAAGTCACCAAGGGATGTAAAGACGGGATCATACTACTCCTCATTCATAAGCCCTGTTTTCATATAGCATTGATTCACTCCACATTTTATTTTTTTTGTGGTACACAGGATAGCAACTGCCAATAAAACTCGTGAATTTACTGTTTCATCACTTAAGGAGCAGTGCTTGAGCTGGCCATTTGCTGCTTAGCTCTATTGTTCCCATGCTGTAGCTGGTAACGGTTCACAGGCAGGACCTCTGGATGTTCATTTGTCTCCAGATTCCAACAGTTGCCTATTTTATTATAATTTGGTTATCTGAACAAGGTTGTTTCAACTCTCCCTGTTATACAGCCACAAATCTGCTTCCTCCAAGCTGCTAAGTTACAGCAAACTCCCGATCCAGTCTGTAGTTCCTTTGAGCTCTGAGTACCAAATGCTGTGGTTTAAAAAGATTAAAACCAGAGATGAAACCTGATTGTTGTTCCATGCATCTGCTTTAAATTGGTTGTTCTGTTTATTTTAGAGACTTAACTGGTGCAATGAAAAAGCAAGCATCCATTCTGCAGAATTAATCTTGCCACATTGGGCTTTATGCTCAGCTTTTATTTTTCCTTCTTTTTTAGAGCATCACTGAAATCTTGCCTTCATTGCAAAATCAACATGACTAACAATGAGCATGTGCCATTAAATTAAGTGCTACCTCTACATTAAATGCTGTAATTTATAATCACTTGTGTTTTAGCTATGGCTGACTGGTCCAGGGTCCCACTCATCTGAGGACCACTCATCAGCTTACAATATATCTTTGTTAGAGGGTGCATGCCATTCCAATGCTAGCAGTCCTTTCATGTCTTCCCACAGCTCCCCCTGGGTGCTCAGCACTAATCGATACAGTCTCCCATGCTCTATGGGGCAAGAATCAATAGCGTGATTCAGCTCTTCCAGGATTTAGACAGAGAGGGTGAGCCCCAGATGTGTCAGGGGCTGTGTAGTGAAGAATAGGGGACACCTCACTGCCTGGCCTCAGGTGGCACTCGATGGATGAGCCAGAAGGGAGAAACTCAAGTGTGGGCAACACGCTTAACACTGGCAGAGACCCAGGGACAGATCTTCCATGTGTGTCGGCCTCATTTCCTTATTCATGCAACCCTTCCACGTATTGGGCAGATAAGTCCTGCCAAGAACCAAAATAAAGCCTTAATGTCATTTACTCTCACCTGAATGGTCTGCAAGTCTTGACCAGCCTTCATCAGGAAGATGAATCCCCATCACTTGTTTTTTTGGGAACTGAAATATTAGCTTAACACCACAGCTTTTTTGCTGTGATCCATGGACCACACGAGCAGCCCATAACTGCTTCTAAAGAGTCTTTAGCAGATAGGTAAGGAAAGCAAGGCCCACGTTTTTGGTGTAGAGCCAGCAACCTCATTGGCAGGAATGTACAACTCAAAAGAACAGGGGCTTTGCTCCATGCAATCTGGGTAGCCAATATACAGCCTGAAACTACCTTTCACACAAGGCACTGAGCTGCCTCTTACCACCAATCCACCACAGAGGTCAATGCCTTGCATTCAGGTACCATGCCTGGATGACTTTGTGAGGGGCTGTATAATGTCACTCCCTCTAGGAGCAGAAGGACATTTGAATGGGTTTGGCTGCAGAAACAGGGACTATCTCAGTAAGATTTGCATAGCTAAATCACATATAAGGTGATTTGCAGTTGCTTAAAGAAAAAGGCAGTGTAAATTGGTGTCTTAAAAAGTCCTAGGATAAAGGTATCTGCTGCTTGTATTACAAGCGGTGTGATAAGTTTCATAAAGTAAAATATTAGCTTTTATTTTTAAAGCGAGTGGACATTGTAAGTTTGTGGCAAACCGCAGTAGTCTGCCTGAGACTGCATAATGTATGGGGATTTGACATCCAGTTACATCCCAGGGCATTCTGGGAACAGAGATAATGTTTCTGGTGCCAGGCCAGGTTAAATGCATCTGGCACAATAGACGCTGCAGATGCTCAGTTGGACAGATGCGGAAACTTGATGTTATCCTATTTTCAGATGCCAAACAGAGTTTATTCTGTTCTTACAAAGCAAGGACATAAGAGACATGAAGAGGAAGTGGTTTACCGCAACAAAGGCGTTCATGGCTTGTAACGCCCTTCCAATTACAAGGGGCAGACAATTGTTCATCATAAATGTTAGAGAGAGAAAGCCGAAAGAAGAGAAGAAGCAGCCTGCCGTGAACAGGAATTAAAAGGCTGTACATGAAATTGCATGCTCACATAGGGTGATGCACATGTGGCATGACTCCACTGTAATCAGCAGTTAGCCTGTACTTGCACCCATCTACACAACAGCTGAATCCAACCCCAAAAGTCTCCCCCTGTAATTGTGGCAAATACCACTTCACCAAAACCTCTCTTTTGTTCTCCCCAGAACACTGGGCTCCCTCCCTTTCCAAACAAATCTCTGCTTAAAAGTCATAACAATGAAAGTTTATACCCTTCCCTCTCTCGTCTGCCACACAGTTTATTTGCCTAGGGACTTCCTAGGAGGAAAAGATTAACAAAGATGCAAACTCCAGCTATATTGAGGAGCCTCCTACTTATATTTGCATCTTACTGAAGGCCATATTTGTTCTGGGACTGAGCGATGGCTCTCCCTGATTTTGTCCTGCTATTACTTTCAGAGGCATTGCGTTAGCATAGAACTGGAATAGCACAACTATGAGTCAGGCTCTTTAACCTGGGCTTTCTAGAAGGCAGAGTGGAGGGACCTGAGGACTGATTAAGCATAAAGAAAGCCCAAACCCACAAAGTTTTCAAGCTTCTTCAGCCAAATGGTATGTACCACTAGGGGAATAAAAACCACAAAACCCTGAGGTTTTAGTGAGCCTTTGTGGGCCTTTTTGTGAAAGTGGCTTTCTAGACATGTCCAAGTGGTGACCAATGAGACTTGCTTTATATGGTTGTTCAGTCAGCTTTGCTAGATAAAACTGATATTCCTCATTTCTCATTTGGGTGTTTCTGGCTGAGACATGCAGAGTATGTTATGTTAGGGAGTGCACCACCTTCAAAACAGAATAGAAAAACCTCAGAGAGCTTTCCATCTGCCCCAGAGTCATGTGTGACCATAGCTGCATTATGAAATAGCACTAATAATATCTTCCTACTGCATCTTGCCACGAAGCTTTGTGACTGCTGAAAAACACATGTGGGGAACGATGGAGGTGCATCCAAAAAGGAGCAGAGACAAAGAGCAGTGAGCTGCCTGTCACCCAGAAACTGCAGCTTTTTAGCAGCCCTGATAAATAGACTTCCCCCATTCCAAGGAAAAAAACCATATTAATCACCACCAACAATTAGATGAAAAACAGTGATTTCATTTGTTTAAAGTTTTTATTTTACATGAAGCTACACTGATGAAACCACTTCTTTTTATGAGATTCTTAGGTTTTTCTGATGAGGAAACTCCAAAGACACATGGAAGACTCCTCTTTCCCATGGTGCAGCACCTGAGGACCACAACAACGCCAAGGAACCCTTGTATTTGCTCAACATCCCAAATCCTCCCAGCAGCATCGTATGGAAAAAGGCAGAATTGTGAGCACTCATTCTCAACCAGGTACCCATTGGTACAAGACAGCAGCTGTAATGTTGCACTACTCTGTGCAGGGCCTTAGAGAAATAAATCTCACTATTTAAACTCACACCAGTCAGAGGCGTTTTGTCCAGCAAGATGCAGTACAGTAATGTATCAGTAAGGTATTGGCTGCTACTAAGATATGTTCCTGATAAATGAGTGGCCCTTCTCGGATTAGCATGAAAATATGGTCAAACCTTTCTAAAAAATTAATTTTTCTTAGCTGGTTGATAAGAAAGTTGGTATTTTCAGTCCAAGACAAAGCCATGAATTTGAAGCCATGAATCAAATGACTAACCACAAGAGATAAATTGGGTATGATCTTCCCTAGCTCAGTCGTGCCAAAGAACTTTTTAGCTTAATAATACTGGTTGACACTGGCACCATCCCAGTGCTTCCCAGCGCTTCCTTATTAATGTGAATGTTTTCGACTCAGCACTTCCACAGTTTCATAAACATCGAGGCTGACATCATTTAAACTGCAAAAAGCATTCATAAGCATTAAAGCTCACTAGCAAAGCTAACCTGAGGCTTGAGCTAAGCCTTGATTTATGCACTGAAGGTTTCTACTAACCAGGCTACGGGACGCCTTCAGCACAAAACTGAATTTCTCATTTACTTATTCCTCTATAATAGAACAAGTTAAAACCCTGGAACCAAACCTTCAAGCCCCAGGTTTGAGTTGTTCGGTTCGGGTTGATTTCCAGTCATTCTGCAATGGATGTAGCATAATTCACTCACTATACTGAAGGTGCATGGAGACATTTAGAATAAGGGCAGCTTTCACAAAGCAACGCTTTGAGGTCACTGCTAAAATAACTATGTCTCCACGCAATGCCTGCTACCAGTCCTGAATGTTTTGGAATACAAGATAGAACCAGAAAAGATGGATTTCACGGTAACATCACCTCTGTCACAAAGGATCATGCACACCATCTACTATGCTCGGAGCATTAAACAAGCATTTGTTCAAAAGCAATGCCAGATTTGCCCTTTCCCCTGCAATAACTGCGAAGGGAAAACAGTCCCTCAAGATTAACTGTCTAGGTCATCTGTGGCGACCTCCCTACTCCATGTCCCTGTGTTACAGTGAGCTCACTTCAGTGGCTGGAAATCTTTATGTAGTGCAAACTGAAAACTCCACCTAGTTCTTCCAACGAGTGAAAATGATCCTGCAGTTAAGAAATCTGATCTTACAGCTTTTCCTTATGAATGCAACTTCTTCACTGAAGACTCAAAAAAGTCCATTTAATTAAACTTGCCAAGTTTGACTCAGCAATTTTATTACTATATCCCTTATCAGCCAAAAAGGTATGCGTGGTACTGACAATTCAGTATATAATAGACTGGTACAAGTTAATGTAGTAGAAAAAGGGATAAGCAAGAAGAATGCACTTGGGAATAGTACAGAGAACCTGGGGGAGGAATAAAGGGGAAAAAAAAAGACAGAATTAAAATGAAAGAAGTGATGCATCCTCTATTGCAGACATTTGCTGGTGAGAAGCTCTGTATGATGACAAGTTTTCTGGTACAGCACTTGCAGTCTTTGCTACAGGCAAGGTAGAGCAGTGCTATCAGCACTTTGAATACCTTTGAACACCTTTGGTGTTACTCTTCAAAATACAGAGTGAAAGGATTAGGCTTGCAGCCTTAATGGTTGCAGTGTGAAACCTGGAAGTGTGACCTATGGTGTAAAGACCCCAAAGTCAGTGAAACCACTGCATGGCATGGTTTGGATTGCTTTGAGAGATCCATAAGAGATACCGTTTCAAGTTTCTGGCAATAGGCTCTCTTTCCCCACTGTGCTAATCCAACTTTACTGCGTTGAGAGCTGCAACGCTGATGTAAAAAATGCTGTAATGTTGGTCAGTGCTGTGAGGCTGGTGCCTCACCTTTGGGCTGACCTGACATAAGTGGATCAAAGCTGTGAATATGCACCACAGGTCTGGCCTGGCACATGTGCTCTGAACACCCATCAGTGGAAATGCTATGGTACCCTCAAGCTCTTTCTCTTCTACATTTCTTGTCTCCTCCTGCAGCATTGTCCTCCCCAACGAATCTACAGAGAGATTCCTAAAACTAGCACCTTGAAATAGAAAGTGCAGGTTTCCTCTCATCCAAACCAGATGGGTGATGCACAAATGGAGATAGAAAAGGACGGGATTTGCTTTGTGTTACATGAAACAACCCTCCCTGGCATATTTTGACCTGTCCTTCAGCTTGTGGACTGGCACCAGGCAGGGAAGATGGAGGTGGGGGAAGTGGACTGGGCTGAGCTAATTGGAGCCGTGCTTCCACAGCGTGCCTGAAGGGGACAAGTGAAAGAATATACCTCAACCAAAGAATAAGCAACTAGTCCAAAAAGTCTTCATCTATTAAGGAGAGGAGCCTGCTGACGAACGGGAAAGGAATGCACAATCAGGTTTTGTCAGGTTCGACTTCATCAATCTTTCTGCTGCAGGTTCTGCCTCTCAGATGTGAGATGCAGGGCTGGCCACAAAACAAGAATTTTGTTTCACAATTCAGAAAAAAAAATTAGTTTTTTTGAAGTTTTTAAAATCTGTTTTCTTTACACATCAGAACAAAACAACCGTACTTCCCAAACCTTCACATGTTAAGGCCCAGAGAGGAAAGAGAAGGGGAGGCCAAGCAGCACATAGGCTAGTGCCTCGGTGATTCCCCTATGGAGTGGAAAACCTGGCTCCCAGCTCCCAAGCGCTGTCAGACAGGAGAGGGACAGCAACTTGGACTCCCCCACCAGAAACCCAGGGACAGCCAGGTTTTCTCCCCCACACACTCCTTTAGTTAACTTTCTCTCACCCTCTGCCCCCATCGCCTTGGAGCCTCTCCATTCCTTGTAAATAATTACATATGAACCAAGCTAGAGAGAATGAGAGTATGCAGTCCAGTGGTTAGGAAGTTCCCTGGAGATAAAAGGGAGCTGCTGATTCAGGTTCTTGCTCCGTGTGATTTGAAGCTGATTTCAATTAAGTATTCATTGGAAGAAAGTGAAACGGCCAGTATACCTTGGCGGTCAGGGAACCACTCCAAATCAGAGCAAGGACTCCAACCTGGGGACGCACTTCCCAGGGAAACCTCCTAACCACTGGCAGATCGATCAGCTCTCGCACGTGAAGCAGGAGTGGGAGGAAGGATGAAGCGCTCAGCCAGTTCTGGGGGAGCTGCCTCTTCTGGGGGCTTCGCTCTGAAAGGGAAACTGTTGGAGGGCACACAACCAGCCGGTGTGCTAGAATCATCATGTGAACCAATGTACAAGCATGCCCGTTCCCCTCAGCCCCATCATGCAGCCCCCCNTTTGCAGAAGCTGGGAAGTTGACATCAGGCATCTCCAGAGTAGGACTCATTTTCTTCTTTCCCGCAATTCCCCTACTGACCTAGGAAGGTTTTCTGCTGATATTATAGTTGAAACAGATACATTCCCTCAACAAGTTTCAGAGAAGCATCATTTCCAGGTGGAAAAGTTGGTCTTGGATTGTATGGGATGGATCAAATATTAGCAAAGAATAGCAAAATTATCAATCTTAATGTGGGAAATGGAGAAGTACTTGACAAATGTTTCTGTTTCAGACTTAGAAGGAAGCAGATGATATATTCAGAGCCTAACTTGATACTTACTATTCCACTGGCAATTAGAGATGATGTTGAACAGCAGTCATTAATAACAACATTTGTAAACCTGTAGGACTTGATTACAGTCCTGGTGAGGATTGCCAGCTTGGCTGACAGAAGTAGCTGCAAAAAGGAAAAATATTTATATCTTTGAAGGTGTTTAACTCACTCCCACATAACAATCCATTAGTGTTAAATGGTTTAAAAGCTGTCTAATGAATGTATTTCTAAAAGTAATTTTAGCAGAATCACTATCATTCAGGGAGGCATTGCATCTGGAGTTTAGGGGGACTCTATTCTTGATGCCAGCTACTCCTGTCAATGATAGCTATACCAACAATGCAGACAAAAACAAAACTACTGTGGTAGAAGTTGGAGACAAAATAAAAGGGATATAGGATGATAAAATTGATGCAGTGAACAAGTTTGTTATAAGAATTAATACCTTGTCATTTGTATCACTTGCATTTTCAGAACCGAATGCAAGTTAGACATCATGCAACAAAGGCTTTATGTCACCCTTTAAGCTATGAACCAGCAATTCAGATATAATTAACTTTGAAAAAACTTCATGGTCACATTAGACAATCAGCTGAACATGACCCTCCAGAGCAATTCTGATCCTTAGATAAATAAACAGGGGAGTTTGAAAGAGTCAGTGTATAGCTCTAGTGAGAATATTGCTGAAATACCACATGCAGTTCTGGCATCCAAACTTTACAAATTGTATTCAAAATTTGGAAAGGGTTCAGAAAAGAGCTACAAGAATGACCTGTGGTCTGGAAATCAGACTGAGACTAAAAAAGTTTAATCTGATTTATCCCAGAGAAGTTTAAGAGGTAATATGATCACAGCTCACAGATACCTGGGTGGTAGAGTAGCTATTATAACTATGAGAGAGATTTTTAACTGTAGGTGTCATATCTAGTGTAAAAGGCATAATGAAATCCACTAGGTAGAAGCCCAAACTGGACAAACTTCAAGTTTGGGGCATGCATTTTCCTTAAACTGTGAAGGGCATAGCAATTGAATATGATGAACTAAATTCTCTGTCCCATGTGGTCTTTAAGGAAAGGCTAAAAAGTTGCCCATTATTATGGACAGAAAAAGTCATGAGGTGCTGCAATGAAGTTTGTAGATGTGTCATACAGAAGGTCAGACTACAGGATGACCGTAACCTATCCTGGGTTTAAAAATCTCTGAATGTGCGACTATAATTGTCTCATTTTTTCTCTTTCTAAAGGAAGATCGTCACTGGTTTTACTATGTAATTTCCTAAGTGTCAGCATCTGTCAGTATTGGAGAGTTTGGGTATGTAATTATGTAAGGAGAACCTTGTTAAATATCCACTGCTAAAAATAACTTTTAAGGAGCCTTAGCTATATTATTGTAATCTAAGTAAGAGCTCCTGCTTCACGCTGCAGAAAGACATCACTTATCTTCTTGTAATAACATGGAGATTTTGGGGATCCAGAATATTCTCTTGAGGGAACTATACTGATTTTTACTCTCTCCTCTAATAAATAAGAAGCTTTATGTTTTTCTTTAAACCAAAAGGAGGCTACAAGAACTAGCATAGGGAAAAGCTGTATTTTATAAAGATGAATATTCCCCCTGAACATTTTATAAGGCCAACAGTCACTTCAGTAATTCAGATGAGATTCAAGGGAACTCAAAGATACAGTTATTCACTGTTCATTTCATAAGTCATGCAGGTACCATCAAGTGTTATGCTTCTGTGACTGCTATCACTGCACAGTAAGAGGAGGTCCCATTTTCTGTAAGAGATGGCTACTTACTTAAAGGTTGAGCAGCAAGAACTTAATTAAAATGGATTTTGGTGCAAAATAACTTCCATAAAACAAGCAACAAGAGAAAACTTATGTGGGTGTGGGTTTTCCTAGGAATTCTATTCTGGTTCAGTAGTGCCCAGTTCACAAACACTTCAGCAAATCTCAAATTATTAATGGCTATTCTTGGCTTCCAATATAGAGCAGATGAAAATCTTGCAGTTGTGGTCAGGTTTCCTTTGAGTTTTGGCATTCACTGAAAGCAAAACACCCAAAAGGTATCTAATGAAGTAGCGGGGAAAAGAGACAGTCCCCCGATATTGTGTACAAGAAGTTTCCCCCAGGATTCCCCTCCCTATGGGCTAACAGTCAAAGAAGAAGCAAAGGTGTCAATGGTCTAATCCATGTCTTACTGTAACATAACCCCTTGATCTCATTAGTCAAAGCCCCGACCTCACAACAAAAGTCACGCTGGCACATCAATCCTCAAGTCTGGACTGGCTGTTGGACAGGACACTCATAACAGCTTGTATTTAGTGCTATGGTGGCAACCAGCTGAGTCAGTATCTGCCAGCAATCACTGTGCTCTAGTAGCCAAGAGTACCACTTATTCCTTTCTTAAGCCCTCCTAGCCCCCATAGCTAGATCAGGGAAAATCACAGTTTCTCATATCACACTGTATGATAGCCGCTATTAAATACTGACTATGAATAGCTTCACTTCTATGTAGACTTCAGCCTTTCTTGTTTATGTTATAGATAGCATATCCTTCTTCACATGACATTGAAACACAGGAGTAAGTCTTCAGCTTGCCTTTCAGCTCACTTCTGAGTTTAAGCATACAGATTTCCATTTGCTTTCACACATATAAACACCTTTCAGTATATTTTGATAAGTTTAAGAGAAGCACTTCCACATTTTGTTCAGAATTTGTGCCTGGCGCTTGGGTGTTTCTACTACCCCAAGGCTGTATTTGTCCACAAGGTCTGCACAGGGGCGAGGTGGACCTCGTACTGCAAAGCAGACCCTTCATCTAATGGACTAGAGCTCCACAACATCCAAGAAGCAACACAGTCCAAGGCCAGAAGAGACTGCTACACCACTGACTTAAAAGGCATTGCTCCTAAACTGACAGAAATCTGGAATTGCTACCGTGTCTTTTGTATTGCTATTTATTGTATTGCACTGCCGTAATCTCACACAGGGATTAGCACTTCAGTGCACTTGGCATTGTACAGTCACCTTAGTACAGGTGCCTTAGTAATTAAACTATGTGATCCTCCTCTGCTCCCTCCACCTCTCAGTAATGACCCAACTTAGCACTGGTGAAGGGCAAATTTCAGACTGCTCTGTGAAACTCTGAAATACAAAATCTTTTTCATGAGATGTGACAATGTGAAAGTTGAAGATTGTGAAAAATTCAACGTACCATAGCAATGTTACCTGGCCAATATTTTTGTTGCCCTCCCTTATCGTTCTCTTCTTCTTCAGCATGCAACCAAGTCATGCTCCCCCAGTTCCTCAAAGAAAAAAGGAAAAATAGTTATATCTTCTTTGCAGAGCTAAGCAGGATGAAATATTTTCTGGGCATGATCAACTTGGATGTTGCAGGGCCAAAATAATAAAACTAGCACACGCTTAGACAGCAATATCTGTATGGGTGTAATGCAAAGGTGGGATTTCTCCCTGTCCTGCCCCTCAGTGCTATGCCGACTTGCAGAGCACCCATGCCACCTGGATGTGGCCGTGCAATCCCACCCTCCCCAGCGATGGGGACCGCCGGCGGGGGAAATATTCCTGCTGCCTGGGAAACATGCCTTCCGGCAAAGCCTGGCTGGAGACACAGTGCCACATGCAGCACATTGCAGTGGCTTCCCTCCAGCTCAGGGCTGCCACGCAGCTTGGCGTAGGCTGCAGCAGGAGGGGGGCTGCACCGCAGACGGAAGTGGGAGACGGGCTCTGAGAGCATCAGTCTTGCCCTGACAGCCTTTGACTAGACAGGTCTGGTTACAGCAGCTGAAGATCTGATCATCTGCAACGCACAAATCCAGCATGAACAATATAAAAATGGAAAGCATCCTGTGCTAGGGGAACATCTGTTTAGGCGGTGAAAACCCCTTGGAGTGCATCATTCTGGGTGAATCAGCACAGCTGAGACGGCTGTTCAGCTGCCCGAGTGGCTGATTTAATTTTTTCCCAGCTTAGCCGTGTGCCATCACTAAGATTTATTAGCCGCAGCACTGCACAATTCCAGGAGGTGCGGTTATCGGGAGCTACTTGGCTCCCCAGCACTGTTACTGGGCTTTGCACTGCATAAATTACAAGGTGTGCACTGGCTAGCAGATAAGCAGACCCTCCGACACGCCTTGGTGTTCTGAATTGTCATTCCCCACTGTATTTCCACGTTGGTACAGATAGCACTGAACAAGGCCAAGACTCTTTACTGGTCTAAATTGGCGTTGCCCTGTCAAAGTCAGCGATGCAATGTGGATTTGCACTCACTAAGCATTTGGCCCAGTTTCAAAACTCTCTGGATGAAAACTGTTGGACTTCAGGAACCTGTAGGCCTGATATTCTCTGTAATTAAGCTGACAGCATTAGTTGGGTTTGTCTTAGCCCTTCCTATGCTTCTGCCATCTCTGTAGATGGGAAGAACAAATATTGTTCTTTGGATGCCTCCTTTGACAAAGCAGAATCGTGGCCACTTGACACAAGATGACTATTAAGAGCTTTATCAAGCTTACGCAAATGAGTCCAGGAGAAAGAGAAGACTCAGTCCCCTCAGCCTCGAGACAAGTTCTGGAGGGCTCTATTGCACCTGCAGCTCTCCTGAGGCTATGCCATGCCAGGGCTGCCCAGACAGAGTCAAAAATCACAGTTCTATTTTTTTCTCTGTCTAGGCAAGGCACTGGCTCTCAAATTGATTTCCCTTCTGATAAAAGGCCAAGGTTGTACCAGGCCCACTTGTAGGTCAGCTGGCCAATACTGCTTTTTTTAAATGCATATCAAAATTTATCAGCAAACGAAAACAGAAACATGCTCGTAGCAAACATTTCAGCAAAAAAATTCTGGTTTGTGATACAACTCAGAGCACCTGAAGACTTCAGGGTATCCTCTTTGGCTAGAAATGACAGTTTTCAGTTCATTTCTGAGCAAAAAAATATTAAAACACTTTCATATATAGTAGACACTACAGAGGCACCGAAATATTGCAGGAACTCCAACTCTCTGTCAAAGCTGAAAGTTATGAAGCAAAATGTTGATAGGCTCCACCTGGATAAACCTTGAAAAAGAAATCTTCTGTGCCATTGCTTTCTTACACATACCTAAGCAGTAGCCGTGTTATGACCATGGATACATAACTCAGATGTAAGCCAGGATTCAAGGCAGGCATAAATCTAGTCTAGTTCTGAACTTTTCCATAAATCCCAACACCTTGAAAGAGACAAATGCCTACCAAATTTTGAAAAAAACATTTTTCCTCCTTCTGGCCTAACCTCTAGTGATAACCACAGCTTTGCTTAGAGCAGACTATAAGAAAAGATGCTACTCATACTCTGCGGAAAATATCAGTTTCCAATTCTTTAATCAATTAATTCAAATTAGCACCCACTTTTTGGTGACCTGAGACATAGAAGACATGGAAATCTGCTGCTCTTGAAGATACTGGCCTTTAATTTAATGACATCACAAATGATGGTTGTACAACACCCCGTCTACCAGTATTTGACTATTTGCACCAGTATAAAGAATAAACTGGTGCCCAAGTAAAATCTGGAAATTCAGGCAACTACAGCTTGAATAAATTTTGAAATCAGAACCATAATTTTGCTGAGAGTATTTTATAAATGTCTCTTTGCTCCATGGAAGCAGATTCTGGTTCCTTGTTATGCCCTATGAAACCATGGTTACAGCACTCAGCTGATAGCCCTGTTTTCATATCTCCTAACCACTCAGCTGAGCAGCAAGTATTCTGTTACAAACACCCTACAAATCTGGGGTAAGCAATTTGGTTGGAAAAGAATGAGATTTGAAAACATGTTCCTTTTATAGCCTGGCTACTTGGATAGACCAAAATCCCAACACCGAAACATTTCCAAATTCTCCAGAAGAGAAAGAAAAGGGAACAATGCGTTTTTAACAGCCAGAGGATGACCAGGGAACCAGTGAATGAAAGAGATCTTTTTCTCTCCGCACCCCACAGAAGCATCACTTGGCACAAAGCAACATGATTTAGTTGCTGGTGTACAAAAGCATTATGGGACAGACCCACCAGCCACGCTAAGAGACAGTCTCTTCTGCTCCTTTCCCTTTTCTCCTAAGCTCAGAGGGAGCTGTAACTTGAGTGACATCCTTTGGCAAAAATATGCTTCATTCAGCTGACCCTAATCTTGATGTCCTCTTTCAAGCAGAACTCAGTTCTTGGCAGTTTTATCTGAGTTAGTGTTAAACAAATGCTAAGTAGAAATGGAATAAAAATATCAGCTTGTCAGCTCATAACAATAAGTTGCTGAGCCCTGGCATAAAATAAAATTCAAATTAACGGAACATGATAAAAAGCCCACAGGACAGTCCTCTATCAAACTGACACACAGCATTACAAAGTATAGTTTACCTAATCTATACTGCCTAATGTGGCTGGAGTAATGTGACTTCTCAGCCTAAGGGACAGATCACCAGGCCCTCGTATCACCTCCCTCCTAGCACTTTACTCTGCTATTTCTGGGAGCAACATGTTGAAGATGAATACTTGCTTGCATCACTACATTAAGGTCAGCACCTTAAGCCCAGAAGTGGAATAAAGATTACCACAGTGTTTATTTTCATCTCACTGTAAGGATCTTATCTTCCCAAAGTTGCATTACTGCTCAGCATGGCAGGGCAGGATGTAACAAGTAACTCTTACAACAGTGTAAATGTGTTACTGTCATGCCATTAAATTGCCATGTTATTATGCCATATTTCCAAAATAAAAACCAATTGGTTACAAATCACAAAACCAATAGAAGATACTTGCTATTAAATCACCGTGGGGAGAAAGGAATTACTCTCAGGACTGTGTGTCTTCAAAGAGAGTTCCTGCAAAGAAATAACTTTTAAACTAAACTTTATTAAATTTAGTGTTTGAATACTTTTCCCCTTGGTAAAGACCTTTTATCCATTAACGCTGGAAAATAACCCTTTGTGGGATTCATTCCAAATCAAATTTAGGAGAGAAGCAGGGATAGTGTGTTCACAGACACATATGTGCAATTAAACGAGTACATGCTCTCATAACAAAAGAGCCAACTCAATTACCTCCCAAGTATAAAGCTTACAGAGAGGCAGATGTGATCTTTATTCCAGAAGGTTTACTTAACAAACATGAGAGAAAGAATGTGGAAGAAATTTATGTGAAAGCAAATACTTCATACCTTATAAAATCCCCATTGGCTGATTACAAAGATCTCTTGGAAATGCCAATTAGTCAGGTGTCTCTTTGTCCTTTTTAATTCTCCTACCCTTATTAAATCAATATCTCAGACAAGTTAATGGCTCCCCAAAGTCTAGGTCAAACAGAGAGGCAAGAGAAGGTGGAATGAAAGGCTGTGCTTAATTTTGTGCCATGATCTAACTGTGGGTGAAGAGAGAAGGAATAATTTAGCTTGATTAAATAACTAAATATAAAGTGCCTTGAAAGGAAAATTGGCCTTCACTCACAGAACTATCAAGACAATCCCTGATCAAAAAACATTACTGCTGCTGGTTGCAAAGTTGTGACAAATTCTTTTCAGAGGCATTTCATTTTTTTCTGCCCTGCATATAGGGACTTTTATCTCCTCTCCAACAGCACCTTGTGAAGAAGAACCTCAAGACTGACTCACAGCCCTGACTGCACCTGAAACACTCTCCACCTTCATGGGCAAAACAAGACTCTTCTGCCCACATGTTGCTGTTCACCTCAGCCCTTTCCAGCAGGTGCATGAAATCTGGTTGTGGGACATGAGGGAGAGCAGTCACCATAGACTTTTGTCAGGTTCAGAGATATTTTGGAATTTGGCTAGTGTGGAATACCATACCTTATAGGGAAAACTGCATCAGTGGAACAAAAATGTTCTGACTGAGGAAGGTAAAAACGAGGATTACCAATCTTATTCACAGGAAAGTTTGGAAGGACAGAGCCCGAGTTGAAATAAGCTGATACAGTTCCACTGAACTTGAGAGAGATGCTACCCATTCACATCGGCTGGAGACCTGGCTGAGGATGTGTATTACAAGCCACTTCTCCCTTTTAACATAATGGTGTTGGGTCCAGCTAAGAACTGAACTATCTGTTGAATGTGCTGTGTTCACCCCACTTGATTAGATAGGACTTCAGAGCAACAAATCTCTTAAATTAAACACTTCAGTTTGGTATCTAAAGAGGGGATGAGATGAATTTCAACCTATTCATACTAAATCCTCACTTCCCATCCCCTCAAGACTGCTTGCTAAGAAAGCAGCTTGTCCTCAACTCAGAGATCAGACTCTTAGGGAAGACTATTTTAGAAAAAAAGTGTAAATATGTAAAAATAAGCCCATGCATTTCTGGGAAGCTAGATTAGATTTAGCTGCTTCTCAGTAACAGCCATATGAAAAGAAAATGTTTAGAGGTCCCAGAAAGAACAAGAAGTGGGAGTATGCTAATTAATGAACTTTTATCTTAACACTTGCTATTGACTAAAACAGAGAGGGAAAGAAGAGGCCATACAGTGGTAAAAGGGCAAAGAACAGGACAGAGAGAGGCAAAAAATACACAAACCCTTTCCCTTGATTTTGGAAATCAGCCAGTAGCTGAGGCAGAGCTCAGACAGGGTCAAGGTACATGGGAAGCCACCAAGGTAGGACAGGAGGAGGAATTATGACTGCACATGCCTTTGCCTGGACAACATGAGGAACAGCACCACTAGACACAAGAGTTAGAGCAGGGCTGCAATCGAAGTGGTCAAATTTTCCCATTTGGAAAATGTTATTCTCATAATGTTCCTGTAGTGTAAATGAATAGAGTCAGCTTCAGTCTGAAAATGAGTAAAATAAGATCCAAAGTGATCCAAGCAGGGTTTTGAAAGGCTAACTAAATTGTTTACAGTGCAATCCACACCAGACAGCATCAGGTTTTCAAGGAAGCCTATGTGTAGAGCTTTTCCTGTGTTGGTTTATTTGCCCACTGGAAAGAAAAATCCTAAGAAGTATTCATCAAGAATTTGATTTCCAATTGATCTGAAACAGGTCTTCCTTCTCCCTAGCTGCTTCACTTTCACAATGAAATGGTTGAGGAGAGGAATGACTTTGTTAGGTTGACTACAATGGTTTGTTCAGCAATGATTTGGATAGCTAATTTCTTAAATTACCGAAGTGAAAAATGAGCACTGAAAATTAAATTGAAAAATACAGGTATTTCACTTAGAGATGGTAACATGAATGCAACTGTTTGAATGACTAGAAATTGATTTCATGGAGCTATACACTTACCAAAACAGAGTACCTTGTAATGCAAACCCCAGTTCTTCACTAAGAACATTAAAAAAATGGGGAATTTCTACCATGTTTGAGCAAGCACTTATGTTTTGTACAAAAGGGAGTGCCAAAAAATAACTCTTGTTGCCATTTTAATCTCCATGCCTTTAGTCTGACTTGCATGTCCTCTGTAAAGCAGTGTAGCAAATGAACTTGATCAACAGTTTTCAATGTACATTGATGGACGTGGCTGGTTCACGTTTACTGCAATTCTATGACCTCTAGCGCTAGATTTGGTCTGCACATAGCCCAGTATTTCACATACTGATGACGTGGACCAAGCAAGGTAACACAGACCTCTCCTCTCACTGAGAAACCATTTAAAGGGTTTGTATTCCTAATTTGGCCAGACCAATTAATATTTAAGGTCTCATGAGAGAACAACTGTTACTTCTTTTCTAATATTTTTGGCTATCAGAACTTTAATGGATGTGGCATAATGAAAATGATAGTAATGACAGTGCTTAGGGAGTTTCAGCTGCCAAAATAAAACCCTACACCTGCACAATCCTAAGAAAGAGAGGTTGCACATCTTGGGGGGGATCCATCTCCATGGCAGAGTTTCCTGGATCAGGGCCATTGCTTATTTTATACCCGTGGACTGAAAAGTCCTGAATTCTTCTGCTTTGCCTTCTACGAGTTGCAGCGGTGGATGAGTCATTTTACCTCATACCTAACATGTCATTTCCCATCATCTATTGGGTATGCAACCACAAGAAGATGAAGCAAAAACACAGCTATTTCTTATCTCACAACTGTGTTTATTTTGAGCTAATCAGTCATACTGACATCTGTTTGGCCCTAATCCTGATTTTGTTAATAAGCCATTTGTGTAAATCTGTTCAATGCAAGACCATGCCTTACTGTACCCTGAAGACTGATGAATGCATTTTGGAAGTAATGCTTTAGGATAAGCCCACCTTGGAACTCCAGTAATTTTCCAGTAAGTGTTGTCCATGAATGAGCTCATGAACCTCCAGTATGGAGACCAACTTTATCTCTGGGGTCGAAGTCATCCAGTGGGCAAGTTTCCAAATGGGAAAACAAAGCAACCTTCTTCCTCCCCAAGATCTTCCCCCCAATCTCTGCTGCTGCTTAAAAAAAATTATACACTCTTTGATGTGAGCTGTTGGAAATACTGTGGTTATTTAATTATTCTGTTTCTTGTCTCCTGGTAATTCTCATAGATCCTCGCTACAACATTGATTCATATTTCTGAAGGTCAGAGCAGACCAGACTGATCATCTGGTCTGGCTTCTTGCATAACATGCACCACAGTGTTTCACCCTCTAATCTCTGAATCAAGCCTTGTACCTTGTGGGAGATCCAGGGTATCTTGATTTTGTCTCCAAGTGCTGGAGAATTTACCACATCCTTGGTTAGCCGTTCCAGACGTATGTTGCCTTCATAGTTAAGACATTTGAGTTTCATTTCCAATTTGGATTTTTCTGATTTTTCACCTTCCAAGCCTTAATGTCCTGCTGTGCTCAAGGCACAATGAGCACTCTTTGGTAACCCATCCTTTACCTCATGCAAAGACTTCAGGCTGAGACCCAGGGGGCCCCTCCATCTCCTACTCAGATAAACCCACCACCCGGAGCTTCTCACATCTCCAGCTGTCAGGAGTGGATTTAACACCAAACTTGCTCTGGTAATTCGCCTCCGACATCTCTGCAGGTTCTCAGCGTTTGGTCTGAGGGCTGAGACCAGCGCAGGAGGCAGCACAACTGGGCAGGGTGGGACAAGTCTGCTTCTGAGCAGTACTTCTTCCCAGACACAGCCCAGCCTTGACTGCCTGCCCTGGCCCTGCTGCCACTTCGTGCCACTGCTGCTTGCTCACCCGCCTGACTGCATTTTGTCACCACTTCCCAGGACACACTACTTCCTCACCCAGTCTGCAGTGTTTATTCTTTGTCTGCCTAATCCTCCTCTTAAAATGCATGTTTTTTGCACTGCTGGGCTTCCTGAACAGCTCTGGTTATGTCACTCTGGGTATGCCTTCGGCTATTTATTTCCTCAGGAAATGCCACATCACCTGGAAACTTCGTATTTTCCCTGTTACAAAATAAAGCTTACGGTAATGAATTTCTTACTTCTGTCAACTTCCTTACATCCTTGAGAGGCTCCAGCTGCAAAATGGAGTCCAAAGACAGACTTCTCAAAAAGCACAGATTAACTGGCTCCATGGGCTCCCACAGCCAGTGGGATGTGACTATCAGGCATGCTGCACAGGGGAGGCACAGGAGTGGCTGTGCCAAAGCTATAGAACTTGAAGAGTTCAGTAGTGACTGTATTCACATCTAAACATTTACTTTTCTTTTGTCCTGCAGGCATAACCTGCATTTGTAGCAGGCTACTGTGAATGCACAAATAAGCATGTCTGTGAAAAGCGGGAGCACTAAAGTCTGGTTTTCTGGCATCCTGCATGCCTGTGGACCCGCAGAAATCCCATGAAACATCGCAGGGATTCGGCTCGTCCTGCAGCCTCTCCTCTGACCAAGGCACTAGCGGAGTCTCTTGCTCCAAGCCAGATGCCTACTTTCTAGAAACTCCCAGGACCTTAGCAATGCTGAGGTCTTTATCCCTCAGCTAGTTTGGCTGAAACTAGCCAACCACTTCAAAAGTTTCTGAGGGGAGAAGAAATGACACACAGGCAGACAGACACTCATGCAGATGGACAGTCACAGGCTAAAAAGGGGGGGACATAAATCATTTGTGTTGTGGGAGTTTGCTCTCAATCACCTTACTGATCTTTTCTCCTCTGCTTTACAGTATCTGCTGTGCAGTCGCTGGCTGCTCACCCTTGATACATGCTGAGACAAATCTTACCAGCTTTTTTAGCCTTCTGGCAGTTATTTGCCTAGGAAGATTTCTCTCCTACCCCTCTTCCCGGTAAATTCATATTGCAGTAGCCACGGAGAAAAGCTGCAAAAAATGACTACTGAGTGTAGTACCCAGGCTTCATCTGTTGCTCTCAGCAAGTCCCAGGAAAGTATTGACAGGCTTAATTTGCTCTGAAAGACCACTGAAATCTGTGAGATGCTTCCAAAGCAGCCTATTCCCTGTGAGTGTGCAAACTGGGAAGCATCCCAAGGGCATTATTCGGGACCATGTTACACTAAGTACAGCCCCAGAGTTGCTGCGGCATGGCGATACTGAAATCAGTGCAGGAAGCCCCAAGGTGCCACTGAGGGGACCCCACTCAGCGGGAAGGGGACAGCTATGTCAGCTTGGGCAGAGCTTCACCTCGGTTTGCCTGCTCCCAGATGGCTGCCTGGCCAATGCAGTTTTCCAGGGTGTGGAACTGGCCAAGCATCTCATGGGCATACCAGTTTGGGATCATGCCATCGCTCTTTCTCCCCAGGACAGAAGCACTCTGGCAACATCCACGGTAGCAAGGACAGACCCCACAGTGGGAGGCAGAGAAACAGCCCCCATTAGGTACCAGGTTTGCTTCATAGGGCTTGTTAGTGCAGTTAAAACATCATGAGCATAAAACAGACTGCATGCCCAGAGTATCGTACAAGACCTCCTCTATCAGCCCAGTGTGAATTTGCTGCTCTCATGGGAAAAATCAAAGGGCCCAGGGCAGCAGACAGTCTGTTAGCAAGCTACAGAAATAGTGAGCGGCTGATGTCTAGACTCAGGAAAGGAAATTCCTGTCCATGTTTAGAAGAGCCACACACGTACACATACAAATAAAAAACAGGAAGGCATGCGCTGCTGTAGTCTTTGATAGTGGCCCAAGGGAAACGGTGTAATTTGGTAGAAGAAGCAAACAAGGCATCCACTTAGATATAACCTGTCAGGCCTACTAAGGAGGGTACTTTGACAGACAAGTCTTAGAGAAACCAGATCCAGCACAACGGCACAGAACTCCCTCCACAACAAATGTAGGGGACAAGGTCTGGGAGAGACCCCAGGCAAGTCAAACTGCTCAATATCTCTTAATGGGAGCCTAGAATGTTGCAAGTTGTCATATCAGCTGAGAAAGATGTGTATTTGGAGCCGTTATAGCTCCTATCTTTTGGCCTGGGAGCCCATCTGTGTTCAGATACATTAATATCTCTTTGAGAAGGGAGCTGGGTGACATGTGCATACTCACAAGACCCTACAAAGTTCCTGGCCCAGACATATTTATCACATTATAAAAGACCTGTAGAAGTGCCAGTTTTGGTGAGTACTATGTAATGTGGTTGCAACCACAGACTTTATTTTTCCACCATCATGAGGACAACAATCTCTCTTATCCAAAATAAATAAATAAATAAATGAGAAGGCTCAAGCAGCTGCAAATCATACTGACCTGTTTCTTTAATTAATAGCAATACAAGCTTTTTTTTTTGCTCCCCTCCAAGATATTTGCTACTAGACTGGAGGGCACCCTGCTCCATTTAGCAAAGACCAGAACAGATTCACAAAGACTTGCCAGGCCTCAGACATTATGTGATCTGAATGTAATTTATCCACCCAGTCAACAAACACTCTATTTTTATTAATTTCATAAGAGGCTAGTAGGGAGGGAGGGAAGGAGGGAGGGGAGGAAATGCCCTTTGACCAAACAGAATGCCAGAGCTCAGTGAATTGTTACTAGCACAATATGCTAAAACTAAAGCTGGGCCATGTCTTTTCATTTCACAGCAAACCTAGCCTTAGGACTGGAAAACAGGATTTCTGTTCCACTGGGCTGGCACAACAGCATTAGACAACTTAAGGCAGGAAGTGAAGAAGAAATTACCAATGAGATGTCAGGGGAATATAAAATAAAGCATCTTTCTTTTACAAAAGAAGAGAGTTGGGACAATAACTCTGCCCTTGCACATCACTAGGCTGTCTTCTGGCACACTCAAGCCAGGGCCAGCCCTTCTGGCTGGCTGGACCACCATGATAGCCTCCTCCCACAGACAAGCTCCGTGGGCAAGTAGGAGAGGGCAGCTGTGAGCATGAGAGCACAGACTGATGCCCACCGGGACCCTGGATGCACAAAATATGGCCAGCACTCTCAGAATGCCATCAGAGCAATGCCTACAGCTCTTGGGCGAAATAGGGAGGGCCTGAGTGGATTCTAAGGAAAAATAAAGGTCAGGAGAAAGAGACTGCCACCCTCATGACAATTCATACTCTCCACATCCTGTTGCTCCACTGGCCCCAAGTAAAAGAGTGTCTGTGAGTGGACCAGGGGCTACTTAGCTTGGAACAGTGAGCTCTGTGCATCCAAGCAGCCTTGTCATAAGCATTTCTCTTGTGCCTGGTGTCTCACCCTCTTCCCAGCTCCACAGCAGAGACTTACTGCAAATTTTTGATGGAGGCCAGGAATCGATGCTTACTCCTTAAATGACCTTCCTTGGCCAAAGAACTGCATATCACAGCTCTCCCTCCTTACCTTGCCCCCAGATAACTGCCTTTTTTGTCCACATCTGAAAATTTCCCAAGGACCCAGCAGTGTTCCCACCTTACCAGAAGAGACTGTGAAGAAGATGAGTGTGCACTTCATCCAGCCACATTCATGGTAATGCAAGCTGTGCTTATTTGAGTCTATACCGCCATTTGCCTCCTACATAAAAGAGGCTTTTTGCCTGAACACTTGTTCAAGGCAAGTCTTTTGGTTCAGAGTGTGGTTCACTAAGTGAAATGTCATAGCCTACACTATGCAGGAGATGAGACTAATGGATCTAATTGTCCCTTTTCACCTTAAATTTGCTAGATCCTGCACCTCTGGTTACATCTATATGGGTCAAAGGAGAAAGATTTCAGGTAGCTCAGCTACCGAAATCCTCATTAACATTTCTTCTGATAAAAACACCATAGCATTATATGTGCATGACACAGAAGGTAATCTACTTTCTGTAAATGACAGTTTATATAGGACAATATGTTCCCCTTTTGTCTGGTCCCCCAAGCTTTCTCTCTGAGAGATTCCTGTCTGAGGGCTAATGCCACAGTTGCACTCTTCACTGATGAAGAATTACACAAAAGGGATTCCAAATACCATAAACCATAAACCATAAACCACCTCCTTGGAACCTATTCCTAGGAGCAGACGGCTTACACTGCTTGCCAAAACTTTTGTCCAGCACGGAGAATGTTCAGCGGGTGCTAAAACTTACTGGGTGATTTTTTTTCCTGCACCCAAGCAGTTTGCTCTGTTCTACACTGAACAGCTTCCCTCTCTGTTGTAAGAGACATGAGGTCACCAGAATTACAGTAAATACCGAGCCCAGAAAAACTGCATTTCATGTTGGTCCATTGTGCTTTTTACTTGTTAATTCTGCTCATGTAGGTGACAGCGACTACTGAATAATTTCAAGACTCTGCAGACACAGACTAATCGAAAGCTTGTAGAAATCTGTCAGAAGCATCCTACTGATGCCATGGGCCCCTATCACACCCTATATAATTACACGCTGTTTGGAACATTCAAAGTCAGCTGGGAAGGAGAAAGCAAGAATGCACCTGGATAAAGAAACACACAATCTGCTTATTTTCTTCCTACTGTCCTTGCATCATATTAATTTGTTAATGGGTAAAATATTTTTGCAGTCCCTTAAATTCCACATTCTGTGTTTTTTAAATTTTTTTAACTATATGGTGCAGCCAGGTGGTGAACCAATAACATTTTTCACCTCCGCTGACACAATTAAACACTATGATTTTCAACCACCAAGAAAAGTTGGCTGGTTGAGTAAGAGCAGTTTGACAACTGAGATATTTATGTACAGCCAAAATGAGATAGTGCCCTATATTTTAAACAGTTCAAGTCAGAGGAGAAAAATGTAAAATTGGTTCCTAGATAATAATGCCTAATCTTTGTTTTTATGGCACATTGCTGTGCAATTAAGGTTGGCTCGTGAAAGCTGTGCGTGAGCACACTCAAATTGCTGAATAGCCTCATAGATGGCAGGAAGGAAAATAAATATTCTACTGTTTATACTTTCTGAGGTAAAATCTTCGAGATAAACAGTGTGTCAGGCTGACAGGTGTGACTTCTTTAGCCTTCGCCTGATGAATTTTTCATTCACAGCTGAGGCTGATAGCCTGAAACTGTTGATGGAAAAACCCCACTGTTCAGATTTTGATGGGAATATGAATGTCTGGGTCTTAGAAGGGTCTGACTTCTGTGCAAAGAATTACAGACACTCTGTTGTGCAGGCATGGAGGAAGGACTGGGCTGCAGCCACGCTGCATCGGGCTGATGTTTCTCTCAAGGTATGGCAATATAAGGGTATGAGATTTTCTAGGAAGATGGTCAGATACTTCTTCCCCATGGTACTTGGAAAGCAAAAAGGTTTTTCAGAGGCTTCTCCTGGGTACTTAATTCTTCATAAAAAACCCAAAGCCATGCACTGCCACACCATTCTTGATTTTGGCAAGTTCCTCACTTGCCAAAGCATCCAGTTCTTTGTGGAACTGCTGCCTGCAAGCAAACAGCAGGAACATTGATAGAATCTTCTTCTGGCTGGTTTTGCATGGTTTGTCCAGGGTTTCTGCTTAGGTCAGCCCGGGTCCAAGGAGGATTGAAATATGGATGGAGAGAAATGGATTCATACTGAATACAACGAGGAGAAAATGATGAGCAGGGATCATCGGTGCAACCTATTTCACATTGTAGAAGGAAGGCTGCAATCTCCAGGCTAACCAAATGTGAAAAAAGGCTTGCTGAGCCTCTGCCAGTACATGGAAATTCCAAGAACAACAAGTTAATCCAATAAGATCCAATAAGACATTGAGATTGAGAAGTAGAGAGACAAATTGTGTTCATACTCCATGAAAATACAGAGCAATTGTAAGTCCTATAAACTCCCCAAGATTATTTTTCCTGTCCAAGAAAATCACTTCTGTCTCATATGGCTTGAATTTAAACCAGCTAGTTTAAATCCTCACCCTTAACTCAATCACTGAGAAAATAAAGAGAAAGTAGGATCGAAGTTCAAAGCAAAGCAGTGGGGCAGCGCATGGAGTTGGGCACAGAGATGGCATGCCAGGCAGACACAGACCCCTGCCCCACCACTCTCACATGGGGCTTGGTCCAGATGGGGGTTGATTACCCTAAAAAGCTGTAACAGCAGGAACCAAAGGGGAACCCCTCTTCTGCCTAGGGTTTCTCAAGGGCTGTCACACTCCAGAGGACTTGTCCGTGGTTAGTGGCCACATGCAGATGCATGACAACTCCAAGATGTCATTTTTGTATTGACAAGCATCTGCTAGCATTTGAGAAGAGGACGAAGGATATATCTAACCCTTCACTGCTTCTCTACATAAAACTTTCTACTACATATTAGCAGTCTTCCCAGCTGTTTCAGGCATAGATCATTTCAAGTTTTCCAGAGTAATTATCTGCACAGTCCCTTTTCCCCTCTGGAACAGCTGATTTATAAGGTGATGGCAAGACTGTACTCCATCAGGTCACCTAGCAGTGAGGGAGAGCTGCAAACTGACTCTAAAATCTTTATCATTTTTAGGTGGTAAGTTATAAACATTGCTGAGGAAAGGCAAGAAGACTGGAAAGCTCTGAGCATGACTTAAATGTAAAACAATGGGAAAATCAGGGCTAGGCTATGACTAAATTGCATGGGAGTCTAGACCACACACACACAAAAATACATAAACCAGTTCAGAGCTGAAGACCAAGTATGGGTTTTTTCATCCCCACAGATGATAACTGAGAGGATCAATTGTCCCCCTAGAAGTTCATTTCTACTTAGAAGAGCAACTTTGTAAAAAGTCTTCTTCCTGTGAGTATTCAGTACCTACCACGCTTACTCCAGTAACCATATGTGCATTAATTTTTGCTGCTGCTAGCACTGAAGAGCCAATGGAGTCATGAGCGTCAATTCCAAAACACAAAAAAAAGGGGATTGCAACCATGAACAGACTGTGACCAGCAGACTCCTTACTGCCGGTGGCAATGCTCCGCCAGCACAACTGGCAGTGCCAGCAGTAAGTATAGGGAACAAAACAGAAATCCTCTAGCCTTCTCCATTTACCACATTTAATCTGGGCTTGGCAAAGCCCAGTCAACACAGAACTCCACATCGCTATTTTGTTTTCCAAAAGACCTGCTTTTCTGTCCACAGCACAACACAACAGACATATACAGCAGTTTTAGAAGGGTGTACATTTTATCCTTTCTTTTTTTAAGACTAAGCTCTGTTTTCTTCTTCCTACCTGAATTTTTCCTAAAGATGAATCTGCATAATATCTCCTTTGATTTGCTTGCTCACTTCCTTAAAAAAATTAATTAAAATAAATAACCAGGAGGAAAGAAATGGTGTGTCTCTATAAGGTTATTTGCATAAGATATACTATGCTATAAATCTACATGCATGGAACAGTAAAAAAGGCTAAAGTTCAGTTTCAAGGCCCATGCCACAAGGAAATAAAATCACAGTGTTAGTTATGTTTCCCCAAATGAGAAAATATGAAGTACAAAGAGATGCAGAGAGAGGAGGAGAAATAGAGATACTGTTTTGCTTTTCAGAGCCAGGGAGCACCCAGCTGAGTGGGATGGGGGGATAAGAGCTCGCAGCTGGGCACGAGGCACTGCACGGCTGGCAGCCCTGCAGTTTTCCTGCTGCCGTGAGGGCGTTCCCAGAATGTCTGAAAGCAAAACTTGGCAGGCAATATGGGAGCTGGATGGAAAGGGAGAAAGACTGGGATTAAAAATGATCACTTTCCAGAAATAAAAACAAAAACCAGCCACCAATTTCTCCCTTGCATAACAGAAGACATGAGGATACCAGTATATATCAACAGTATGATACTCCCACTCACTCCCCCATTCATGTTAGCTTGCACTGCTTTCTTCACTGTTTATCAGAAGGAAAAGGCAGCAGTTTTATTTACAGAGAGATGTAAATAACAAAGCCTGAAACCAGGAGCACGATGCCCCAGCTCTGCATTAATGACAAAAGCAGCATGGATGGCTGTCAGGCACACTCCCCTATCTACTGGCAGCACGGCGATCCAACGTTGTGCTACCCAAGGCTGCAGCCACCCACCGCTGATGCAGGCACACAACATGACCTTTTCCTCCACAAATAACAGGACTCCATCCAAGTGTCATTATTACATTCTTTCATGTGTGATGCAAGACATCCCCAGGACTAAATAGTCTGGTACATGATTATGCAGGATGGTTTTATAGAGAGACAGTTTAAAGAAAACACTGCCCCACACCAGATTAGACTTGGGCAATTCAGAGAAAACTATGAAATAGCATGCACATTTTTTTAAAGTGTCATGTTAAACATACTTCAAAATCCCAACATCTGACTATTTGTATTCTTTTAGCTGATGCTACATAATCCCCAGCCTTAGGTTCCAGCAACTGAAAGCACTTGACCCTCAGACAAAATGGTGTCAGCCTCACCAAAATCCCACCAAGTGCCCAGTCAGAGCTGACTGGGAAAGCGTGTCCAGTCAATGCTAACTCTAATCCCATTAGGTGCAGCCAAGGACTACTCTCCCATAATACATAAATGCACAAGTTTGCCAAAGTCCTGGTTTGCAGTCCAAACCAATACTCAGACAAAAACAATCTCAAAATAGAATCAATGTCCTAATATATCTTCCCTGAATATTAATAGAATATTACAGTCTTTAAAAACAGACCTTTCAAAAAAATCAAGGCCTTTTGCCACCAGCACCTCTCTCCTACACATGCATAGTGTTCGTTGTCTTTACTTACCTGCTGTCATCCTCAGTCGCGAGAGGTCACACATTGACCCTCCCAGACCAGAAGAAGTACAGGGAGATCTCCACCCACACACAGAAGGGATGTCAGATCAGATCTCTTATTTGGGGAGGAGGAGGAGGGAGCCTGAGCTTTCTGAGAAAGAGGCTCATATCATATTGGCATTGCCTCTTACCTTTTTTTTTCCTAAATTCCTATCCTGTAGGGAGGTTTAGGCAGCAGGGAGCAACTCTGCTGCTCACCATGTAATGCATCGTTTACATGTTGCTCGCTCTCTTTTGTCCCAGCTTGCTTTAGCTGGCTGGGCAGGGAGGGGAATTCTTTGTTTAAATAAAAAACTTTTACAATCTTCAGGGTCCCCTTCATGTTATTCAAATAACAAAAAAAAATTTAAAAGTCCATTTCTGGTTTACCCTTGTGTAATGAGACTAAGGTAATTAACTTCTGCTTGCTGCTCCCTTGCACTAGCACAAGAGGGAAAGAAGCCTAGTATGACTGAGTGTAGCTCCCATGATAAGGGACAGTTTGCCTTTTACCTTGAGTCCTCTCACTTCCCATGACACCTTCATTGCACCCACAAGTCTCTTACCGGAGTGAAGGAAAGAGAATGAGGCTAAGGAACAGATACTGCCATGGCAGTGCATTACTGGAAGGTGTTCAAGTACTGTCACCTATAGCGCCTGTATAAGAGAGAACAGCAAGTGGGGGAATCCTCTCCTCACACTCCTCTTTCCATAGGGATGGGCGACAGAGGACTTATCCTAACAGTATTTGAAGTAGTGTCAGTATTTTTCTTGAGGAAGCCTGATCAAAGAAAAGGTAAGGTTATACCTAGGGGCATGGTAGGGGTAAAAGCATATACAATTCAGAGGCTTCAGACAGGCACTCAAAAATCTGCTGCGTGGTCTCTCTAGCTCATTGGTTCATAAACTCTAATGGTCTAGGAAATATTTTATAGCAGTCCCACGCCCTCCCTGATACAGCTTGAAAACAGTATAATATCTTGATTTCTAAGCTGTGCCGGCCCAAACATCTGCTGAAGAAAAATTAAGAAAAGACCAGCTGCGTAAAGGATAAACAACACAAACTTTATAATCTCTGTTTTTTCCTCCACTAATATTCTGTTTATTCACAGAACTACTTTATTTTATTTGCAATTCTGGTGTTCATCTGGTCTCAGTCTATACAAAGTCTCTTCTTCCAATGGCACTATGCTGATCTCTGCCAGCTATGGATCAAGCCCTACATGTTGGAGACATACTGTATTGCCTGATTTCCAGCCCTTGATCCCCAGGTTATTATCCATCAGAGGTTTGCCAGAGGTGGTCTGCTTGCCACATAACAGCTTCAAAGTCAGGCTGGGCAATGGCTTGATGAAGGATGCTTAACACGTATGTACCTGGACCTTGTCTTCTCTTTCATGTGCATCTTTCACCCTCTCAACCGATCAGCACCGTGCCCATAAATCTTCCCTGCGACATGCTGCGAGAGTGTACGTAGGCATCTGAGCTTGTTCATGCAGCAGTGCTGTGCTGGGAAGGCAGTGGCTGACAAACAAGAAACGCTTCTCCCCTCAGGTGGCCTGCTCTTCCTTGTCAGCTGCACACCGCAGAGAAAAGTAGCTGAAAACCAGCTGTCCTGCCAAAAAGGACAGAAGAGTTTCTTGTGGGCAGCATGATGGTTTTATTTATTTATTTTACTTATTTACCACACTCTAGTCACTAGCTTGATTTTCCTTAATCTTACAAATCGCCTGCCAAGGACATAGAGCATCTGGCTTTCTTCAGCAAATAAACTGTTTGCCATGTGTCTGCTGTCCAAAAAGACATGCTGCCCCCAAGTTACAATCCTGAAAAGGACTCTGTCAACATGTTTTATCAACTAATAATAATAATAAAAAAAACCTCCTGTGTTTTTCTTGCAGCTATTTATAAAATGTCTCCAGAAGCCAGACAGTGAATCAGCCTCCTTATCCAACTTTTGTTTCTACCAATGCAAATGCTCTCGGGTTTGTTATTGGAGGGTTGTTCAAAAACAGCTGGGCTGCTGGCATTCAAGCTATTCCTTTATTTAAGGGGTTTTGTTCTGAGTACAAAGACGCAGATTCAGAGATCATTCGTGGACTTAAAGTCAAGAATATACTTAATTACTTCACTGCACTGGGGCCTAAAGCATTTGCATTGAAGCAAAACTATACACAAGCAGCCTTTCCAAACAAGCACACACAAGCGTCCACTGAATACTCGCAGAGCTGGTGCTGTGGTAGCAGAAAAGCAGTTGTAAATTCCCCCCACTCCGGTAAGCTGGAATGAGTCAAAGCAGTTAAATAAGTTGGGGCAAAGACTGTGTACGCATAGCTTTCACTTGGAAGATGGCTGGGGCAGAATGTGGAGGGGATGGCATCCTCAGAGATTTTCACACCGTGGCTGGCTGCACAGCTCACGCTTAGGCAGAGAGCACGCATAAGGAATTTTAGCCTAGTGTGTCATACATGCCTGCTGCTCCTGGTGCTAAAAAACCAGTAGCAAACCAGCATGGTTACCTTTGTCCTTCCATCCTCTGTCGTCCCACCCACCAGGGCTGCATGTGCCCAGGTTAGTGAGCGCTCACTCACTCAAGGAGTGAATGTCCCCATTGCATTTAGAGGGACTGCTGCAGGGAACTGCTCAGCCATGAATTTGCCGTGAGCTAGCTGGGTGTACTAGAGTGTAACAAGAACTGTTGCTAAGTCTCATGAAACGCTGTATGAGGATCTGGTCCAAACCACACTGAAGTCAAGGCAAAGACTCCCACAGATTTAAATAGGTATTAGATCAAGACCTCAGACTTGTAAAATCTTCAGGGCAGGGGCCATGGCTTTGTTACAATGCACAGTGTGCACTTAATGTGCTCTCTAAGTAATAATAAATAAGAATTTGGAGGTAATTTGGTGGGGGGGGTGGAAGAAGTTTCCAAAGCTTTCCAAAGAGCTTTGTTATCCCAGTATACTAATGTATTCTACCAAAGCTACGTTAATCATTTTAAATATCTTTGTACAAAGACTGTAAAATCCTAGTTGGTTACGTGGGTTGCAATCGTTCTGCAACAGCTATTCATTTCACATCAATAGCTCAACTTGCAAAAGAAAAAAAAAAAAAGCCTGCCTATCTATCTGTTATTATTCCTTTGCATATAATTAATGGCTTGCTGCCATCCTCCACTGCACAAAATCTTTGAAATCTTTTCTGCTCCCCTTTACATGCTTTTCCTCCAACATGAGACACAACTCAAAAAGTTATCTTCAGGTTCAGAAGTCAACAAACTATCCATCACTTTCAGGGCTCTGTGGAGGAAGACAAATAAACGCGGGAATGAAGGGACAATGGAATCTCTAAAATGCACCCCGTTTCCTTTGACTAACCAACTGATAGACACGAACCGGCTCTTGTGGTTCACACTCAAGGATGACTGTAAAAGCTTTTGACAGCTAAATGAGGTGGGGTGGTTTTTTTACATAAAGATCCTCGATTTAGTACTGTTTCTTCCCTGTAAGACAAGTTAGCTCTGCCAGCTTTGACTGAGCGATAGACTGGCCCCTTCAGTCTTACCTAGGAAATGCACAGGGCCACTCTGCTTTGTGTTAGTGGCAGGCTTTTCCTTTCTACCTCTGCAAGACCCTCAAATTACAACTTACTGGCTGAAGCACCACGAGAACAAAATGTAGAACTCAACCTGAAATCTTGCATGGCACTTAAGGAACCTAATGGGCAAAACCCAGGCCTGCCATATATCCTTTGCTTGATGTCAAGGGGGGAATATATTTGTTTCACTGGAACTGTTTATCCCAGGACCTCTACTGGAATACCAACATTTTGCAAATCCTTCCTCTGAGATATGCTATCAGTTTGCAAAACAGACTCTTTTAGTGCTCTCGTCAGTTGTGCACAGGGTTAACTTAAGATGACAAGTAAGGCAAAGCACAACAGATTATCAGTTGAGAGGGAGATGCTGATCTCGGTGACAGTCTTGAGAAGTCTGCAGTAATTCAGCTGGGCTCCATCAAATTAGTTGCCCTCCACAAATGTCACTGAGTTCAGGCACTGTCCCAGGAGGGGGGCGGCTGCTTGTTTTTGCAGCTTTGTAAGCCTGACTGTGCACTGGTAGGTGTACTAGCACAAGTAGTCACAATTCCTCTTCTCTCTTAGAGGGCCTCTGAGAACCTTGCAGGATTAGAGGTCAGGCTGCTGTGTGTAAGCTGTTCTGCTGGAGAAGGCATATAGAAATGCCCAGATGGACAAGAGCAGTGCAAGTCTGCCTAGGGCATCAAAAATTGGGAAGACAGAATTATCTTTGCTGAGTTCTAATAAGTCAGAGAAAATTTTGCTCTGCGGCCCAATTGTTTTTTCACCTGAGCAAATGTAGTCATAACCTCATTTGAAACTGAAGCAAGGCGGTGGGGGCCTCCAAAAGCCCCCATTAATGTTCTTCACATGTCACTTCACCAGAGGCAACCAAAACTTACTGTTCTCACTCCCTATTTCTCTATTTAGCTGTTCTGACAACAAAGACCCTTCAGTCAAATGGAAGGTTTAAACAATGTACCAAAAACCTGTCATCTGACCTGCACTGTAAAACTTATGAAACTTCACAGGATACTTCTCCAGCTAGCCCACCTCTAGAGTAGCCCCCTGGCCAGCACAGCTGCACCAGCTGAGGATGAGGCCCTGTCTGAGAGGGTGTTAGAAGTGTTTGGCACACCAACTGCAAGGCTCACTTCCATTGCCATAAATTGCATAAATTCAGAGTTAAAGATGTCTTAAGAAACACCAGAAACTTTCACCTGAACCTCCCATAACGATGAGGCATACAGTTAACTTCTAGGTTCACATGTTCTGCTGGAATTAGTTTCAAATACTTCCCGCCTCCATTCTTCTTTGTGGATGCTGTTCTTGATCCAATATAATCTTGATCCTCCCTTGATTCATTAGTGTTTTTCAACCTTTTCACCAAGTTTTCGCTAGCGAGCCAATGGCTTTGTCCAGCAAAGTCTCTTAGACTCAGAAGGGACTTTCTGGATGAGAAGAGATCTCTTCACACAGATTATTTCTTCTATCTCCATTCTTGCTCAAGACATCACATTACATCCTCATAGCAGTTCCTTACTCTGAACCATGACTGATCTTCTGATAGAGCTGTCCTGATTACTGTACCAAGACTAGTTTCACCTGCCAGCTGCATCACTACACTATTCCTCATTTTTAATTGTAACATCTTCCTAACCTTAATGTGAATTCTCCTAAATCTCTGCTCCATTGACTAATCTTTTGTCTCCCTGTCACCCCTTCAGAAGTGTTGTCCTCTTGAATCAGTGTCTCAGTTATAGCTATCCTCTTATGTTTCAATCACTGCAACACCCCTATTTAGGTTATCCCTGAATAGAAGACTGTAGCAAGGACAGCAGAGCTTTTCACCCTTCCCTCCATGTAGCCCCACTGACTGCGTAATTGTCCTCAGTGCAACAGAAAACTGCTCTCTGCAAGGAAATCCATGATATGTGTGATCTATGAGTTTAGTTTGAAGGAAGCCTGTGTGAAGTTACCTGCAAATATCCCCCTCGTGATACCCGCAGGTAGGGTAGGAAGCATAATTGCATCTCCATAAAATGAAGGACATACAAAAAAAAATATAATGTGTTCCTTCTGCTGCCATACTGAGACAACTCCTAGAGTGACTGCAATAGTAAAACAGTGAGCTAGAAGGAGGTTGCAGCATCAGCACCTCCCTCTGCCTCCAGCCACATCCTCTTTATCTACAAACTCATCATCTGTCATCAGAAGGATGAAGGGCAGAAACTTTATTTGCTCAAGAGGTACAGGGGCCACTGGAACTAAGCAGGAGATGGAGCTCAGGAAAGCTCAAGCAAGAGGGAAGTGGATGGAAAAAGGTTGTGCTGAGGTGAAGTGACTTGCTTATTGCCGCATAAGAAGTTTGTGCCAGGATGCAGAGCAGGGTCTCCTCACTTGAACACCAACCCTCACCTTTAGCACATACAGATCTTTCAATTTTCTATCTACTGCTGCTCACTCTGATGTCTGGGCTATTTTAACCACATGTGTAGTTAGAATGAACTGTCTGTCTGGAGCGAAAAGCTGCATTAGCTGATCTAAACTTGTTTTTTATGCACATATAGAGAAGGCGCTTTGCTGTTCATCTATCATTCAGCTGACTGTGAGCAGGTTTCCTTAAAGAAAATAAATAAATATAAATATTAGCTTTCAGACAGAGAAAGATTTGCCCTGTTTGGTGAGCTATAAATAACTCTTCCCAAAATGTAAAAGCGCCATGAGGCTGAAGTGTTTGGACACGCTAAACAAAAGGTTAAGTACATGATTTTGGAAGGAAGAACCTGTCTTTCCGAAAGCATAATGATGAGCCTGGGGGGAGCTTGGTAAGAGCTGAATCAGGGCAAACACAATGCAGCACTCACTGATTTATGAGCTTCTCGAAAGAGTTAAATATCCAGCACTTGTTGTGAAGCCCAGTCAGACACAGAAATCACTTAATGGGCTATAATGAACATATATTCACCAAAGCAAGTATTGTAGTTACCATCTGCATTTCTTGATGGCACGTTAATGAATGGGGTGTCTCCTGGTCACTAGAGCTGGCTGCATCTCTCTTTATCTTTGGTCCATTTAATATTCATGTGTAAGATGATGAACTAAAAAGATAATTTGCAACCAGTCTTCAAGCAGCAAGGAGTCAAACAGTTATTACATCTTGAAATACCTTGCAGTTTCAATGAAAGGTTTCATTGTATATCTATCTTTACCAGCATGCTTATCTTATTAAACATTCTTGATTTGGTTGGTTTTTTGAAGGCCTGACATTTCACATGTCCCAGATATTTAACACTTTACTTTTGAGTGGGTTATCACTGGCTAAAGCTCACCTCTCCTGGGGTGATGTACCCTAAAATTGCACTTTAGCCCATGGCAAGCCATTTCAAGATCTCAGAAGGGCAACAGTGCTTCCCCTCCGCTCTTTCCACGGTTTGGCAATCTGGAGTTCACCTTTCAGAGAGACAGGAAAAAGGGGATACTGCAAAGCTTTACTGTGGGTTTGCAAGAAGTTCAGTCTCGCTGCTGCAATAATGATTACCCAGCAAGTTTGGAAGTCAAAGGCTGTTATTATATCTGACAGGCACACGGTTTTTATTGGGACCAGGCACATAGAACAGATCAAGCTGGGACATGGTGTGGGAATATAATCTGGTTCTTAGTTCGTTGCTGTAGTCTATAGTGTGTGCACAAGTTTGACAGATAATTGCAACTTTTTTTTCCACACATTGCTGTAAAGTTTTTCGTTTTAAGCAGACAGTCATAAATATCTGCTCTTGACAAAATTGTCCAAGCTTGCTAGCAACTGTTCTTGCCAGTCCTTGTCCAGAAAGAACATTACGAGGACACACATTCTTGTAGAGCTCTGGTGGGAAATCCCCTATTGAAAAAGGAGCCCATGTGTTCATGCAGGACTGTTTATGTACCGATGTGAGAGACATGATATGCGCGATCAGCCTGGCAGATAGAAACGTGCTTATTTATTCTGTTGATTGATATTGTTTGTGTGCCCTTCTGCACCACGTAAATGAAACTAGCGTTAAAGCATTTGTATTTTGGGACATGGCTTGTGTTTCTGGCCATGGCCTCACATTTGCAATCAAGAATTTTTTAACAATACAAAAAAACCCCGCAGCACCCCTGTGATCTTGTAGGTGCAGACTGGCATCAGAATGCAACCCCAAGATCTGCACTCAGGCTACAGATTGGTAATACTGGTATTTCCTAATTTGCAAGAGCACAGCTTAGCAAACACAGCATTCTTCTAATGCATTTTTGGTGTGCATTTGACAGAGCTTTTAAAACTGCTATCTGAAAAAGCAGGCATACCAATGAATTCCAGCCAGAGCAAGAGAAGGACGGTCCAGATAACCTCTCAGCCCTATTACATTTTGAGGTGGAAACACTCTGACCTTTAAGTGAGTCATCAGCAGAGGAGCAGTCAGACTCATTACACTGCCCTTCGCCACGAAGCAGCAGGGAGCTGCGGAGGTTCTTCTCCTCTAGTGGACAAGCTTACAGTAGAGAACAAGGCCCACAGATGCTGACTTTTCTCCTTCTGGTCCACCTAAGCCTGGTTTCTTCTTCACTCTGCTCCTTCTCCATCTTGCCTCCTGCCTCCAGCTCCTGTCTCCATCTCACCTCCACCCTCCTCCTCTCCATATCCCAGTGCATATCCCAGTCCCAAACACCAGTCACACTCTCCATTCTCTCCCCTCACCTCTGCAGCAACTGATTTGCCTTTACCTTCCCTTCCTACTCCACAGGTGAGTCCTTAGTCGTTTCTCTAATTACGTGAATTACTTTCCTCCTGGATTTAGACTCCACGGGGCTTTGAGGGGGGGAGCCATTTCTGTTGCATCACACCTGTATAGCCAGCAGCAGCTGAGGAGGAGGGCCACTGACCCCAAATTGTGCACTTCTTACCAGCTCCTGAAACCCTAGGACAGACGTTCACATATTCGTCCCTGTCCCATGCCTCTCACCTTCCCTCTTCAAGCATAAAAATAAAACTCTATATACAGCTGACAGTAGCTACTGCAGGGGAAGGGCTACTTGGCCTCTTCTATTAGAAGATTCATCTAAGTATCTAAGATTCATCTAAGTATCTAAGATAAGATTCATCTAAGTCCTGTCAAACTTAGTGATTTTCAGATACTTCTTCACACAGGTACAACAGTGTAAGCTGGCTGCTAGTGTTGTTAAGTTCTCTCCTTTCTCTGTCCCAGGGAACAGAGGTTACAGACTGGGTCAAACACTGGTGGAGATGCAAAGGTAGAGACCTGTAAGCTCTTGCCTTCGTTTTTTTAAGTCCAGTGTAAACAGCCCATGGCACCTGGAGGCTGGTAGGATGACCCAGGAGTCAAGAGGAGGAATTTAGGTCAGTTTACAGCTCTTATTTTCTATTTGTTTTCAAGCCACTTCTTTCAACTTAAATGACCACTGTTTTGGGTCAAACAATCACATGTAAAAGATACAGCAAACCCAACCTTTGATTACACCTGAAGAGCTGAATGTAAGCAAGTTGTTAAGCCTCTCCCCTCCGAGCATCACTTCTGTCAGACTGAGGGATCCCAGACTTGACAATTCAGATAATTAGAAGTGGCGAGGGGAGAGGAGCAAAAGAAAACACTACAGTTTATTGCAGTCCCTCAACTGTCAATCTTCCTTACATTTCACAAAGAGACAGCACAAGGGTGCAAACCCAACTTTAAAAAAATCCCCTACAGAACCCGTTACCTTTTTTGCATATGTGTGGGACACACTCCATGCTAGGCCATTTCTGTTGTTGCAAGCTAAATACAGTTGTGGAGGAGATGGCAAAGGAAATGCTACAAGCCAGAGGAAATGACAGCATGCCTTTTGCAGATAGAACTCTTGCCTCCCTATCATTAATTTAACATCCTGGTAGAAGCTGCCTGGACTATGTGTTAATGAGGTCTGTCCCTGTCAGATGACATGGAAAAACCACTATGGTCCAACCCCTGGAGGTCACCAATAACCCTGCAGTGCTTCTCAAAACAACGCAACATTAAGCCCCCTGTCATGGGCAAATTGGCTTTATCTATCCAAAATTTAAAAAATCAAACAGCAGCCATCATTTTAACAAGTTTGCCCCTCCCAGACCTTGATGGTCAGGGCCACTGTTAACAAGTGATCAATTAGTCTGCTTAAAAGCACTGATAACAACATTTTTGTGTCAGAGTGATGGCAGGGCTGCCAGGACCTAATCTCCCCCTTCCTCAAGGCAATCATTTCTGAAAACTAAACAGCTCACACACTGGATGACAACAGCATTAAAACCTCTTGCTGGGTTTCTTTTCAAGATGCCCTCAGAGAAATTAAATGGAATTTCAAGACACATAAAGTTGAGGAGCGGGGCTGGCCCCGCTTGCTGCTGCTGGCCTTGTGCAGGCACCGAGCCCCTCCAGCTCCCCTGCCCACACAGCTCGTGTCCCCTCAGGACTCTGCTGCTGACCAGCCCCACTGGGATTCAGGTTCAGAAAACACAAATTACCCTTTTCTGGGAAAGATTGAATAAACTGCTGATGTTGCTTTGACAGATGGGTGTGGTTTGCAGACCCCAGCCTTTGTGTGATTAGAACTATTTATTCTTCCCATCGCTGAGCTTTCCACTCCCATCATATGCTTCCTATGCTATCAGTCCCAGGGCTTCAGTCAACAGAGCTTGTGGGTTCACCTTCATTTACATCAGCTTCAGCTTGGCATTCCTGTCAGTCTTCTTAGGGCAGGGAAAGGAAGCCAAATTTTGCCCTGGCACAAGAAATGCAGCTGCTGTGCCTGCAGTTTGGCTGCAGCCAGATGAAAAGGGTCTAAACTCACATCTGTAGGCTCAGGGCCAATCCCAAGCTTCATGGCAGCACAGGCAAATTGCATCTGGCATGGGAACGATGTCCCTCACTGTGTGTGCCTCCTTTTACCCTAAACTATTCCTCACCACCAGAGCAGCAGGCTGCTAATGCAGGAAGCTGCCTGCCCTGTCCGCCTGTCTTTGAATATTTGTCCCCCATGTCCTCTGGTATGGACAGCCAAGCAGCCAGGCAGAGGCCATGCTTAGGGCTGAGTGTATTTAGGCCCTGGCTATGGAGTGCCCAAGGGGCAGGTAGAGCCCAGGCTGGAGCCAGTGGACCTCTTCATGAGCCCACAGGGTCACATGCATATTGTAACCCCAGCTACAAAGCTGGGACCTTGGTTTTGCCTTGTACTGTAAAATATTGCATGCTATTTGTGTCCTTACACTACAGCATGAAGTCTCTTAATCACTCATACACTTCTGGGACCTATTATTTGAGCTTTTATAAAACAAAACTGCCTGTTTTCTTTAAGACTTTTTGTTCAAACTTGCAGGTTACTGTGCGTAAACACGAAGCACCAGCAGACCTGTAGAGGACATCATCTGATGTGATTCTTAACCCGTTTGACAATCTCATGAGAACAAAGAGCAAACAAGCTGGCACAGCTGGGGCTACAGCATAGCTTTACCTGAAGCCCTCAGCACTGCAATGTCCAAGGAGAGACTGAGCGGTGAGCAGTGGCTCAGAGCCAGAGCAGTTTGCCACCTGCTTTTGCTCGTCGCTCGGAGAGGAAGAGCCACGGTACCAAACCTATGCCTGACAGTGCAAATGCCACTTCTCCTGGTGTGGTCCAACTCTCTTACAATGGTCAGCGTGACACAGGGAGAGAAAATGGGTACATCTCCTCTCCTCCCCAGCCTTTTTCTGCCTCCAGATACAGGAAACTTGGCCACCTTCTGGATGTTGCTGCCTCCTTTCTGGGCATCCCCACACTGGGAGCAGCTGATGCAGGCAGCAATGGTACTTCATGAATATGCTCCCTGCCTGCTCGCTTGTGTACCCCACTGCCTGTCCCTGAACTACCATTATAACTAAAATCAAACAAGGCCCTAGAAATTTCTCACAAACCCCATTTTTAACAGAAATTCTTCACTGGAATCAACAAAACAGAATCCTAAGTCTTAATTTTACTTTCCGATTTAAGCCTCCCTTATGCCCCTGGAGAAGGGCTGTATGAAGCTCAGTATATCAAGTCTCACCCTTAGGATGTCAGCCTTAGAAACATAGTATTTTCTAATAAAATACAGCTAACCAGGCCAGTTCAGGCAGAGACCTACCTGGGGGAGAGGCCTGAATCCATGATGTCCTTGCCAGCTAGAGTACTGAATGGTGCCTTAACGCACCAAGAATTCATTTTTATGAGAGTTACTTTGCAGTACAGCTGCATCTGGTCTCCACATTTCCACTAATTCCTGCCATTTCTGAGTAATTTAAAATAACTCCTGTTACCTCACTTTCTCCCCTCCCGCCCATTACATTTTTTTAATCACTGATGTCACCTCAGTTCTTTTCTTCAGTCACAGCAGACCCAGTTTCTCACTCCCACTTTGGCTTCTCAGTTTCCACTCTTGTCACCTCATTCTTTCTCTGTACCTGAAAACTTACACTAGCTTGGGCTAAGCAAGTTTCTTTTGCTGCCACTTCTTGCCACCTTTTGTTTTTAAAAATGGACTCTACACTGTGCACCTCTCCTTGTCCTTCTTGGTGTGCCTCTGAGGAGGTGCTCTTTTCTTTCTCAAGGCATGTTCATTTATTCTTTGGTTTTTTATACAAGAGCAAATTATGATTTGTTCTACAAAAGCTACCTATTTTAGACTTCAAGAATGTCATTGTGCTATTGAATGCAAAATCAGCTCCTGAAGTGTTAGCAAGATTAATTAGGTAAGGTTTAGAAGCAGAGCTAATAGCCACTCCCTACCTGATGCAAATGCTGCTGTTGCCCTTACCTTGAAAGAAAATAGGTGCAAAGTTACAGATATGTTAGAGACGTGCCCACTCAGGCCCGGTTTGTTGTACAGCTCCAACCTCTGTTCTTTGTCAACTGAAGCCATTCAGTGTGTTTTCATGGTCCCACTGCATTTGAGAGCACCACCGTCTAACCATCAGACAAAGAGCTGGCACTGGAGACCACTTTATTTCCAGATAGCTAAAGCTAAGGTGGGATTCACACCAGCCAGCTTCTCACCTGCACATGCCCAGAGAGAGTAAGTCAAAGGCTCTTCCTCCATATGAAGGTCCACAGTCCAGCTCCAGACTGGAGGCCACACTTTGTTATAGAGCTAATAGTAAGAGCTTTACTCCTTTGAGGACTCAGCAAGACAGCTTGAAAGTGGACTTTAAGAGCCATCGGGCTGGAATTAGGCCATAGTGCAAGCAGGACTTTCCCAGGGAGAGCACATATAATTGCCAAGCACAACAGGAGTTCTGCCTTGATGATCTCATTGCTGAATAATTCAGTGATCCCTTTCAGTTAACATCAAAAGGGATGAGCAATCTTCAAGGAGGACACTGCCTTGCCACAACCTTATAATAGAGTTATCACAGGTGTGAGGGCTAGGGCAGCATGTGGAGGACTAAGCTGACAATACCCTTTTATGTGGGAACATTAGAAATGAATCTGCAGGTCCAAGGTCACCTAGCTTGCTCTTTGGAGACCTTCCTCTTCACACTGCATCAGAAAGCGCTAGAGACAGTAAAGCTGGCATGTGCAGTCGCTCTGATAAATCACACAAGAAGTTAGAAAACAAATGCTGGCTTCTTTCTAAGTTATTTTTCTCCATTTTGTTTAAATTGTAAAAGTTATTTGATTGTTTCTTTTAGTTTCTTTTTTTGGCAGCCCTGGACAGTCACACAAACAGCTGCAGAGAAATTGCAAAATAAACCCTCCCCTTCTCTTTTATTTTCTAGTAAGTTATGTTGGGAAAATAAATATGAATGGCACAGATGTTCCATTTTTCTCTCTGCATAAAACAGTTTATGACATCTTGCAAATGCTGGAAAAATATTTCTTTTAAGAAAGAGATTTCTCTTTCTCAAGCACACTACATTTCAGAGATGTTTTAAGGACAGTTGTAGACCAAAGACTGTTTTTTGGATGTCTTTTTCTTGTTTACTAATAACATTAGAGAAATAAACTGAATGTTTTTGAATTAATTTTACTGGTTATTATCTGGATTTGTAAAGCTATTAAAGTTTTCAGGGTTGCTGATCAGCTGCTACAAATTCATACATCTCTGTAGGCCCCCAACTAACAGACTCAAGGAACAGCGTTTCAAAATTAATAATACGTCAGCTATAGCAGAAAATGCTTAGCATAGGAAGTGAAACATTACCAAAAAATACAAAAAAATAAAGAAGGCAACTTTTTCTCCTTACTTATGTGAAAAAAAGAAAAATAGAGTGGCTGAATAAAGCACTACAATCAAATGTATCATCACACTATACCGAAAAGTCTGCAAGCAGAGAAAACAGCAACGGAACTAGATAAGGTGCCATTCATCATGCATTTCCTCTGCTGTCAACTCACTCCGTCTCTCCCGTCATAAGTAATTGGACCTTTCCCTCAGTCACAGCCACGTGGGCTGGAAAGGACCTTGAGAGGTCAGCTAGTCCATCCCTCCACCCCGGGGCAGAATGAGCTGCGCTTACTGTCACTCTTGATGCTTGTCTAACAGCTCAAAAATCCTCCAGACACTATTCCGCAACACCCCAGGGCGACCTATTCCCTTGTCGTGGTCTCATGGCCTTTGGAGAGTTTTGTCTGGTATCTAATCTGCGTCATGCCTGTTGCAATTAAAACATTCAGCTGCAAGGGCATGGAGGAGAGATGATTCCCGCTCTCCTTCCATCACCCACCAGACACATGCACAGAAGTGCTCCTCCACACAAACTGTGCCCCCAGCTCGCAGGTCTCCTTGCAAAAATCTCTTTCCCCAGAGTGTTTCCCATCTTCTGCGTTCAGAAACAGAGTTTTGGCACAGTAAGGTAAATGTCCCCTGTTCTCTTCATAAGGTTATAAATTCAACAACGAAAATGAGAAAGTAAATGGATGGTCACTTTTTTTCAGGGCATTCCCTGGTTAACAGTAATTTCAGAGTGGCCCCTCTCCTTTTTCACACTCCTTTGCCCCACAGCTCTGGCTCAGCCAGTCAATCTGCTCATTTTGCTTTTCAGACACCCAGCAAATGAGAATTTTTCCTTATCAAGTCCCCAAAAGACCTGTAAGGACAAAATAACAGCTTGTTTAAATGGTGCTGGTAATTACAATTCCCAGATTCACTCCACGCTGTGGTTGTGTTGCAATCAGGCTCACAGATTTCCATGAGAAAAACATTTCTTGGAGGAAAAATTCTCTTCAGCTAAGTTATTAAGAAATGTTCTACACTGTCCATTTGTTTTCTCTTTGCAACAAGTTCATACATTTTATAAAGTATACAGACAGCCCCCTTTTCTATCAAAGAAAACCACAGGATTTTCATAGTGGGAACATGAAGTCGCCTGCAGTGTTCACAGTACATAGAAAGCATCCACAGTGTGAGTTCGTGCCCATGCACTTCCAACTTGGCAGTGAGCATTGCTTCATATTTTAGATCCAACTTGAATCAACTCTGATACTATTGTGGTACTCACAGGTTATAAGAAACATATTGAGGAAAAATCCTATTCTCACCTAGTAATTATAAACCCGAGGAATTGTCATTAGTACAATACTGCTGAATCCACAACACTGGAAGTTAAAATAGAGTTCAGCTCACTGTTACTACAGTAAGAGCTGAGAAAAAAAAAGACAAATACTTAAAGGCAATCATTAACTGAATAATAATGATTTTGAGAGGAATTGGGCAATTCACTGTTACAGCATTACCTGGACAGAGAACAACATAACCATAATTCTGGTTTCCTTATGAAGGATGGAGAAAGAAAGCAAAGGTAGGAAGAAGAATCATGGCCAAGAAAAAAAAAAAGAAAAAAAGTGAAAAAACTTCTAAAACCAGCTTATTCTTTTAGCCAAGCTCAGAACGTAAAACTAGTAGATCAAATTCCCGATACTCTACACAGAGTTTCCTTATTTTTCAGTTAAATCTCTGGAAAAAGATATAAGGTTGAAAAAAAAAGGTTCACTAGATGAAGACTTTCATGAGATTTAAATGTTACCATCTGCAGTATAAATTGGGGTCACCCACTATCATGATTCACCAACAAGCAAGGAAAGAAGAAAAGGAAAATGTAATCAAGTAACCATAGCACAGACCATGAATCAGGATTCTTGTTATTTGGCTCTGCCAAAGGCTTCCTGTGGGAGCACTTCACTTCTCTACCCCCAGCTTCTTCCATCTGCAAAATAGGGGCAATACCTCATGCTGTGAGACTTACTTCAGACACTTATGAAGCAGTAAGACTCCCTAGTGCAGCAATGCAAATGGTCATTTACTAATTATCAGTCCTATTATAAAATAGAAATAATTCAACTATTGCTAACATTTGTTCCACCTCCAAAGAGATCTCGCTTAATCATAGCTATATGTCCAGAATAATTCTTGCTGTTTGAAAAATAAACTCCTTTTTGACCCTTGGTATGTTGTACTGCAATTCGTAAGGAACCGAAGGCCTTTGATGGAGCCCTATAAATGAACACAACAGGAGCAACTGATTGATTTGCGCCCGACTTCTGAGTTATCCACAAGATGTTTCTGTTTCTAAGCCAGACAGTACTACAACTTACAATCTCACTTATGACTTTTGCAGAACCACTGCTGTTCAAAATATTTGCATCAGAAGACAAGACCAGATGATATTAAACAAGTCAGTTTTGTTTTGTTCAAGCCCAGTGCTCAAACTGAAACCTAGATCGAAACAGATTCAAACAAAAGATAAGGTTTTCATCAGCCCTGAGAAAAGAAACCACCAAAGCCATCATAGCATGAAATAATTAGAAATCCGTGTGAAAAAAAAAACCTCCTGGGTACACTGAGGACAATTTTTAATCCACTTACTTTATTTGGCATCAAAATTCTATTACAACTCACTTGGGATTTAGACCTAGCAATGCAGGAGGACTTAGGCATGTAAACTGCATCCCTAAAACTACAGATCAGTCACTGCCTACCAGGGAGGTGCCTAAGCTTCAACAGGCCCACAGTTTCTGACCTCAGATTTTCCCAGCAGTCCATACATGCACATCCTTGACAGGACTGAGCTTCACTCCCTCTACTGCACACCTGAAAATCCAGTTAGGTTCTTCCATTTATTGAAGGGATAAGGTTGAGCAGTTTGGGACATAAGCAACAGGTCTGAACTCACAAAATGCAGTAACAAATAATCTTTTTAACAACCACCACGGTTTTCCATTCCACGTTACATGTAAAATTCAATAAAAGCTGCAGTGTTCCTGAATATAGCATTACTTCGTCAGCGTGTCCTGTGAACATCATGATGATATATGTTCCTGCCATCCTTCTTTCCCAAATTACCTACACTATTCACCAAACTGTGGAAGTATGGGCATCCAGTTAAGGAACAGGAGAGAAGGACAAAAATAAGGAGAAAGGATAAAGCTGCAAATCATGCATTTCCATGAACAACAGAAAGGAAAAGTAGATTCAATAAATTCCAACCCTAATACAAATTTTCAATAGAGCAATGGTTCTGCTCTTGAAGCTGAAAGCATGGTCTATGTGGAAATAACTCAGCTTCATATCAAACAACATTTTTATTGAAAATTCCACTTATGTTTTCACTTTCCTAAGTGATATTACACAGGAAATGCCGGTAGCTGCATGGATCTTTGAAAGAGAGGGTAGATGAAATAGGTGAGGGTGTACATTTCAACAGACAACTTAAAATAATACGTATTATAGCTTTTATGGAAAGTATGATGCCTACTTATTTTGCACTGATATTTTTTTCATTCTGGGGGCATGCAGCTTTGTCCTTTTCTCCCTTTTTGTCATCCCTCACTTGAGGTCACCAGGCTTGGTCACACACTGCCCACTACAATGAATGAGAGGAACCTCATTTAACTTTGGGGTGAATTGAACGACATTTACTGAATTATTTCTCATTTGTGTGAGGTTTAGTTTAAAATGCATTGGCTCCCATATCCCCACAGTCTTTGAGTAATTTGAAATTAAAAACTTGAAGTTATTTTTCATGAGCTAGAACAATAGCTTTTATATCTGTTGGCACATACAACTGACAGGGTACTGGCAACAGGCAATTTGCAGCATGACTTGCCAATGCCTGTATGCATATTTCTAAGAATAACTCAGTGTCCAAGAATTTGGCCTGTTATATCACAAGCCAGGACTAGCTGACAGCTGTTTTAAATTACAGTGGACCGAATGATACTAGCTTTATTGTAGTTGGACTGATGCTCTGCCTTCTCTTAATCGTCTTAATGTTCTGATTTGTCCTTTAGCCAGCAGTTGCACAGCATTTATTTATAACACTCAAAGTTTAAGTCACAAATGACAGATTGGTTGGATTGTCTTGTACACATGGAACATGATCAAAGTAAAGGACTACACAGTTAGGGAAATTTAAGCTTCTTTGCAAGGGACAGCCTATAGATCCAAGGCTAGGGTTTTCCTTGCATAGCCGAAAAGGCTGACTCTCAAACAGGCCTGTTCTAATTTTCCTAGAAGGAAGGCATTTATTCCAAGACTTGCATGCTATTGTGAGCTACAGAATCACATCTCACTTCAATTTCTCTTGGGGAATAAGACAAAAGGTTAGCCGTGAACCTGCAAACTGCCATGTACCTCAATTAATTACAGACTTCAGAACTCATTTGTTATATCAAGCACGAACGTCTACTCGGGGCCAAATCTTGATCACATTATAGACAACAGTTAGTTTTCTGAAGACTTTTCTGGGACCAGAGTAGGGCTATTAAACTTACTTGCATGTGAACTTTTAACAGTTCTTTAGAAATTTCCTGTTCCTTCAGGAGAAAACAAATGGATATAGATTTTGTTTTGTTCAGTTGTCAAAACAATGAGAGAAGTAATTTACAAGGAACAGCAAAAAACCTAAACACAAGATTCGGATTCAAGGTGCAGGAAAGAATCCTTCTACTCTGCTCAGCATTGGGAAGCCTCAGGTGGGGTCCTGTGTCCATCTTCAGGCACTACACTTAAAGGAAGATGCAGACAAATTTCAGAGTCCATAGGAAAGCAATGAAAGTTACTAGTCTAAGTACAAGTCATATAAAGAAATGAGAACTGCATGAAGGTGATGGCAGAATGGAATACTACATGTTAACAGTCTTCAACTATGTGAAAGGCTATGGTATGAAAGGAAGGATAAGCCCGTTCTCCATTTGCAAGGACACTAAACCAAGATGCAGCAGGCTTAATCAGATCAGACTCTTGGGAAAGGCTCTCTCATGGAAGCGAAGCGAAGCAATGGAACCGTCTGCCAGAAAAAGTGGGGAGTACCTACCCTGCAGGTTTTTGAGCAGAGCTTGATCATATCACAGATGGAGACATGAGTAAGGTGATCTCACAAGGGCACTCTCAATTCTGTCTTCTAAGATCCTGTGATCTGTAGGGTTTTCTAATACTCTTCTCGTTTATTTGAACTTAATACACTGGATAATAGCCTTTACTATTTGTCGTTACTATTACTACTTTAACATATTTGGAGTCAATAAACAGTGTAATACTGTATGCTATCTAAAATATACCATCCAAATACTTTCTTGTTTCTGCTGAAGAGGTGCCACAGCAGTGGTAGGACTTCACTGTCATGCAGAAAAAAATGCATAACAATAAGTAAAACAAACAAATTACCACACTTAGAGACTGATCTCAAAGGACTCCAACCATGAGAAGTTGTGCCAGACCCTTGTATTTCAATGGTTTGAAGGCTAAGTCCTTTATCTTGTTTTACTCTATATTCAGCCTACAAAAGACATATTAAAGGAAGCACAAGACAGAAACCAACATATGAGAATATCTGTCTCCTTATTTTGAGGGTATTGCATTTGTCAAGCATGATAGTACAGTCAAGGTAGAGCTGAGTCTTGCATTTAGCACCATGGTCTACCTGCCTCGATATATATAGAGAACCCCCATATGATAGTGTGCCCTGTGAAGCTTCTGCTTAATTATACATTCTCGATTGTATTTTAGTGAAGTCCACTCTCAGCTAGTTGTAGAACTGCTGATATTTACTCTTAAGCAGCAAAATTGTGAAAAAATAAAAGAGAACCACTTTTTTTAAAAAAAGCTCAGGTATCTGTTATGGACATTCTGGATCCTTCCCAGTCTCCCTGATAAATGAACATGAGAGAAAGAAACTTTCCATGCTCGTATAATAAAGTTTCCTGCACATTGGTGGTTCTGTGGTCTCTCGCATTACAAACCTAACGCTACACAGAACATGACTTGTTTTGTAAAGACCCAAGAAATAATCAGTAGAGCCTGCTAATTTTGCAACAGCAGCAACAAAGAATGAAAATAAGCAAAGTACTCATATGCTACTGTGATAAATGGTAGTGATAGCACTGGTGCTGCAGCTGTNGCATTCCTTCCTTCAAACACACACACACACACACGTCTTTTTTTTTTACTTTTGTTAAAAAAATTGTCCCAGCATCTGCTTTGTTCTTTTGGTCTAACTCCCATGTCCACACAGTTAAGTAATTAACATATTTATTCCTTTGTTCCATTGTCTCATGGGGATTCCCTCTAATTCAGTATGTGGGGATTGCAAGGGATTAATAGAAAAGAGAGTAAAATATCCAAATCTCTCGTGATTCCTGAAGTGGATAATTTCTCTGTATCTTTTCAGCTATCCCTACTGAGTTGTCCATTAAAGTAACCACACTAAACCATTCTTCCTTCTAAAGGTGGTATGCTTTTGGAAAGGGATTTATTTTTAATCAGTGCTAACAATCTATTATGGTCTACAGAGCATGCTCAGTATGAAAGGGATAAATCTTCAAAGTGAAGTATAAAAGTCTGCTAACCATTATATGGATTTTGCGGGTGTACCTCCAGCTTGCTGCTTTGAAAACTTGCCCCTTTGCCTGTCTTGAACTGACTGAGGAATTTCCAGATCTGATGTATCATTAGAAATAAAGTACTGGATTGTGCACTAATGGTACTGTTTGAAATTTAAACGTACTGGGCTTTCTATACATGAAAAAGCAAGTATATCCAAGGAATGCTTGGAATGTATTCATCAAGGAAATATACTTAATTATATTGAAACAGAATCCTAACTTTATTATAGATGACTACCCTTACTGATAGCAAAGGACAAAGAAGGATTTTAGGAAAGAATTGCAAAAATATGGGCTAATGGCATAAGGGCTAAACAAGGTTAAGGAACAGAGGTGATAAACTTACCATACTTAAGCCACATTAATCTTTTCATTAGTACATAAAAAAAATCACAACTTTCCATCTCAAGTCATTATGTTGATGGGACATCTTTGATCTGAAAAAACAGCAATGATCCCAATGGGAAGCCAGAAGTGTTTTTGATTATTATCTGTAAAGTCTAAAATTCCTTAGGTGAAATTCAGTATGAAATGCATCCATGCAATGATGAAGGTGAGTGAATATGTCAACATCTGTGCTTTATTAAAGCTGGACTATTTTTACTAGGCACTGAACCAGAGAGACCAAATACCCTGATAAAACCAGAAACTCCAGGAAGGGTTCTTTGAAGGTATTTCTTGCTGTCATGTTACTGAAAAATACAACTTAATGTTATTTTCCTACATGTTTAATATAACCAGTTTGCCCCACTGCACATCATGATCCAAAACTGTTGTCTTCTACAAATGTACAGGGAATGAGATAGATTCTCTTGCTCACTGTGGGTATTGAATGAATCATGAAAATGTGTTTTCTAATGCTCTGAGTAATGACGTTTCTAATAAAATACAGCTTAAGTGCTGCTAGGTCCAGAAATTTAAAATAAATAATCGGAATTATATCTCATTAGGGTTCCTTACTAGGATCTTAGCCTTCTAGACATGTGATTTTATTTTTGAAAAAAGACGTATCTGTGAGTTTTCTGATGAATGAAAACTGTAAAGCAAATATATTAAGTGCAAAATTCAAAGGAACTATACTGGTGTCTGAGCTCCTGTTTAGCACAGACTACAATGTTTCTTCTGTGCTAAGCCTAGTAACTAATGCTGGAGTGTAGCAGATCCAACAGAAAGGCAATCAATGCTGTTTTGGAGACACCAGAGACAGATTTCACAAAGTGAAAATCCAGCATAAGA
>VYZV01022584.1:18806-50287 GCA_013401275.1 Pandion haliaetus
TCCCCCCCCCTTAATTCTCCCCAGTTGTAGACTGTTCAGGCGACACTAGGAGACGGTTACGTCTTACGATTGCTTTCTTAGGAGCCTGAAACAAACCGATCAAACCCTAGGATTTGGGGGGAAATTTTGACTGTGTAGCAGATGAGGAGTTTCTTCGCAATCCCCTGTCTCACATCCTCCTGGCTAAAGGAGCATTGCTGGGCAAGCTGTATGCCTTTGCACTAGCGTCAAGGGAGACGATAGCTTTTCTCTCTCCGTGTTAAGGACAATTTTGTTTGTTTCACTTGTTTATATATGATGGATGCATTTTACTAGTAATATCTTTTATTATGCTGCTGTTAGTGATGAGATGCATCAACACAGTAAATCCTCATTGGAAGCAAAAAAAACCCCACCAAAACCAGAGTAGTTGCTTCTCACAGGATTGATTTGTCTTGAGAGACAATTAGTACAGTTGGCAAGGGGATTATCTCTGTTTATAGACTGGTTTATGTTGCCATGAAAATGGCAAACTGATAATTGTTACACAGAGCTTTAAATCTACTAAAATGAATACCCTGAAAATAAATGACCTCAAATTAGAACTATTTTAACACTAAATGGGTAGACAGCTGAATATTGCAACTTGTACAGCTTGCAGATGAAGATTTGGCCCCCAGTAACACCACTGTATTTTGTGACCTGGATGTTCTGACCCCCTTTGTTTTCTTCCACTTGTACTGAGTAAACTTATGTATAAAATGTTTAGATGTAAATAACGAACTGTATTTATTTATGAGTTAGAAAAAGCAGTAGCAGGGTACTCTATGAACAAATTAGCTACAGAAGATTTCATAAAGCCAAAGAAAAAACCAAAATGCTCAATTCAGGGGAAAAGAAATACTATCAGAGGTAGTACTGACGCCTTAAGCAACAAACAAAATAAATGCATTATCTTTTTCTCATTCTGCAGTGTTAAGATATTCAAGTGGAAAATATTTTCCCATGTTTGGGAGGGACAGATGGTCATAAGAAATAACGCGTTACCTGTGCATAGCCTTTTTCTGATAGCATGTACTTTTTCAGTATAATGCACTAACTGTCTTGCTTGTTACATATTATTTGATGTGTTTCCTTTAAAGGGATGTTTTCTGTCTCAAAGTATGTTATCAGTCATCTCTTAGACAATGAAAAAAAATTTAGTGAGTAGAGATTAACGACTTGGTGATGGCAGTGGGAGGGGTACAGTGACTGGTATCTATCTATGATACGCTTTTTCATATTTCTGTCTTTTGAATAGTTACAACTGCAGCTTTTGACCATTAAAGCAGGTCTGTGTGTATGTAAATGTACACATTAAAAATAAATGCTTTCCTATATCCTATTTCAAACACTGGTAGGGCTGCTTATAGTCTGTACATTTCTGCTGCCCTGCTATTATAAATAGCAACTGGCAGTTCAGAAAGGCTACATTAAGCACTCTTCTGAAAATGTTGAAATGAATCGACTCCACTGTAATTTTCCTTACCCCTATATAAAAAAGAAAGGGGCAGGGTTACCATGTCAAAACTGTGCAATTCTGTATTATGCTGCTTCTCTCAGCCCATGCATTGATTGAGTAATTTCATCAGCCCCACATTACTTGATTGCTTAGAAGTTTCCTAATGATCTGTATGCTGTAGGAAGAATCTGGAAGTCGTGAGTGGAATGGCAATGATTTTGTGTTTTATGAGGCTATTCAAAAAGTCACTCTGATTTATGTAGCTCGAAAGCTCCAAAGTCTTTGAGATTAGCCACGCTGCCTGATAGTTTCTTCATACATCAGTCGTCCCACACTCCTCACTCCCTAAACAGGAGTTTAGAACAGTGCTTTAATTAAGCAGGGATTAGGTGGCATTCCTTGTCAACTGCACAATTTTTGTATGCTTTTTATCTTCTACAGTTGAGGGTCTCATGCTTTTATGTTTTGTAATTTGTGCTCTTTTTTTTTTTCACTTGACATGTACATAGTAATGTATCCATATGTGCATATAGATTTCCTATTGTGCCTACAGAAACATATATGCAAATATGTGTGTATTAGGTGCAGCAAAATCACCTAGGGCAGCAGTCATGCAGTATGGTACAAGAGTTTTTGCTGAAGAAAATACATTGAAGTCTTTTTAAAGGCCAGTTCATTGCAGCAGTGTGCAGCAATAGTTTAGGCACCCCGATTACTTCAAGTTGCTTTTTTGTTTATCTGTGGCTTCAGTCATACGCAGTCAGTTGTGTACTGCCCTTAGCTTTTTTTATTTTCAATGACAAGTTCAGAAATACATATTATATATAGTGTTTTCACATATATTTGTGCAAATGCTTTTAATATATATTTTTATATATAGTATATTTTTTTTCTGAGAGAGAAAATTATATCTGCTCTTCCCTTACTCCTCTCAGCTTTTAGAATTTCCAGGCCAGGACTGCTGCATTCCTTGTGTTAGACAAGTTCCCAGCACTGCTGGTTCACACTTTTTGGTTCACACTTTTAAGCTCTTCCGTACCATGGTTAATAATAGCAGGGCAATTCCAGCATGGAGTCTATTACTTACTACTTCTGTTGATATTGGTAGTATCCTTAAAAGGTAAACCTTTTTTGCAAAGGAAAGGGAGTCTTCTAGCTTGGTGGCATGCACGTCCAGATTTCTTCTTGTAAGCTGGTGTACCTACAATGCAGCTTGGCTTGTATTGTGTTGTTTATTGGTAATAGGAATTTAATTTGCTGTGCTATTGGTAAAGCCTCATTAGAAAGTAGGTAGTGTATGTCACTAACTGTTCATCACAGTATTCTCGCATACATTTCATAAAGTGCAGGAAAAGCAAGCAAAACGAATTTATTAAAAACAAATAAATCTCTGTGTGCCTGTAGTGTCTACCAATGAGCGTTCAGGCCTCTCTTTTCCCTGCTCTAGAATGTGCCAAGGTTACTTGCTTATTTTAAACATACATGTGCATGAAGACCTGGAACACAGCACACTGTGGCTTAGCAGCCAGTAGGTTTTATTAGTAACTATATTCTACTTAAATGCACAGCATGCATGATAAACTCTGTGTTTCTATGTGCGCTATTTCTTAAACTCTCTCCCAGATGCTTAGATTTGCAATAGTATTTCAGTCCCTGTAATGTGTTTTAGTGCTAGTTAGTCTGCAGCTAAAGAGAGATAATTTTGCATGCCATAGATTACGGCTTGGTATCCTCCAAAGGCATGTTTGCCATTAGGTGTCACTGCTTTCTGGAGTGTTTCATAGTGATCGCCAGGGCCTGATCCAGAGTCTGTCATAACCCAGGTGAGTTGCTTAGTTGACTTCAGAAGATTTTAAATTGAGCCTGTGGATTGTTGACTACAGCAGGAAGCTCCTTTTCATGTTCTTAAATAATTCTTAGCGTTACTTCAAGTTCTTTGTCCTTGATAAAGACAGAGAAAAAACCCTAACCACCCATTTTCAAGTGGTGTCCTAACAAATGCCCACCATGGCAATTGCTGCTGCTGCTGTGTGACCACTCATGGATGCACAGAGTCTTTATTCTCACAATGCTATCTTTGAAAAAACACACTGGAGAAAAATCTTTTAAGACTGTGACTACATAAACCTACCAACTAAGGTTCATTTAACTTAATGAACAAAGGCATTAAGTATGGTTCTCTTCCACTCCCTGGCCCTGTAAAGCAAATGGTATTGGCAGGAGATGACTTTTGTAAGCCATTAGGTTACTCCCTAGATATAGACTTGAACTTACATCACTTTCTTCCATTTGATATATAGCTATCTATAATCTGCCATGACAGTCTGTTTTTTGCTGAAATTTATTGGAGGCTTTTGCCTTTTGAGGTTTGTATTTTTACTCTTTGTCACTGCTACTCTATTGCTTATTATTTTTTTTCCAGCACACTAACAATGGCTTTAAAAATACTTGATGTGAAAGAGCACTTCTATTTGTCTATCAGTTTCTAGTTAATTTTCCTAATTACTTGAATTATATATGACAGCATGGTAAAAACTCTTTTCATCTACACCTTCTCCAAACATAGTTTGTGTTCTATATCTTCAGTGTTTAAAGAACTTATCAGACATAGACAATTACTATTGCTGTTTGGACTTAAAAGTGACCAATAGAAAAAGGAAACAGTATTCATAAAATTATCTATATTTTGAGCAAATATGAGAGAATAATCAAACTCTGAAAACACATTATGTAAGTATATTACGTGATAGCTAGGTATGTGCAAAATGTTGACTTCAGGTGATGCACTGGTAATGAGGTAAACTAGGCCACCTTTCTGCATCTGCAAACTCAGATGTCACTTTGTGTTTTGGTTGGTTGGGGTTTTTTTTGTTTTTGTTTTTTTTTTTTTTATCAGATTTGAATTTCAGAAGGTATAAGTTATTATCTAAGCTGGCAAAATTGGAAGAAAAGTTTGATTTCAGAGGCAGGCTTGGCAGGTCTGTCAAAACCTGGATGGCTCCACGCCTGTGCATCCTACAGGCCTTACAGTTCAGTTCATGGTCTGGTCATGCTCACACCCATCTCTGAAAGCCCCAGATATACTAATTTGTTTGTGCTATCCAGAAGTGCCAAGAGGCAAGCATGACAGTCACAGCCCAATAGTAAAGCATAACATGCAGTTTGCTGGCAACCTGTTGTCACGGCTGGGAACTGGGCATGAAAGTGCATGTTCCTCTGGGGTGTTTTGTACCCTAGACTGACTGTCTGTCTAGCAACTGGCTTCCTACTGGCCTTCCTAGATGCAGATGCAATTCCTTTCCTTCTGGGATGTTATTTTATATTCCTGCACCATCTACTACGTCCATTAGCAAGTATGAGTTGATCTGTTGCTTGCAGTAGTTACCAAAATGAGCTACATTGGCCTAGTGTTGACCATGGCTTGCTTCGTTGCTTATCTAGGCTTGTAGACTGTATTGGAGAAGGTGCAATACTGAGCTGGTGCAGTGTGATACTTGGCACGGAATACGTGCTAAATGCATGTTAAGTTAGTGTGGTGCTGTGCTAGTTAAACCATCCTCAACACCAGATAAGGAAGGCCTGGGCAAAACCTTTAAGGCACAGTTCTTCGCTGGCTCATGCATTTGAAGCAGCATGCAGAGAAGAGGAGCTGCTATTGTCTCCCATGACAAAATAGAATTTAATTATGTATTCTTGACATCGTAATGTAAATATAGAGTCTAAAATGCAAGCATTCAGAGGAAGAGTGGTGCGGCAAAGGTGTCTCTTTTGCCGTATCTTTATGTACTTCAGTCTCTTCCCATGAGCACCAGCAGAGCAGTTTCCTCTCCTGTTCTTTATTGTAGGAGTCAGGCTTTGGTTTCTGGTTATTGTTGGCCAAGTGGCTGTGAGAGATGATGGAATAAGGGAAAGATTCTCTTGTGTCTGCAACCACTATAATTAATAATGGTTGTGTGACTTGGAGAGTTACAACTGATCTTTATAACGGGGAGAACACAGGCTGAAACTGAAGGTTATTAGATGAAATGTACTAGCGTTTGGATGACAGTTATGAAACTTGGCAAGGGAATGGGCTTGAAATTGTGCAGTGCTGTGGTTTTGTAAAGTTCAAAATTTATATCGTAGTTTCAGTGATAATATACTTAATTCACAGAAGGAGGTATTTCGTATTCTGTATTGCACCACAGAGTGCACTTCAGCTGGAGAGTCTCGCTCCTGCTTTGGTCTGGGGTAATTGCATCAGCTCAAGGAATGGATATTCTGTGAGCTCTAAGAGTTGCATTAAAAAAGAAAAAAACACATAAAAAGTGACACTTGCTTAATGAGAAAGAATAATAAAGTAACTACAGCATTTCTGTGTAGCATTAAAGTTATCATGGAAGAGGTGGTACAGAGACAAATACTGTGGTTTTAGTCACCTGTAAACTGATGGATTTGTAAGCACAATGTTAGATTTAAAGTAGATTTCCATTGCACACAGTAGTTCTGGAATGATGGGGGAATAGGGAGGAAAAAAAAGATGAAGGGGGAAAAAGTTTCCTGAAAGTTATGCTGGGTTTATCTGACAAGCTATGCCCAAGAGGAAATTAAAAAAGAAAATGAATAAAAATGCAAGGAGGGGAGGAAAACAAGATATCAAAGGCAGTCCTGTAGAGTACTTGCAGTGTACAGCCAGTGTATGGTACGGACTGTGTGTTAAATGGCAAGTGAAAGGTGATAGCTATTACTGGTCATATTAAAATACACATACTTCTCCCTTTCACTATTTTTATTCATTTCTTTCTCGCTCGTATTCCAAGTTCATGGCAAACAGTTGTGACTGTCGCTATGTTCTATACTCTTAAATATATGTTTTATTCTGTCCAGGAAGAATAAAGTTAAACATATCATAAGACAAATGTCTGTTATTTGGACAGATAAAGCTGCTTTTTATTTCTCCAGAATTCCACTTATTTGACCTCTTGAGACAAATATACCTCCAAAAGTTGGTTGTTATGCTTAAAGCTAGTCTTTCTTCAGCTCTCCCCTTTGTGAACATATAGAAGCAAGGAGTACTGCAGTATATCTGCTACTGTATTTGCTATAAATCTCTTTAAATATGCACTAGTTAAGTACTACTTAAATTTCCAGTTCCATGCTACAGGTTAATACCAAGCAACGGGGTATGTACTAATGTATGCGTATACAATGTGTAAACACACTTTTTTTTTCAGTAACGAGAGGAATTATTCTTTTTGAAAATACTTGGCTGGATTTTTCTTTTATTTGGGATGACTTTAGTTTCCACCTTAAGTAACAACACAGAGACTTGGGAGGCTTTTTACTTGTAGGCAGGAAGTCATAATGTGAATACAAATCATGAAATGGCACCCTACTGTGCTAGAAGCTGTACAAATATGAAACAAAAAGTTGGCTGTCGGAAGATTTGAAGATGAAGTGAAAGAGAAGGCTTGGATCTCTCTGCGAATCAGACAGTTTGTACACCAGGAGATGAAGTTGCAAATCTTTTAGCGTCTTTTGAGAGACAAATACATTCATGCATGTTCCTGAATGATCAGTCTGGCTACGACGGAATGAAAGCATGTAGATATGTCTACAGGACTGTACAGATGCAGTGTGGCTGATGTCAGTACTTCGGGTTTGAGGCATATGATAACAAAAGTTAATGCTGTGAGGTAAGAGAGTTGATGGGAAATGAAGGCCAGCAATGTGTGTGTAATCATTACCTACAATGCTTTATTGCCAATAACATTGGTTACATTGGCGAAATAAGAATAGTCGTTATCAGTTGCCAATACATTACTCTCTGGCTTTACCTAGTACAGGAACTAACACATGGTTATGCATATGCACTCTCTCTCCTGTTTGGAAAAATATTTCATAGTACAGTTTTGGAAGACGTCTAGGTAGAAAGAAAAGAGCCCTTTTTGGGAAAGTGGAACAATATATGTTGCAAAATGCCCTACTTTGTTTAAAAGAGATATTTAAGTATAATCAGTGATTCTGAAAGCATCTGCAGCCTTGCTAACTAGTCTTCCAGAGTTTCTAGAATGTTATTGAAATATTATTGAAACAATCTGGAGTAATGACTTTCCAACTCCTTAGAGTAGTTTTCCTGTTGTGGAATTGGATTGCATCCTGGAGGTACATGAGAAACACCCATACGCTTGAAAAAGTTCTCTCCTTTTTGCCAGTGCTGCAGAGTATAGGGACTATGTCAAATAAAATGGCTGAGGGTAGAGGGCAAAAGAAAAGCACGTCCTGTGTAGAATGGATGTGCTAGACAGGGAGCGATCAGCAGTGCTTGGCGTCACTGTCACAGACGGTGATGTCTTGGGGACATCATCGATGCTGTGTCTAGCTGCAAGGAGAGGAGGGGTTTGCAGGTAAAGGACAGCATGAGTTGGCAGGAAATAAAGCGTTATTGGGGGTTTCTCTGCAGCAGAGAGAGGCTGTGGGAGCAGGAGTACTGTGGGGAAGGTTCCGGTGGTGCCTTCCATGTGGGGACTTCTGGAAAGGGGCGGTGGGCTGTGGTTAGCAGTGCTGGGAGTTGGGTGGGTGGTGAAGGTGCAGGAAACACTTGGAGGGGGCTAGCCTGAGTGATGGGCCGGGGTATATTTGTAAGAGTACAGGATACTTCAAGGGAGTAGCAGGTAACATTACACTTCTGTGGGCTGGAGACTGTGCTTTAAACATTTGGGACAGGCTGTATAGAGGAGGTATGTGTATATGCATATGAGGAAAGTTGGGAAATCCAAAGGAGTGAGGCAATGGAATGGCCCAAATATTACTGAAAAGAATAATAATATAATGCAAACGATGCTTTGAGAACAATATATCTAGAAGATAATATTAAGTTTTTAAAGAAACTAAATTATAGATTAGGAAATGGGATTGTTTCTCCCCATCCAGCCTCTATAGTTTTACTGTAACGTGTTTGATTTGTGTGGTGGATCTTAATTTTTTCCTCTAGCTGATAATTGTACCTGGTTACTTTGCAGAAAAGTGAGATCTGTTTTATCTTTGTATTCTCTAGTACCATTGTACACAGATACAAACAATGAGTACTGAAGTGTCATCTTCCGTCCCTCTGCTCCCAGGATAACGCTGAGCATATTGTACCTTTCTGTGCCTTAGCATTATCCCCCTGATTAAATAATCTTCCTTTGCTTTTCTGTGCAGCAGTTTATTGCTGGTCTGTACCGTGCCTCCATGTAAGCACAGCTTCTGTGGCTGGTGAGTGGGAGGAAGGGATGCGCTCAGCCACAGCTTCTGCTCCATTGACTTTTGACCTAATTTAGGAAGGAAGGAAAGGGAAAATAATGCAGCGTGCTTCTGGTTTCAAAGACTGCCCGGTCTTTTGTGGAGTGAGAGGACAAGCTCTAGCTTTCTCCTCATCTCGAATAGCTGCATAGCTTGCATGAAAAGTTAGGCCTCTCTTTAGTGAAGCTCCAGAGTGGTGAGTGGATCCGCTTTCACGCTTATCTTGCGGCATATGTCCTCATTTGGGCGGTTGAGGCTAAAGTCTGGTTTTCTGTCAACGTCAGCCTTGTCCAACCCTCATTCAAAGCAGCAAAGGGACAGCCACTGACTTGTATTTCCTCTAAGCGAGACATAATAAGAGTTGGGGATAATAGGTTTCAAAATATTTTTCTGTTTGAGATCAATGATCTCTAATAACAGGGCTGAATGATGTATGGGAGGAGGAGGTAAATACTTTCTGAGGGGAAGGTGGATAATGATAGCAGTAGCAGTTTCCAAATGCTGAAAATCATGTTCTGCAAGACTTAGGAGTTAAGAAAAAAAAAAAAGCTGTTCATGAAAGTACTGTGGGGTTTTTTTGGGTTTTTTTTTTTTTTTTTAAAGGAATGATTTTTTTTTCCCCCATTTTTTGTAAGACTGCCAAATGTCCCTGAGGCTAGAATTAATTGGCTCTTTGTGTTGTGTCAAGTAAGGAGTACAACTGTTTTCAGAAAATACTAAGTTCATGGACTCCCATCCCAGAACATGAAAGGGAGAGAGAGGCTAACTTTATATAAACAAGGTCCTTGCGTCATTTTGTACCACTAGCTTGGAGTAATAAATAGCATATTGAAATTGTCAGTGTCAGTGCTTTGGAAGCTGTTAAAGTTGTCCCTGTAACCCCCATCTCTTCATTCTGCCTAATTCTCTCGTTAGAACAAGTGTGTGCCGTTTTCTTTCCCTCTCACCCCCAGGCATCTGCAATGAACAACCAAATGTTTGCTACTTGGGAATAACCAGCATTGGGTTTTTTTGAGGCAGGTTCAGGAGTAAGTGCCATGGAGAGATATTTTGTTCTTAGCATTGCTTTAACAATACAATAGAGGTTACTGGTTGCAGTTCATTTCACAAATTCACCCTGACTGTTTTGGATTTAAAGGTATTTTATAATTTTTAATACTGCTGTTTCAAAGGCCACTTCTCATGATGGTTTGAAGTCAGTGGACAGTAGCAGATGTAAGCTTTGAAATGGCTCTTTTATGGAGGGGTTTGAGGAGTGTGTCTTAGAGCCGTTGCGTTAAAATTCCGAAGTGTTAACTTAAATGTAATAATGCTCTGACAAAGTGCTACTACCATCTGCTAGTGGGGATCAGTACTATTTAAAAATCTCTGTAATACCCAGAAAGAGCAGAGGAGTCATGGCGTGAAGAAAAGTCTAAATTAGTATTTTAGTTCAAGGAGTCACAAACTCTTTGTGGAGACCACTGCCTACTAGAGATTTTGTGTCACACTCTCAGCTCACATAAAGGAGTAAATATTTGTGGTATATGACTAGAGTGATGCCTGTTTCTAACAGTTCCCAGCTTGGCCCCCAGTTTTGCAGCAGAATCCTATCTATTTACAACTGTTTCTCATTCACATCACAGTAACAATTCAGTGGTAACTACAAATACAGTTTGTATGACAAAATAGCAAGGGAATGTGCTCACTATGCGTATTTAGAAAGCTTCATTCCTTATCATTTAGCTCTTCTGGACTGAGAAACAGGTTTTTTTTTAGTGTTCCTATGGGGCTTTGAACACCACCTAAACACTCGGCCCTTTCTACACTTAGAGGATGATCTGCTGCTGGAAATGTTCTCAGTAGCAGAACATCTGCATCCCCAGACTTCTTTCAGCTGAACATGCGGAAATAATTCAATGTCTAGTAAGAAGAGGGTCAGACCAGTTTCAGACCTATTCTAAAAGCCAGTGTAACTTAGTAGTATCTGTTAGGAAATGCTTTCTGTGCCAGTATTAAGGCTGCTTTATGCATATTAACGAACAGCTACATCTTGCACAATATTTAAAGAAGGGAGCAAGAAGAGAAATCTAGTAATGACAGACTATGTGTAGCTGTTGATTGCCTAGTTTAGGAAGGATTTTGGACATCCATATTAAAAGATACACTTTATAAAAATTCCAGTTGAGAAGAAAAGAGAAAAGGCGGCCAACCAGAAGCATTTTTGGTGTCTTTTTCTTCCCTTTCCTAAAAAGGATTCATTGAGTTTTATTTATTCACAGTCTTGCATGGACTATAACTAATGCTCTTAACTAGCTCTGCAGAGAAGTAGATCATCTCTCTCATATGCCTTTAGCTGAAATAATTTTCATCCATATTTCTTGCTGGAGTACATGCTGTGTGTGTTTACATATGCCTGTTGGTACAATGGATATGTCGTCCATGTAGCTAAGACATACCAACTCTCCTGGATGATATACCAGTTCTACCTTTTATTATTCTTTTTTATTATTCTTCCAGGCTGGATTGCTTGTTTGAAGAGTCAGGTCTCTTTCACTTGTTACTTTAGGTGTAAAGATCTTCACCTCTTCCAAACTGTCCCTCAGGAACCCACACTGCTTTCCTTTTTTTTTTCATGGTAGACGGGCTCATCACCCATATAGTTACTTGCTTGAGACTGGTCACGGTAGAGCCAGGGTAAACGAAAGATTTCTTGGCTCTCTGTTGCTCAATCCAAGCAACTATGTTGTCTTGTACCATTACTGAGAGGTATTTTGGTTTATCTGATGTAAGAGAGGGAGTACAGAGAGCCACCTTCTATTGTATTAGCAAACATCTATCTGAGGCATGGGTAATGGAGACTGTACTCTGAGAAAAAGGTCTTATCTTAAGGGTATTCTTGTCATGCTCTTACTTTTTGCTCAGACAGGCTTTTGCTTCCTTTCATATCTGGTGTATATGGAGAAGTAAGAACAGATGGATTTTCCACACATTTACAGTGAATAATAGGCTGATGAAACAGAATTGGCCAGTCCACAGTTGTCAGTCAGTAAACCTGCCCCTTTGAGGGATCTCCATTTGTTATGACTGGGTGCTGAGTAATTGCTACCAGGTCTACTGCATGGTGACCCTGCGTGAGAATGAAGTCAGGTGTATTCCCATATCATTTTCCCTGCTTGACTCCTCATACTTAAATTTTATCTTCCTTAAAAACTGTTTTAGTACAGACAGATTCAAAGCATACATGAGCATGAACTGAACTTTATTAAGAGGCAACTTGTGATAGGGCTAGGGAGGGCAATTTCCATCTCATGAATCCCTTATTTTTTGGAAGGACTCACAGCTTTTTCTAGCAGGTACATTTTTACTGATCCCTCTCATTCCCAGCACCTTGACAAAGAATGGGATAGATTTTACCAGGAACAAGGGAAGGAAGCACTTGTTCTAGTAGCACCAAAGCTTAAGGGGCAAGGGGAGAGAGGAGGTGGTTTTGTTGCAGGTCATCATACAGTTCTTGCCTCCATGATGGAGTATAAAAATGGTGAAAAGCTGTACAGGGCACATGTTCATTATCTGTTTCTTCCTTTACAATCATTTGGTCTAAACATTTTTTTAAAACTGTGCAGAAAGGTGCTATGTGGGATTTAAAAAAAAGTTCTTAGAAGTGCTCAAAACCACAGTCCTTAAAGTGAATCCTCTTCAGTACCTACCTCTATTTATAGATAAGCAAGTGACTTTTAAAAAGCATGACTGCCAAAAGGCAGAGCAGCCTGGCTGAAAAGTGTCTAAATGAGACAAAGCTGAGAGTGAGTTAGCCCAGGAATATTCTGGTACAGTTTGCTGAGGAGCCACTCGTGGTAGCTAAGCCAGCTCATGGCTTTGTATCAGGCTGCATACAATACGGGGCAGGTGTAATGTTGCCCTCCTTTCATTACCTTCTCACCAAATAAACTAGGCCGTGCTCCTGGCCAGCCCTAAGTATCCTGCTTTGTGCATGCTACTGCCTACCTTTCTCATTCCCAGGAAGCTTCTTTTATCTTATCCTATCCCAGGTTTGCCCATATCCTCCTACCCCAGAAGTCACTTCCAGGGGAGAGTTAAGGCTTTATCTGTGTGCCAGCAGTTTCTTGCGGTCATGAAATGCCAAGGGATGAAGCCAAGCAAGTGGTGAGCTTTCTGCCACCCGGCAGGTACTTACCACAAGCAGTTGTCTGTCTGTCACCATGTCTTGGGCCAGTCCCTCCAGACTGAATTTGATACCTGCAGTGATGTTTATCATCACAGTACCTATGTTGCAAACAATACCTGTGGTTTATGGAGATCCAGACCTTTAAGATAATGTGAGTACGTGTTTGTGGATTGTCGTGTAAGTGTAGTTATGTTGGTATCTGGCATAATGGTAGGAAGGAAATGGGAGAAGTTTCTTGGGCAACAGCTTTTCAGGCAAGAGCTGTCACTGAAATTTGTAGCTAAATGGCAAGAGAAATGTACCTTGTGTTTCCTGGTACTATCCATCTAATATCATTGCTTAGTATGCATGTTGTGGTAATAGTACCTGAGATCACGGACCTGTTTTACGTGCTGTCTGTGTACATAGTAAAAAGCAGTCCATGCTGAAGTTTCTGTACTCTTGTTGTCTTGTTTCTTGTCAGCTTCGTTTACTTGGTCTCATGCCCCAGGACAATGTTATTGTATCCATGTTTCCAGAAAGGCAAGGGAAAGCTTCAGTAATAGTTTTAGCCTGAAACTATTTGGAAAATGCTTCTGCTTCTATTACCTCTTATTTTTCCCCATCTGTGCTGACAGATTATATTTATTAGCACAACATAATTTTTGGAGCCAAAATACTTATTAAAATCCTCTTTAAATTGCTTGTTTATTGGTCTGCTTCTTGTAAAACAGGATTTTTAGGTTCTTGCTGGTGTCATTTCCGTAGTATATTACAATGTCTTTAAATGGCACTGGTTTGGGTCCTAGGGCTAACTTGCCTGGGCACAGTACCAAACTTACTTTTCCTTGGTCTACAGTTCAGTGTACAGTCTGTATTTAACTGCTTTTTAACCCAATCAAAAGTGAAGAGCAGATAGAGAAGTTCTGTTTTTTTTTTCTTAACTGATTATCGTAAATTGTGTAGCCAAGAAGTTTATGCTGTGGCACAAAAAAGGATTTTGCATGTGTTTGGTTTTATGTCATGCAAACCAGTATTTCTGCCTTCAGCTGCTGGCCACTGAGGCTGCTGACTGAATACAGCCTTGAAATACTCTCAGAAATATTTTTCTATTCTGTAAAGACCTGAAAGAACTTCTCATTGTCTCATCTCACCTGCTGAGCAACCCAGACCATAGTGTGCAGTTGAACTTGTTGCTGGATTTGGATGGAACTTTATTCCTGTATTACTTCTTTTCTAGGTAATAGCTCCTACTGGAATGGTCATCAGGATAAAGACTGCTGGCCATGCTCTTTTTTTTTCTTATTTCTCACTAGCATGTGACGAAGGGCTAACAGTATTTTCAAAGTAGTCACTGGCTGCCACTTTTTCAAGCAGGGCATGCAATTCATAGGTCACATTATTTTCATAATCTGTAAGGGTTGTAGTTGTGTGGCTACTAACACATTCTGATAGACATGAGTGTCTGTGGATAGTATTTTTTTTTTTAGGAGATACAATGGGGGAAAAAAGAAAAGATTTCCCACATCACACATTAGAAAAAGCTGCCAGAGCCATTTAAAAGGAAAAAAAAAAAAAGGGCTTTAACTTTCTTCTTATGGAGAAATAACATGTCTACCATTAGGCCTGAAGTCTGTTCTCTGCCTTTTCAGATTCTCTCGCATGACTTCTGAAGTCAGTATGAATTATTCCATTGGCTTTATTGGACTTTGCATCACATCGTCTACGTTTTTGTGATTCTTCCTTGTCCTTTTATCCTTCCCTTCTCCCTCCCATCAACTACTTCCTTGCCTTCTTTTATTCAAAGTCATTAGTAGCTGCCAATACTCATAAGCAGCCTTTCAGTAAGGCATGTGGAGTATTCACACATGTCTGAATTGAGGGAGACTGATTAGGGAAATCTTCACAGTTAATAGGTGGAAATTCCATAGGTGGAAATACCACTGACACATTATTCCTATTATCGTTGTTATGTTCTGTATTGCTTTAAGTACTTGTCTCAAGAGGCAAAACCTTATTCAGAAGCTACTTAATTTTCAGTAGGCTTAATGCCTTTCTAAAGCATCGATTGCTGTCAGCTACTAAAGACAGGACAAGATGGACCATTGGTCTACATTGATGTCTGTCCAGGTCAAACCCTGTGTATCTCGTACTCCATGCTTTGTTTGTCCTTCCACTAAACGGAAAGGAGACAAAAAGCAGTTTTATAGTTAAGGAATAAGATTAGAATTTGTGAAAGGTGGATTCATTTTCAGGCTTTTTCTGACCTTGGGGAAGACATACAATGATTGAAGCATATGAGCTATCAAAATGAAACCATTAGGGTTCCTTATGAGCTAGTGTTGCACCTCGCTCAGCTGTTGTCTTGACTTGATGAACCTCTGTTTTCTGTGTGGATAGTTATATCTCCTTACTGAACATCTTTTGTCTTGTCTGCTGTGTTTGCACTTTTCAGGTAGAGCTCTGTCTCATGCTGTGTTGTATCTGCATGGCCAATCACAGTGATACCATTTCAGCTGAGAGCTTTGAAGTTTACTGTACAACTGTTAGTTGTAAAAATGTATTTATTTTTTTTTGCATCAGTGACTAGAACAAGGCATTCTGTTTCAGGAATGGAAAATCTGGATGCAAGCAATGAGCTTATTCTATGATACGCTGTCGTGGTTTAACCTCAGGCAGCAACTAAGCACCATGCAGCTGCTCACTCACTTCCCCCCACCCAGTGGGATGGTGGAGAGAATTGGGGGGAAAAGAAAAGTAAAACTTATGAGTTGAGGTAAGAACAATTTAATAGAGCAGAAAAGAAGAAACTAATAATGATAATAATAACAATAATAAAATGACAATAATAATAATAAAAGAATTGGAATATACAGAACAAGTGATGCACAATGCAGTTGCCTACCACCTGCTGGCCAATGCCCAGTTAGCCCGAGCAGCGATCCCCCAAGGCCAACTCCCCCCAGTTTATATACTGGGCATGATGTCACATGGTATGGAAGACCTCTTTGGCCACTTTGGGTCAGCTGTCCTGGCTGTGTCCCCTCCCAACTTCTTGTGCCCCTCCAGCTTTCTTGCTGGCTGGGCACGAGAAGCTGAAAAATCCTTGACTTAGTCTAAACACTACTTGGCAACAACTGAAAACATCAGTGTGTTATCAACATTCTTCTCATACTGAATCCAAGACATAGCACTGTACCAGCTACTAGGAAGACAATTAACTCTATCCCAGCTGACAGCAGGACGCATGCTTCCAGGATGATTGTTTGTAAGTGATGGAGCTGGACTGTTCGCTCAGTTATACTCGAGGGTGGAAAGTGCTGGTGTGGATTGCTATTGTTATGGGCAGAAATTGGGGCTTTAGGTGCAAGTTTCAAATATATGTAAGTATTTATGAAAGCAGTCAAGCTCTAGCTTGTGTAAAGGTAGCTAGGTTGGTGTTTCAAATGGTATGGTAAATGCATTTCCACAGGTATAGGAAACTACCTGTTTCTTTTTTACATATTCTTATCTGCTGTTGCAGACAAACTTGCATTATCTGAAGGAATTGCTCTATTTTGTATTTGCTGTGTATCTGGCATATCGACTGTGAAAACCTAAACCTGAAAATTGTAAATGATTTCCTGAATTACCAGAGGGTTATTTGTTTTCTTTTGTTTTTTCCTCTGACATACAGTACGCTATAATTATAAATCCACCAAAGAGTGGGCTAATTAAAACTCTTATCATATATTCTACAATGCAAAGCAAATGTTAGTGTGGAAAAGTGCACATCTGGTTTTGAACTTCTGGTTATATTTCAGGTAGGCTTTACAAGCTTCTTTTGTTTCACACCTTTCTTCTTACCACGGGGCTGTCTTTAAATGCAAAAGTATTTTTGAGAACTATGTTCCCATTGGAAATATTAAGAGAAGACGCTGTAATAGCTAACAGGAATAGCTTGCTACAAACATTGTGTGTTTTTGAAGGGAGGGCACCACTAAATTATAGTGTACCCTACAAAATGTATACAACACGTAAAACAATTAGTTGATTTTAGTGAACTGATAAAAATAATCTGCAGGGTCATTGCTTATGTTCATTTTTCATATTTTTTTAATGGAAAAAAAAAAAACCAAAACAGTTCAAAGTTGGCGTAGGTATCAAAAAAAGAGGTGAGCCACATTGCCTGAGCAGAGAAGAAAACATTATGTATTCTTCCACTGAACAGGGCACATCCAAAACAAGTGTTTTCTCTGCATATCCTTACTTGTGTGCTGTCACTCGATCAGCTTCACCTTTTTGTGATTCAGGTAATGTCCACTGTTATGTTCTGAAGGATGTTCTATTGTCCTGTTCTTTTGCTTGGAGTTTCTATAATTTGGGATTCATCCTCCTCATCTGGCTGTCCTAGTGTACATGTATCAGGATCTCTAGTTGGGTCTCTTAAGGGCAGCAAAATCCCCCTAACTTCCTTTCCCTGTTCCATCTGTGCTTGCTTTGTACAGGTAGCCAAGGTGTACAGGTATAAAGCATATCATATATATTCCTTTATTTGTACACTGAAGTCCATGGGTTTACAGTATCGTATACTTAAAATATTTGAAGGGATTAAGTTTGAATAAGCTTTCAAAAGTTCTTCATGGCTTACTTTAAAGTAGTTCAGAGTCTTCATATGGAATTCTTGTTAAAATAATGAATGTTTTTATGGTATTTCATATCAGGCCAAGCAATGTAAAAGTAGGACTTTTTTGAAGTTAACCAACAATTGTAAGTTTAAAATGTTAAGCATGAATTCACATTTTAGGAAGATTTGGGTTGTTTATTATGCTGGCTGGATTAGTCAAATCCTATTTAAAATACTCATAGGAAGAAATGTTAGCACTCACTGTAGAGCTTTAGCTTTAGGAGTATCTTCTGAGCAAACAAGGTCAGATTAGTAGTGCACTTCAGAAGTAAGAATAATGCTGTGGTTAAAGCACTTGATTTGCACTCAGGATATTCCCATGTTTTTTTGACGTTTCCACAAATTCTTGGGTGACATTGGGCAAGTCACTCGTCTTATTGTGTGAGTAACAGTGAGTAGTGCTGGCTCCATCACTATCTTCAGAATATTATTTTGCAATTATTAGGTTTTATAAGAGAACATGGAAGAGTTGGGGCTTCCTGAACAGATAAACAGTATCCAGAGCTTCAAACAAACAAACAAAAGCCTGTGCCTTGAGCTTTTCCATGTCATTTTGAGGTACACTTGGAATGTTCTGTTCTCTCTGAATGATATCATCTGTAATATGTAACTAATGTGGTATTGCCAGATCTTGACAAGGTGATGACAGCATATATATAAAATGTTTTAGTGTGGCAGTGGGAATACTTCCTAGACTGTTCATACACATTTACTTTCACAGTCACATGCAACTACATACTCTATTATTTTGTTCCCCCAACAATATTCAGAGACACAATTTAGTTGCACCATGACTGAAAATGCAATATTGCTTCTGTTTCAACAACTGATTGAAAAGAATTATTTGAAAAATTTTCCTATTTCTGGTTGAAAATTTGTTACAGAATCATGGCTGACCAACATACTAATATAAAAAGTGAGGGGAGTTATATGTAAAGAAAAAAAATCCAATACCTTGCTGTTTTCTTTTTATTAAAGACATAGGAATTACATTGGTGGGCATTGGTTATTTTTATAGCTTAATGAAAACTTCCTTGTAAGTTAGGTTTGGGGTTTTTTTGGTTGTTTGGTTGTTTTTTTTAATGCTGTGGTGTTTAAAAATGATGCCTCAAGCCAGACTGAGGCTTGAGTGCTTTGGCCTGTATGGATATCTGCTATCCAAATTGGTAACGTTAAGACTGTTGTTATTGTAGAACATAAAAAGTTCTTTCTAGTTACTAACGTTTATTTTTCCTGCATGCCAAGTATTTTTCCTTCTGTTCCAATACACATATGTAGCTCTTATTCTATGGGTAATTCTGTATTTGTTTGTATAATCCTACAGTGTTTTCTGATAGATTAAGGAATTAATTTGTCTTCTAATTTTCCTCTTCCTTATTCACTCTTTGTAACTATGTAGAACAATAATTAAGATAAGAGGGAAAAAATGTAGTGTGCTGATTGTTCTTTAAATCCTTAGCTGCCTATTAAAAGGGACAGTTGGCTATAAACTCTGTTTATCAGTTATTTTTGGAGGGGTGTGTATGTATATAATGTTAGCAGGTAGGTGGTAGCATTAGCAGGTAACTTGGCCTTCTGTATGTAAATATTATTATTTTTGTGCACCCTACTGGCTTTAGTAATGTTTTGCTGATATTCTCAAAACAGACCTAATGCAATATCCAGTTCTGTAGGAAGCAAGTTATTTTGGTTTCTGGCTCACAACAGTTCTCAAAATGTTGTACAAGACACTGTCAACTTTGCCCATTGAGTTTGCTCTGAATAGAAAAAAGATGTCTTTTTTTGCTATGTAAAAAGGTAGGAGAAATACATTCCCTGAACTCTGCAGGGGAAGCAGATGAATGTCCTAGATGAGATTAGCCTATGTATTTCAACATTTTAAACCATTCTGGAATTATACTGTGAGTCGTTAGATTAGCTGGTCAGAGTTGTGCTGGAGGATGATAAACTTTAGCCATTAGCACATTAGCAATGTGAAAAAGAGAAAGAAACACACTTCTATTAACAGGGCTGATGGACCAGTCAAAGTAGCTGGAAACTCATTAGGTGATGTATTTCCATCAACATGTATTTCTGTAGCAATTGAAAAACACTTAAGGAGTTGGAGACTTCAGATTATGATTCAGGCACTTGCCTTCAGTAGGACATTTGTTTCTGTGCTAGCTCTTGTGTTTAGAACCATTTCTTAAAATGCTGCAGAGAACTACTCTGTGGTTTATCTAATCCCCATACCATTCTGCAGCTATCTGATGTCTGCAAAAGGCAAAAGAATTTAAGGTTATGAAAAGCAGAGAGACAAATATAATTTGCAGAATTCTTTGCTTGCTTTCTGTGTTTTACCATACATGAGATTGGTGTGGAAAATGAATGATGAATATACGACATGTAATCAGTTTATTCAATCTGTGCTTTCAAAATATGAATATAATTGCTTTCTAGTGCTTGTTTGCAGCAGTGTTTGCTGCCTATGATAGCTTCTGGGCTGTTGCAGTCAAATGTGAGCAAAATCTGGCTTCCACAGCTTCTAATTCAGACTCCACAGTCCCTTGACTTCCAACTGGTTTGAACAACTTCTGCCCTACGTAATTTGGTTTTTTTGTTGTCTAATAAGAAATGGTTTGGTTTTATTTTTTCCTGTCTGGCAAGTGATGGCTTTCAAAAGATTTCTCTGCAGCAGAAGCAAAGAAAAGCTTTAAGGGCTCTAGCTGTTCTCTCCCTCCTGTGTACAGCCCTCTGTAAAATATATCACATTCTTTTTAATTACAGGTGCCAGGCCACTGCTGCCTTTTCACTCTGTTTTGATGTTTTCCAAGGAGAGTTGTTGTTCTTGGAGTAAAAGGTAGCTGAGGACAGAGGGAGCAGGTTATCCCAACGTGTTCTTGGACTAAAGAAAGTATGTGGTTTCTTCAGAATAATTTCTTGCCTCAGTTAGTTCCTCTGAGGGCAACGGCTTTGAGCTAACTTGCTAGAAGATCAGTGGAATCTTGGACTTTTTGAAAATCAAGTTAAACTCTTCATCCATATTTCTTCTGTGAAGAAATTACTTCAGTGTCCACAGCATGTGCCAAATTACGAACTCTCTTTCTATGTATATGTAAAAAGTCACTGAGTAATTACCAGATTAGTCACTGAACAGTTACAGTGGTTTAGGATGAAGACACCTGGCTCAGCTACTCAGTGGAGTTCGGTATCCCATTAGCCTCCAAGTATCTGAGGTGAATCTGGGTTCCCTATCGTCCTATTTCCGATTGCTACTGTTAACTGTTGACCTTTATGCAAGAAGTTGTGGTAGTATCACTGACATGTAGGGAAGGAATATGCGTTAATTCAGTTTGGATGACCAGCTAGTCTAGTACCTCAGTTTAGCAGAGACAGAAGTGAATATAGCTCCGGGAAATTAAGTGACAAGAAGTCAACTGAAATATTATTATATTATTAACTTCCTTGTTGAAAAATAACAATAACTTCAGTAATCTAATATATTTACTAAGACAAGAAATACAGGGGAACCACACAGAAAAGGACTTTGCTTCAATTACCTGGTGGTGATGAACATTCTTGGTCAGGCTGGTCTTCTACTGGTGTCTTATTGATTGAGCTGATGGTGGTCTAATGGCCTGGGAACTAAGTTTAGTTTGCAGTGAGGAGTTTTGGGGCTGATTCTTTGTGATCATTTCCGGCCTTGGAAAAGATTATACAAGCTGTATCTTTCACAATACTCGTGGAAAAGAATCTGTAAGTGAGAATTTTTCCTGTGGTTCCAATAACATAAAATTGTAAGAAACTTGTATTCATTATTCACATAAAAGTAATTTGGGTTAATTAAAAGAGAATGAATATGTATTTTCAGTTATCAGAAGTTTAGAGTTTTTTGTTTCTGTTGTGCTGTAATTTTAATTACAAGTATATATTTTACCTGTAGCAGTTTTTGGATAAAAAGTAATATACCTCCATCCTAGGGAAACAAAAAATCTTTATTCTACTTCGTCAAACCTCTCCTAACAGTATACTGTCATCATTACTGATGTTCTTTAGAAAGGTCTCTGGCCACTAATGTAGCTAATTTAGACACACAAAAGTCACTACAGCATAGGAAACATGCAGATCATCCTGTATTCGGTTTTAGACACTAGGTTTTGTCAGAGGGTCTTGAAAAGGCCATGGATTGTCTCTTCTTGAACGGTCCCTTTCTGTGTAATTTTCACCAGTTTAAGAAATATGATCTCTTTTGTCTTTCAACTTAATGTTCAGCTGTATTGATTTTTGGAACAGACTGGAGCATGCATGCCAATGCAGAACACTTTTCAGAGAAGTTCAAGAACTTTTCAATTTGCTGACATGCAAATTGAATTTGTTGTGATTATAAACTTAAACACAAAAAGAAATTAAATAACTTTTCTATAATTGTGTAAAAAAAATTTGTAAAAAAAAAGCTTTATGTGCATTGTTACTTTTGTCTGCAGACTCTAGTTTTAGGGGCACTGCAAGTGTCATGAATTGATGAACTGGTTGAGAAGTAAGCAAACAGATTCTGCTGAATTAAACAGAAAATTAAATGTACTATTTATAAAAAGCATGAAGTATATGAAGACGATTGATTTTCAGTCAGCAAGGCTGTGTTTTGCTTTGTTTCTGTACAGTGCTGCTTGTTTCCAGTTGGGAAATACACCCCATCAGAGAGGAGGAAAAGTAGCATGCAGCTGTTTTATCTTTTTGTGCCACATTTGCTGACGTAGAGTAAACCCAAAATAATCCCAGCAAGCTAAAATTCCTGGCAGAGGAAAGCGTTAGGTGTGGGGAAATGGTATGGAAGAAGCTAGACAACTTTAAATTGCTTTGTCAGAATATTGCTGGTCAAGGATTGCTTAAGAACTTCTTGCACGTCTGAAGTGAATAAATCACGGTCTATGAATTTAAGTAAGCGGTTGGTGTAAAGGAAGCTTCAGAGGAACGGTGACTGCAATGTTTTCAGTTGTCATGCTGGTAACTTACCCCACAAACATGACCATTTTCCAGAGGACGATCCCACACTGTGGGTGAAACTAGCTCTCCAGAGACTTGAAACTGTCTGAACCCTACGAAGGCACTTGAAAGTGTGCTGAATTTCACCAGTGCTGCTTAGTAAGAATGACAAGGCTCCGAGTGACTTCTTTTCACACCACCATTAATGATTTGTGATTTGGGTTCATGGGTTCCCTGGTGAAAGGAGCAGATCTCACACACACATGCTCACTTGGGATTAACAGTAACCTGCGATCAGCAAGCAAGGACTGTTTTATACCAAGTAGTAACAAATTCCTGACCCTCTGGTCTTGATTACTGCCCTCTTGGTGTTGCAGACAGAAGTAGGCGTTTCCAGCAATAGGAGGTGACCCTACCGGCTGGGGTAATGGGAGTCCCTCCAGCACAGCCATCAGCAGCCTCTTCCCAGTCTGAAGGGTTAGCAAAGCAAGCTCGTATTTATAGCTGGATTCTCGGCAGGCAGTGCAGGTCATACCATGAGCCGGTGTTCTTTGTCTAACGAGTGGCATTTTTTCAGCCGATTTGGTGTTTCAGCTTGTCCTGTTCAAGGAGAGGAGCATTCAGTGTTGCTGAGTTTGGGCAGCATTCAAGGCCAGGAGCACACGCCTGAGCTTTGACAAAGATTCAAGGGCAGGGACGAATGCTTGGTCACGTTTGTGCAATTTTGCCGTGTTACCTTATTGTATTGCATGTACTTCTCTCTGTGATGGCTTGATGCAAGTGTGATTAAAGCTTAAATATTTCACTAAGCATTCTGACTCTTTGTACAGGGTTTTGCTGTCCCCACTGGAAGACCATAGTAAATTGCTACTTAGGATTCTCTGTGTGAATGAAGAGCTGGTGAAGGGCTGGTTAAATGTAATCAATTGATAGCTAAGGAAATCAAACATTATTATAACACTTATTTGATGCTGCTTAAAACAAGACTCTCTATAGACTAGGCAGTATAAAGCATATAACTTTCCTGCATGCCATATTGATTTATATCAAACCAGTGTAATGCTTATTGATTCATTTATGCAATTCTGTTGGTGTGTAACAGTCCCTCCAACAGCATCTCCTGGTTTGGTTGGGTTTTCTTGTAATGATATTAAACGTCCCACAGTAAATCCACCTTAACAGGTCTCCAAAGCCTAGCAGCATTGCCCCAGGACTTGGCTGTAGGGCAGTTAGCAAAACAGGGTAATGATGCTTTACTGTTATGTTTTGCCCTCTGAGTTGGTGAGGGGCTCTTAGGGTAAGCACACAGTTGCAAATATTTCTAGTATGACTACTATTAGTATTAGGAATATTGAGAAGTACTCATGTAAATGTGCCGTTTTATTGTTTCTGTTGAATACGAATGGAATAGTTTATATTTTAACTTCAAAATTGGGAGCCATATGGGCTTGTGCAGAAATTCTATCAGTTACATGTTATAAGAGTCAGAATCTTCTGCTTTCTGGTGGGTACTCATGTAGCATCTGCTTAAAAACATATCAACCAGCTTTATTTTAGAGCTTTAAATTTGCTTTAATTAGAAGTGACTTGCATGTCAGTGGACAATAAAATGGATAAAGCTGTCTTTACTAAAGGTATTTCTAAGAACTAGGCATGTTCTCAAGTTTCACCTTAACAAGCCTTTTCACTTATAAACCTTACAGGCACACTATTCTGCTCTTTTCATCTACTTTGTTAATGTGGCTATCTTCCCTATGCCCAAATTCCCTCCTTTTGAATACTATACATTTGACCTATATACTGGAGTGTTGAAGATACATGCAGAACTTAACAGAAATCTTAACTTCTATTCCCCTTTTGTTTCTTGCTTGCTGATTCATACTATAATGAAAACAAACTTCTTTTTACTTCTTCTGCAATCATTGAGTTAAGTGGATGCTGCCCAGATGAAATCAGTTTGCCCTTGCTGAATTTATTTTACCCCATTCTGGACAAACACTAACTGCCTGGCTTTTGTAACATGTATCAGAGAACTGGTATTTCTTCTTTGTTTCATTAACACTTCTTCTAGAGAGTCATTTCTTAATGAGATCAGGGACTGGGTAATTTATAATCCTACAGCTGAGGAGGTTACAGTTTATTACATTAATAGAATAAGTGTTTGCTGCTAAACCACTGAGATCTGCTTAATAAAATAGATGATCTCATGAGGGAAGAAACTTTTCCAACCATTTGGAAGAATATATTAAAAAATAGCAATTGTGGGTGGGAACCTAGGGATAGGATGCAGTCCAAACACCTTTTCTTGAGCTTAAAGGAGTAGACAAAGATGAGCTTATGGGTCTGAATTGAAACCAGGGGGGCTGCTACCTTGAGAACAGTGTTGTCTAATGCCACCAGAGCTTTATAACCCTTTATAAATTTTCTGAGCCTTATTTCCCTCCTTTTGTTAACTGTGGATGGCACACATGCTAGCACTAAACCTGGCACCTCAAACCATCAGCAGCCATCAGTGAGGCTTTCCCTGGCTGTTCCCACAGTCTAAGGGACCGGCATGCCACAACTCAACGGGAGCAGAAAATGTGATTCATGTGGGTATGTCACAAGGCCCCAGCAGCCTGGCTGCCCTACAGTTTCATTTCTGGGGTGAGTGGCAGTGATTTATAATCCAAGTGTGTGTTTCAGCTCTCCTTTTTATGATGAAGCTGAATGGGATAGTGGGTTGGTTTTGATTGGTTTGGGGGTTTTGTTTGTTTGGTTGTTGGTTGGTTTGGCTTTTTTTTAAATCCTTACTGGCTAAAAAACATTAGAGTCACTACTGATACAAATCCTCGTATTTACAGCAGGTTATATTTGCAACACAAGACTAAATAATTTAGGAAAACATGTAATATACTTGCTGTCAGTCTATCTTACTTTAAATTAGGCAAAATTTTAGCTTTCAGAGAATTTAATTACAAGTAAGAAACCTATGATGATTGTAGGAATGGTAAAAGCTTTCAGACAGCTGTACAGAGGAGGAGTATTCCAAAGATGGATCTTTCAATGAAACAGATTTAGTGTGGTTTTTCAGTATTACATGTACATGTTTGTGTGAAATCTCAGACCTATTGCTGTCTTGACAGATGGATTTCGGGTTTTATGTTGAAAAAAATTTTATGGATAGTCAAAGTTGGTCCTTGAAAAAGTCTTTGAGCTTATCTGTACAGCAAAAGTTCTACACTGTCTTGATTTTTTGGACAGAAAAGATAGTATTATGAGAGGGCTTCTGCCAGTTATGAAGAAAACCAAGGTATATAAATCATACATGAAAAGGAAAGAAGTTAAGAGGAAGAATTAAGAATATAAATCATAGATTTAAAAGAGGACGATTAGGGACTCTGTAATAAGAAAGAATTGGGGTTTAGTATAAACAATCATCCCTATAAATTGATAGAGTTTTAGGGATTTGAAGAGGAAAATAAGTGCACTGTGTTCATTAGTTAGAGCTCTTCTTCAGTAATAATCAATAGGCATGTTTTGTCCTATAAGATCTTACCTCTTCATTGAAACCTGAGGTAATGACTATTGACATTTACAGAGACTTTCTGAAAGTGCAACTACCTTTAACATCCTCGTGTGATCTTAGCTGTTGTTACTATTTCGCCTCTAATAAAAATCTTGGATGTACAATCTTCTTTTTAAGTATTATGCTTATGAGTGACTGCATGCCTTACAAAATATTCCAGCAAAAGTTACTGAGCGACAAAATTGGCATTTCTGTATGCTCACGCTTTATAACGTCGTGTCCAGAATACTTCTAGGTTTCTGAATTCAGAGAGCATGACCATAGTGCCTTAGGCCCGTCCTAGTTAGTTGTTGTTCTGTTTGGCCGGTATGCATAACCCTCTCCTGCAGCAGCACCTAGCTATTAAAGGATATTCAAAGCACTACTTTGAAGTAACTTGTACAAGCTGTAGGCACTGAAATTTAGGACAGTTGGGATTTTTCATCTAGACTTACTAGTATCTCCTCATGTTTTGGTTTGCTTTTGACCGATGTGGAGTGAGCTTAAAGTTGCTTTTTATAGTTTACACTAACACTGCGCTCCCACTTAGATGAACAGTTTATTGTTACATCAGGATACCCTGTGTACAGACAGTGGATCCTAAACCGTAGCTGAGTAGATTTCCATGGGACATAGACTTGGTATGACAATACGGATATTGGGCTTGTTAGGTGTCAACTCCTTTTGCAACCTGGTTTATAAGAGGAGGAACAAGGCTGGGTATGACAGGCTTTCAGCAGCCGAAGTCTGGCTTATGCATGGGCAGCATGTTCAGGTCTGCTCTTAGGCATTTGGATCTCTCCTGCCTGGTCTCTTTTGAACTCAAGTCATGAGGAAGTACCCTAGGAAACGAGAGGGCTCACCCTTGCCTCGGGCTTGGCATAAGCCATGGATTTACAGCAACGTTTATGGTGCTGGCAAAAATGTAGTTTGGCTTCTTTGAGTTTGTAACCCAGATACGTTCCCAGCCCTAACAGTGCCTTAGATACTCTCAGCAGGTTTCAAGGGTTTAATTTTGACCTGACTGAAATTAGTAATTAAAATCTCCTTCAGTTGTAAGGTAGAGTGGTAAGAGAACTGGAGGATATACATTTTCATATTCAATTCTAAATGCTCTTTGGATATTTCTGTAACCAGTAGCTTTACCATTCTTAGTTGCATATTACAAATAAGAATAACACAGTCACATTCTACAGAATAGAACTTGAAAATATTTCTTTCTAGTCACCAGTCATCTTTGTTAAAATCTCTGTGAGTTGATTATATTGTTTAGTGGAAACAAGAAAGTTTTTAAATCTTGATTTGAAAAGTTCGTTTCTGCTTATTTGTTTGAGGTAAATCTGGCTAGAAGTTGATCTACAAACGACACGTTTTTCCAAATCACGGAGCCATTTTATAGTACATTCAGAGTAGCCCAGACAACAGGATTTAACTATTTTATTTATATAGAGTATACCTGATTATTTACTCTTGTGGTGTTAGAAATTTGGACTAACTCTATAGAATGCTATTAAACCAGTGAACAGTTGTAGGTACTAGAATTAGTAGTAGTATTGTAGCACTTGAGGACTCTGATCTTTACGAGGGATTCTGCTGTGTTACTATGAAACTGATAAAGAACAAAGATTACTTGAAATTCTAAAGTGCCTACAGTGTGAATACAAGATGAGACAACAGCTGGATGTAGGCAGTTACATCCAGACAAACACTGTGGGACTGGATTAGTCAGCTTTGTAGGCAGTCCCAGAAAAATTACTGTAAGAAGGGAGAGGAGAAACAGGTCCAGACTTTCTTTNGGGGGAGCAAATGTGGGGGTTTTTATTAGCTGAGCTTCAATGAAGCATCAGAACTGATATTAGTTGCTGGTATCACTTGAATTATTGGTAAAAAAGGATGAAGTAAGTAGGAAAGATTACACCAAAATGCTGTCTTCTAATCTTGGAGAGAAAATGCAGGTATGGTTTTGACTCTAAATGACCTTATGACCCTTTATAATCAGTGATCATCCATATCAAGTAAGCAGCGGTGATGTGCGCATTGCTTCTTCCTGCTGTTCTCTGGATTGTCAGAGCTGAAAGAAAAGCAATGTTGCAGTGTACCCTGAACTGACATTGGTGTGAACAGAGATGTTCACACATTGAGGACTGGATGCTTGGTCTATGAGAGATGCTGCTTTCCCAACAACTTATTCAATACATTAAAAGTCTCGAAAGTAATTTTAAACCATACATCAGTGCTCCCCAAATGAAACTGAAGCAGTTTTATAATGGTTCTGAGCATCAGGCTCCTCTCAAATTGATTGCTATGGAAGTTTATTGTGCTCTTTCGGTTTTGTCAGATATGCCCACCCACCCAAATCCATCTCCCAGGCATGTGTATACGTGTGTGTGTTTGCATTTTTTCTCAAGTAATGTTTTCCAGAATGTCAGCATCAAATAATGAAGAAAGAGATTATTTTGACAGAAGCTCAGGAATGCTGTGACTGGAAGGGGCATGTCCTTCACAGTCAAATCATGCAAACTTTACCTTCAAACTGATGTTCTCCTGGAGGCAGGCCAAGAAGAGTGCAGTGCTTTACAAGCCAGTATGACAAAGGCATAAAATAGTGGGGAAGAAGGGACTTAGGAAATAGAGGTTGTGTGGGGTTTTTTGTTTTGTTTTTTGAACCTGATTTTGCTCTTTGGGTTTCTAAACTGTTTGCCAGTGAAAAGATGCGAAGTGATTACTGTTAACAATGTTGTGGGTTTTTTGTTTGTTTTTTTTCTTAATTTGATAAACTGGGGTTGGCTGGAGTGACTGATTTTAAGCAGTTCTTTAAGCTTTGATGAGTCTGTTACTTTACTGCATCACTTTCTGGAAAAAAAAAGGCTGCTAATACTGCAGTCTGTGTCAATAACCTTCCTTTTGATACAGCTGCTGAGTTCACATGAAACACCAAAATGGAAAATGGAGGGTAGATTTAACACTGCATGATGATTTTTTTCATGTAGAAAGAACGAAGGGACAAGCACTGGAACTTCAGATAGTGGAGTAGTGTATTTTCTTCATTGTTCAACAGTCCTCATGGAGTCCGTCAATAGCTAGCACTGAAGCATTCATTTGGATATTTTGTCCTACTTCCTTTCACCAACGTTTATCACAAGTCCAGAGCAAAACAAAAAGCCATTATAGCAGAATGTTGGAGCACAATTTCTTGTGTCCAGCAAGCTGAAACACCTTTTCCTAATTTGATGCCAGTGATATTTCCACAGGCATCTAGTCCTCTGCAGTGCCAGAATTTCTACCATTTGTCATGGGCAAATCTGCCTTGGCTTGCACTGTCCCCTGAGGCTGATGAGCCTTTCAGAGGAGACCCTGGAGTCTGTAAAGTTGAGTCCTTAAACTGGATTCTCCTTTCCAGTGGCATTTGGTATCATATTGGCTATTATTTATTATCAACTAGTAACCTAACTCCACTTTACAAAGTAGGATGAAGTTACTGGCCTTGAAAGAGTTCGGAAGTCTAAAGATGAGCAAAGCTGTACTCCTACCCATTTTAAAACTCTGGACTATGGTGCCTACTCAGCTCAGTGGACTTGGCAGGTGGGGAATTCATGTTCTTAGTTTAAGCATATTCCTGCTGATATATATTATGCATGTTCTGGTGCAGCAGAATGAATTTTTTCTTGCCACCAATGAATTTCTGCACTGCTTGGATCTGTGATATGCAAGAAAGGTCTGAGTTACTTTTAAAAAATTTTTTCTCTCTGGTTTTTTTTGGGTTTTTTTGTTTTTTTTTTTTAATTAAAAATTCAGACCTTGATGTACTGTGGAACTGATTGACTGTGGAATTCTGAGATACCAGTTTTGGTTTTGTACTTTAATTACACCCAGCTGTTATCTATAGTTTTATCCTTCATAAGCTTCTTGGAGTAAAGGTCTTTGTTACATATTTGCACTGTAAGTAGTACAATTGGCTAACAAAGCACTGACATAAAGATGTTATTCAAGTAACACTTGAATAACTGTGAAAGGAATAAAATTTTAATCTTTTGAACTTTTTCTTATTGTTCAATTAAAGCTCTAGGGTTGGAAAAAAAGAAAAGAATCTATCTCTGTTATGAATTCACTACTTTGTCTCCATTTGGTGGAATGAAACAGCATTTTGGTCGCATCTCTGAAATATCCAGCAAATTAAATAAAACCAAATCATAAAGATTTGTGTAATCAGGGAAATCTAAGTCTCTAGTTAAATAAAAACACTTGTTGTTTTAGAATAAATCAGTGTTTGAAGCCACCTTTGCGGGCAGTGAAACAAAAACATAAGTCATCAATCTGTTTCTTCCTCTCTGCTATTAGCTGTTATTTTCCTCCTTTCATTCTGGTTGTCTTCTTCCCCACAAGCTGCTAATGCAGGTGCGGTTGGTTGTTGATTTCAGTTGGAAATACTATTCAGCACTTCTTTGCTGCTTTTTGGAACAAGCAAAAGGCTCTGCTTGGTCTCAAATGTTTAACTCTGTGATCTTCTCATAGCACTGTCTGCAAGTGCTGCAGCGACGCTGGCATCTAAAAGAAAATATTACCAACTTCAAAGCAAATGATATTGAAGTTCTTTCAATCAGAGCTGATGTAAGAGGTAGATCCTGACACTAGAGGGTTCTGGCTTGAACACGGATGCAAGAAGAATTACTCATAGCTCCCTAATTGAAGGAATTGTACAACGGAGAGAGGACATGCTATTCTGGTAGTTTTCTAGGCTCAGTGATGATTTATTTTATATAGCTAAAACTTTCTAGTAGGAGTCTGAGTAAGCTGGCCATCTGAACAGGCTGAACTAGACCTATGCTTGGGATTTTTTTTCTGCCTGTGTGCTGTCCATCACTCTAAAGCAAAATACTAATGGATAGTTGTCAGGTTTTATGACCATGGGACTCTTTCTGAGGGCTACCTGGAAGAGACAGGACCACCTTACAAAGCTGGAAAAAGCATCTCTGCCGGAAGGCTGGCCAACCTGGTAAGGAGCACCTTAAACTAGGGGCATGTGCTGGGCAGCCAGCTCAAGGTGACCCTGCTTGAGTTGGCGGGGTTGGACCAGACGATCTCCAGAGGTATCTACCAACCTCAGCCACTCTGTGATCTTAATTAACCTGTATATTCCAGTTGCTTCTATTAAAAATGAGCAACTTTTAAAAACCAATCATGTCTGAGATGATTATTTCCTGTAGATCAACAGAAAATAACTGTGGTAATTGTGCAGGGTTTTGGAAGTGACTGGTGCACACGCATACAAAATATTTCCATTCGGCAGAATATATATAATGATCTGAACATCAGGGTTGGAAACTGGTGTTAATCTAGGTGTGATTGTTGGTTCTCTGGACTGCTGCAGGTCTTCTAAACCATTTTCTTTGGGTTGGGTTTTTTTTTTTTTGGGGGG
>VYZV01022585.1:6186-171011 GCA_013401275.1 Pandion haliaetus
GCGGAGGCCCCGCTCCTCCGCTGCCTCCGCTCCCCCCCCGGCAGGCCCGAACCCCGCCGGCAAAGCACCGGTTCAGGCTCGCGGGACGCGGGCTCTCCGCCCGTAGCATCGCGGTCTCCGCCGGGCAGCGGGGAGCGTCCCGGTCCCTTGCCGTGCCCCGGGGCGGGCGGGCGGCGCTAGGACCAGCGCGGCCCCGCCGCGGCGTTGCCCCGTGCTGCCCCTGCCCCACTCGCGGCCTCCAGGGGGCGCCAGAGAGCAGCCGCCCGGCGGGCCGCGGGCTCCTTCCCCTCACGGCGCCGCCGAGGGTGGCGGGACCGGGCCTCGGCCCCGACAGCCCCCGCAAGCGAGGCGTTGGGCATGGTTCAGCTCCGGGCTCCGGGGTCTCCTGCAAAGCTTGGCTGGCTCTGGAGGCTCGTCACGAGCGGCTGGACAGGGCCTGTGCCGTCCCAGGCCTTTACCGGCAGGCCTGGAGTTGACACGGCCACGCAGATGCTCAGGAGCGGCCCCTCGGATGGGGAGCCAGGCCACAGCCGTGGGGGAGCAGAGAGAGGAAAACCAGGGGCTGAGCCCACCCATTTACCATTAAAGGCTCCACAGAGGCCTTAGCTATGTACCCTTAGTCATATGTGTCTGAGCGCTGTGGGGAGGCGGGAGAGGTGCAGCTCCAGGTTGAGGGACTCCACAGAGTTCAGAGGTTCCTTTACCTCTTGTAAGCTTCCTCCAGCCAGGACTTTAAGTGATCCCACTGAGCTGAACCTTACGAGACTACTCCGGTGCAGCTCAGAGCTAAGGATACCTTTTAAAAAAGCAGCTTTGACAGGCATAAGTAACATCTTTGCGCTGCTGTGTGCACATGCAATGTTGTAAGAAACACCTGCAGGGCAAAGTGATGTCGTTTCAGTACTGCACCTTCCTAGCACTTCTGCAGCGGATTCTGAACTTCCAGGTAATAAGCAGTTGTTTTTGCATACAACCATGGGTGTTTTGTGGGTTTTATTTTGGTTTTTTTTTTAATTTCTGTTGAAGAAAAAGCAATGACTGTGATATTAATAGAAATCACAAGGAGTTTCCATATGGAATGAATTGCTTCTGCCCGCAGCAGTCAGATACACAGAAGAGGCACAGGTGCTATAGTCTCCTTTTACTTCTTTAAGGTTTCTCATCAATGCTGACAAAGCCCAGCTTTACTTAGCTTATGAGATGTGACAACATGATAGCCCATGGCAGTGCAGCTGTGGACTACCGATATTTCTGTTGTTCTGTGCTCACTAGAGCCTTGAGAAAAGAAATAATCAAAGCAAGACTCAAACTCGGGTCTCTTGCGTAAGTACCAAGAAGGCCCATACAAGAGCTCATGGACAACTTCATCTTTCAGTATGAAGTATAGGCAGTTTAAACATAGGAAGAAATTCACTCCTGCACGGCAGCTGTGGACTGGTTTAGTACAGTCACAGACTCACCATAACAGCCCCTAAGGAATTTCCCTGGTGAAATGGGGGGATCTCCTGGCAGGTGCAGAAATGACATACCCAGCTCAGTGCCACCTTCCTCATCGGAGCCTCTGCTATGGGAAATGCATTGTGGGATGAAATGGTAGTGAAATGGTGCTACCAGAGGTACTTCCCGTGCCTTAGAGGAGGCTGGTGCAACTTGGAGCAGCCGTTACAGCTTCTCTGAGTGTGAGATGAAGTGGTTCCTGGTGAGCCTACCACACTCAGAAGTGAAAGCCTCTTTCGCACTTCAGCTGCAATCTCAGTGCTCGCACTCCCTTCAAAGACCAAGTAGCACTGATGCGGTCCAGACTGGACACTGCCTAGCTCTAATGCTACAGAACCCGGCTTATCCTACCCAGTAAACTCTTATTTTTAATCCTACAGCTGTCAGTCCTTTGAATGACAATTCTGGTGCCCATAAGCATGGACGTCCTAGGATCCACTTCTGCACCTTTATTACCATTATCTGGATTCACATACTGTGCAATATATTGAAATGGTTCCTTGTGGAATATTCTCACATTAGATTCTGATCTTTTTAAATCATTCAGGCGCAAAGGCTCGGGATGTGTTAGAAATCCCTGAGAGTAAAAGACACTGCAGAAAAATCTCAGTCTACAAATTACTAAAACTGCTCAAGTTGATTGTTCAAAGATGTCAGACTTCCCAGCATGAATTTGCTGAGGAGCTGTGAGTAAGTGTTGTGGTCTCTTTACTAGACACATTTCTTTCATGCCAAACATGCTTACCCCAAGCTCATAATAAAGAATACTGCTTCAAAAACCAACTGTGTTTCAGGAGGATGTTAGTGGAAACTTGTTCTGCAGTTAAGCATTTCATACTATAGCAGCTCTAGAGAGATGTTCAGCAAATGCTCTCCCCCCACACACATCCTGCCCCTTATTAAACTCTTGCGTCACTCCACTAAAATTCCGCACATACATTTTCTTTCCCTCTTTGCCAGTGGCTGATAACAGAAACATTACACTATATAATGACTTAGTCACTTTTCTTGACCTTTATTGCTGTGCTAAGTTCATACTCCAACTTACGTTAAGAGAACTTCCTGAATAAAATAGTGTTTGCATATGACTAATTAGGGCAAATGCACAAGCTGATGATTCAGCAAGCAGCTTGGTGAGGACAGTGGTGGGGATTCTGCAGCAGAACAAATCAATGTGAAGATGTGAGATATGCTCCTACCTGTGGCTTCAGATGTCTGCTAGTGAGTCAAATCTCACCATGATGGGCTCTGTATGCATTAACTCTCCAGACCCAAATGCATCCCCATCAACAATGATTGGCAAAACTTCTGCTGACTTCAGTGGGAAGAAGATCAGGGGCTTAATTGTCTCAGGCATCTTCCCTCTGAAGAACACTTGCCATTTCTGAGCACAGACTTAACAGGTGGAGGGTGTTAAAGAGAAGTAAGGACTCCCTCCATTTATCTCGCTTGAGTTGGCAACTCGCATCACGTGGGATGTCACTGTAAAAACCCACCTGCAGCACTGGCTTTCCTGGTCTTTTGCTTCGTAGTACAGCCCCTTACAGTTAGGGAATTAATACTCATTGATTCAATAAATAAACACAGTGCTATAATGAAGGGTACATACTAGTCTATTGATATTTGACCACAAAACCTGCCTTACCCACAGCACCCCTGTGGGAGCGTTTACTTGAAAGAGAAGTGGCACAAGGTCTCTAACACTGTGCAGCCCTGTGGCTCTGCTACACAGGCTGCCGACAATCTAATGCTTGCTACTACGACTTACTATGCTTAACAGTGCCAGAACCTGAGATCTCTGGTAGTCAATTCATTTCACAATAGAAGGGAGAATTGAAATTTGAATCGAATTCAAACTGAAACATTGGTAGTGAAAGCCTAATGCTGCCATTTCTCGAATATGAAATATTGTCTGAAACAGGGTACGTGATGGAAGACACAATCTCTCTTTGGCAAGTGTTCTTTCCTCTGGTCTCTTCTAACCTTAGCACTTCTCTTCTCCTTCTTGTGCCAAGATCTTATTTATTTTTCTTTTTTGCATTTGCACAATCTACATTTTTTAAACTATGACCACCTCTTAAAGCCTGCTTGACTCAGTGCACATTTAGATGTTTGGAAATACTCTCTTGACCCTGATTTCTGCACAGAGACATACACTGATGTGGGTAACAAATTCTGCAGTATAATAAAAGCACTATGTCCAATTCAGTGTAATTAGATTTGGGGGAAGGATTTTCTACCCATGAAAGGAATTTACCAGATGAAAGCATAAGGCAAGCAGGCACTCAGCAGGCTACGCTGTACAGTTTCACCATTCAGCTGCATCCTGCCAACCCCAGGCCACTCCTGAGCAGATATTGCCAATTGTATGGTGGTTTTCCTGATGTGGACAAAAAGCAGGATGGAATTTTAAAATTGTCCTTACAGAAAAGATGGGTTTGTGGTCAAAGCCCTGAACGAAGGCTCGGGGAGCCGAGGTTTGGTTCCAGGCTTCCTGTTGGACTCTACACAAATCACTTAGAGAAAGGCTTTTGGATTTCAATGCTGCAATCCTTTGCCACAGTGCTGAGCAGAGGAGTTCACTGCGTGCCGGGCATGGAGTCCAGCTCCCCATGCAGTGCACCGGGAGATCTTGGGACCTGAGCAAGAGCCTCAGAAACCAGCTGAGGAGGGAACAACTGAAATAACCACAACGGAAACACTGAAAAAAAGGAGCGCTGCTTGGACCCATGGCCTTGCCAAAGCCAGGTCCAGTTTTTGGCCTTCAAGATATTCCTCTGTGCTCAGGATCCTCAGCTGGTAACTGCCCTGCAGCTAGGCACAGCGATGGGACTCGGAAAGAGTAGCCAAAGTCTGGGAGGGGTAAAGTGCTCTCTTGGAAGTCAGAGGAGCTTGTTCAACCTCTGTCCTGTCCAGCTTAGACCAGGGTTTGGCACCCACTTGGGCAAAGCTTCATTTCTTCTCTCCTCTGGGAGGTGTTTCACTTTAGCCCCTTAACTGCTGTTCGCAGAGAGACACGTGGGAACATGAGGGAGCTGGGTTTAAATCCTCTCTCCAAACCAGGCAAAAGAGAGATTTGGGCACAGGTTTGCCCCACTCGGCTTTTGGAGGGTGTAGGAGTGTCTAAATAGCGGGTTTGGTGCTCCTCGGCTCAGTCCCGAGTACTCTTGAGCATATCAAGTGCTGTTTTCATGGCCATTGGTCTTACTGTGTAAGATGGAGACACAAACTCTTCCTTCTCCTCCCCCTTGCCTCTGCTCAGACACTCCGAGCACGACTTTCTCATGGGACCGTGGTGACCAGCGCAGCACGGTCTGTCGTCACACCGGTAAGCAGGCCACCGGCTGGTTTTGCTTGTGACCAGCAAAGTGTTTTTAACCTACATCTCTGGAGCCCACAAGACACTCCCAATATGCCAATCAGCCCATAACACCTCATACCTACCAGGCTAGTTTTACTTTCTTCTTTGCCCAGCTTCCCTTTTGAAGGTACTATAAACACAAGTGAAATGCTTTGAGGACACGTAAGGGAAACCAGATGAGCAGTCAGCAGATACAGCGTGAACTGTGCGACAGTCTTTGCATAAGTTATAACCTAGAGCAGAGGGAAAATGCGTTTCTCAGAAGGAGACGTGGTTTCAATTTCATGCAGATTTCTGACTCCTACAGCTAGTTATGATCTGCAGGAATGTTCTGAAAGAGTTTTCTTTTTCCTTTTTTTGATCCTTTTCATCCCTTCTACCAAGCCCTTTGTTATTTTACAGCCTGGACCGCAAGTTTCTCACACGGAGCAAGAAAGATTCAGAAATAAATCAAGAGATTAAATTGAATGGGCTTCACTTGTAATTAAAATGTAAAGGGGACCAAACTATTTTACCTGATCCAAAATTGAGAACTGTTTAAAATGCTGGGTTTTTTTTTCCTCTTTTGGCATTAAAACACACTTTCTTTCCAATGATACGGTTTCTTAAGTGTTTCTACTTAACATTTCCCCAACTTGGATCTAGCTAAAACACAAAGGGCTTGAGGTTTTGTTTGTTTGTTTGTTTGTTTTCCCCCAACACATTAGAAAATACAGCGCAAACTTTAATGACTATGTCTGTTTTAACATGCCTTTTGGAGGACTGTAGGCATTTATGGGGGAATGAGGTAATTAATATATTACTTAGGCATGCAAAGACAAGTTGGAAGCAGCTGTCTTTCTTCTTTTGATATGGCAACACAATCATTAAAACAATGGCTTCTTATGTATTTTTCTTCCTCTCTGTGTTCACAGACCACTCAAGTTGCTTGTTTAAGTCAAAGCTTTAAGAGCTCACCATATTTTCAGGACCAGTAATTTCTCTGTCAAACACACTGTTCTCTCTTACTTGCTTGAAGTAGCAAAATGAAATTCAGTATCACATCCCTTTAAGGCAATGCTGGTATTCAAGTAAACTCAAGAGCTCCCATGTTCTCATTTCAGCCTCTAAAAAATTACTTTTAGAGTACATCCATCTCTCTTCCAGACTCAGTTTTTCCACCTGTTAAGCCAGAACCACAGCCTTCACAGATGCGGTGAGAAGATTTGAGTTTAGCTGATCCAGCCAGCTGTGAGAGGTGTCAGGTACCCCAGAGTCTGGGATCCAGAAGCAGATGAAGAAAGGATCAGGTCGCATTGCTTCCTGCCTTGCAGAAAGCAGTTGGGTAGGTGAGGGGGGATGCCTAAGCCAGTGTTTCTAAATTGCAGGGTCAAGGAACTGATCATTGCTCTAGGCAGAAATAAGCACTTTGCCAGCTTGATAACAACAGAGCTGAGACACAGATTACAGTTCCTTTAATTTTCTTCCAGGTAATTAAATGATCAATTGCAGTATTGGCTTTCAGCCATGGCAATGCCAGCTGAAATGAGTTCTCCAGTTTATAAGAGGCTAATCAATAGGCATCATTTGCAGCAGTGATATGGGGTTTTATTTTAAAGCCAAATATCAAAATGTAGAGGCAGAATAATGCTGTTATTCACAGCAAATTGAGATCTTGCCCTGCCCCCCAAAAATCCCAGTGAAGGGAAGAATGGCACAAATAGTTACAGCTTTAGCTTGGGTTGTGTTTTCACTTCTCTGCTCTACCATAGACTTCCTGCATGACCACAGACAAAACACTTAAGTCCAGATATGCAAAGACACTCAGGCAACTGAGATAAAAATCAGTTGGACTTAGATACATAAATAGTTTGTGGATCTGGTCCTTTGGAAGGGAGACTGAGTTCTCCACTTATGAATGGGGTAATAGGTACTTTCCAACAGAACTGCAACAACTCCAGTCAGGGAAGACAAAGGCCAAGTAAGGGCTGAGGAAAGGCAGCGACTGAACAGCTCCAGGGTATTTGACCACAAAGCAGCATCTGAGCGCTCTGTCTGGTGTCTTCTCCTCAGTGCCACCCACCTCGGCCAGCAGTAACAGAGACCAACATCCCCTTTGATCGCTTTCCAGCTACTTCTTGATTCAAACTCTTCACTCCCAAGGACTTTAGCTGGAGGCAGTGCGGAGTGCAGGAAGGGTGAAGTGAGGCGCGGTGAAACAAGGACCACCAGTGCTGGGTTGTGAGGGTGCTTTGGCAGGCAGGAAAATTAAAAAAAAAAAATAGTTGAGGCATAGAATGGGCTGGGGGCATTCCTGTATTGTTACTGAAGAATTCGGCAAGCCTGGCAGGTTATGGTAGGAGCTAATAAGCACAGCATTTCAGAGACCAGGAAAACCTTGGGTTCGTATGTCAAAAGATGTCAACACAGGATGGAAGGATTTTGCCAAGGAACTGAGTAAGCAAAAATTCAGAACCATAATGACAAAGTTGGTGCATCAAACCTCTCTTTGCTATCTGAGATCACGTTAAGTAATGAAACTGTTTATCAGTAAGAGGCAACTTATGAGCGTGAGAAACAAAGATCTCGTAGGAACTGGATCTAGATAAGAATGACCACAGACCTCACCATTTTCAGAACCAAATGAAAATTTGTTTACGCTGCCAGCTTTTGCTCAGTGCAAGCCTTTAGTACATATAGGTATTCATGCACCCAACAAAGAGAGATACACACAAGCTAATAAAGTTTTCTTTTTCCTATTGTCCTATTGTCTTGGAAAGGAGAGAAAAACTTAGTTCATGGATTTAATTTTCATATTTAGACAGTTGAGAAGCCCTCAGTTCATCACGAACAAAATACCTCACCAAAAAACAGGACAGCAAGGTCAGATACCAGTTACATTTCATCACTATTTCATGGCTGCTGCCCTTATTAAAAGAAAAAAATAATGCAAGAGGGCTATAGCAATAGCATCTCTACTACTCATTTGTATTACTGGAACTGTTACGCAAAACTGAGAGAAGATGGTACTGCCGGCAATCTCCCCCAGGTAAAAGCAAGCATAGGCCTGAGTACAGCAGCTTGTGGATTATTGATAGGACTAGCAGCTGAACATTAAACCATCTTCTCCCAAAGCAGCAGCAAAAGAAATCTAATTGGCAGAGCAGAGCAGAGCATGGTTTCCGGAGAAGAAAGAATCCATTCTGGTGTAACAGGAATACTTTTGCGGGGTTCTAAATTGATTTAAGCTTGAAAACAAACAAACAAAAATCAACCCCTTAGGCACCAAGATCCATAGGAGACATAATCGAGGTGAACTGGGCCAGGAATTCATGAGCCAGAGTCTCAGTAGCTGTTAGAGGCATATGTATCACTATAACTGATTTATTGGGCAGGAACGCATGCCTGGCTCACATGGTACTCTCAGTCTGACATGTCCGGAGCACCGCACCCTCACCCATGTGCCAACCATCCCTAAGGCTCAGAGCGACAGAAAAAGGCCTGCAAGTGGTAGAGCTGGGGGGAAGGAAACACCTCAGTGACATCTCAGGCTCCTCTATAGCCAGCCTCGCTGACTGAGCAATGCCTCTTACGTTGCATCTTGGTGCGATCTTGCTTCCCCGCAGGTATGTGCAGAGGAGGGGGCAGAGGAGAGCCCATGTGAGGTGCCCCCAGTGCATCAGGCTGCAGGAAAGGCAGGGACAGGCAGACTGCTCCGACTGTGTGGCTTCTCAGTGGAAAATTGGAAACATAGAAACATAGCCACAATAATAAAACCCAACACCCCCTCCTCCCGCAAAATACAGACACGCAGGCTTGGCTCAAACCAAAGGTCAGCTCGTTGCCAGTCCATTGACTTCTTCAAGATCACGTAGGCAGCCAGTCAGCTTCTCAGGGATACATCCCAAGTTTCCAAATTCACAGATCTGTGCGGTAACCACTAATCTTCCTGGCAGGGAGTTTTTACAGACAAAAAGTCCCTCACATATTTTTACCCCATCAAGAAAAGACAAGTAGCTTGCATCACATACAACTTTTCTTATTTTTCCCTGCAAAGCAAACTTGTCTTAAAAAACGGGCTGATAATGACTTAAACGAGCTGAAAACTACTCAGGAGCAATGTTTATTCTGCAAAACATAGGCTCCTCATGTCCAGGAGCCCTCATTAATTGGAAAAGTTTCCACATGACCTCAGAGTTTCTGCAGCATGTGTGAACTTCCTGCAGCCTCTGCTGCATACGATGGTGAAGAAATTGCTACTGCAGCCCCATGGAAAGAGTAATAAAGTTCTGCCTGTCGTGTCTGAGACAGCACGACCAGTTTATTTTTTAAAATCAATTATAAAACTGCACATCTCGGTGCAAGTACTTAATTGGTGCATATGCATGCTCACCTAAAAAATGCTGCTAAGCAGAGGTAGCTGCTGGTCACAGGGTTATGGCCTGTGTCAGACACAGGTATGCTTCCTGAGATTGGATGTGGCCAGCTTTGAAGTGCTGGGTGTCAGTGAAATCAGGCCAAGCTCTTGCAGGCTCATAGGAGGAGTACGAGGAAAATATAATTTCCTGGAGTTAGCTAACACTTCTGACCAGAGAAAGTCAATCTAATCGATTAGTATCTCTCCTTCTGTTGGCCATCTCTAATCTCTCCTGCCTGGGCGACTCCTCCCAAACGCCTCATTACTAAACAGCAATTAAAGCTTTAATACATTAGCAACTCCATATTATAAACTCGCTTGCAAACCACATGGTGCTGCCAAGCCCGGCCATGACAGTGGGACTCTGCCTCATCGCTGGCTGCTTTCCCGTGCCAGGAATATCGATCAGTCACTCTGAAACGACGTCAGAGTTCACGGCCCGTTATAATATGATTTTGACCTTTACGAAGTGACTGCAGCCTCTGCGGGGTGTGCGGTGTTAAATGGGGCTGGGTTCAGGTGACCAGCCCTGTCCTCTGCTCCCAGGCAGCTCCTGCCCCAGCAACTGCTTTCTTCTCCACTTGACCGGGCCAGAAGTTGTCCTTTCTCCTTTTGGATAATGGGAAGCATTTGTAATCCAGCATACGTGCAACGGCATATTGCAACTCTCCGGTTAGTGCTCGCTGCACACACTCGATGTGCTACCTGCAGAGCCTGGTGGGGCAGGGAAACGCAGGGCTTTCACCTTCAATATTCAACTTATCACCAGGAGTATAGGGACCAGCCATGGAAACCTGTGTCTCCATTTACCTCGCTGGGTCTACAGCAGTTTTGAGTGGGGGTTTTGTGAAGGTGAGGCAAAGGGGTTTTGATGGGAAACCATCGCCTGCGGTACCTGGGGAGGGAACTAGGTGTGATAACCCCTGCAGAGCAGGGACTCCCTCGAGTCGAGGGGATGCACATAGAAGAGTGGAGGACGGGCAGCGAGAAGGCTCTGACTCTGTAATCCTTCCCATACACAAATAATCTCTGCTCTCCCAAGTCACCTTGGTGACATTTTGCTGTGGCAGGTCGTAAGCAGCAGTTCCCCAGGTATGAAACAGGACATTTCTCCAAAGCACGTTGAGTTTGACTCAGTTTGCCAACGCTGCTGAGTGCACGAGCTTCCAGGCAAGCCGCTCCCCCTTTGCTGCTCTGTTTCTTCTGCATGTCAGCATGGCCAAGTGCATTTCCCCTGTGGTGAAACCAGGAGATAAGGAGTTATTTTAAAGTCCTGGAGACTTGTATGAGAGCAGGGTGAGGGCCTCCTCACTTGTTTACACACCGTTTTGGTGGAAAAGCAAAGAGGTGAGCCTGGGAAGAGGGAGGCTTTCCCAGGGCATCCTGCTGAGCTGTCCTTGGAGGTCCCCAAGCTCCTAAACCACAGAGGGGACGGGTAAAAGGATGGAGGTGGCCGGAGAGCACAGGGATGGTAAACACATGACTCAAGCATGAAGTGGTTTCAGCAGAGGGATGGTAATGCACAAGCAATAAAATGGGAGCTACCAGCACAACATTTCCTGTTAACCACGTACCAGACTCTCTCGGTTTTCCAAGGAGAAGACACCAGGGAGAGGAAGGAGGGATCTGCTGAGAAGCCATGGCTCGGTCCGTGCCAAAATGTTACCCTGGACATAAAAGATGAGAAACTCCCATCACAACCCAGAGGAGTCTGGGTGCACAAGAGCTACAGCAGGCAATAAAAAAACAAATTGGGGGCAGAAAGGGAGCAGCACTGGAGAGAGACACGTGAAAGCCTGCAGCCTGGCAGAGGTCTGGGCAGCACTGGGGAAGCGACCCACCAGTCCTGTGCAGAGCCCGAGCCTCAGCTGGGGCTTTCCTGGGTGGGCTCTGCTAGTTTTTCCTCTCTAGAAAAGAGAATTTGCACTGGGGCAAGTGTCCGGATTCACTTGCTGTGCAGTGCTGGTTTTGGAGCAGCACTGCCTTCGCTGCCATCAGGAAAGTTGCAGGTTGCTTTAATAAATGCTTTCTGCAGGCAGCCTTTTAATGGGATCTTTTGCCTCTGGAGGATGTGACGTGTGGTAACAGTCTGTCTGCAGAAACACTTGCCTGTCTGTCTGCAGAAATAGGCCAAACACAGAGTTTTCTCCTTATTCACTCTCCCAAAAAAAGGTGGGGTTTTTTAACTTAAAACCTCACATGCTTTCACAGAGCGCAGACACGGCACTGTCAGCCACTGGGGGAGAGTTTTTCTCTCCGTCACAAAGAGCGGGATCTACTGCCAGGCTGCCGTATAGTAGCTGCTCTGAGTGCCTCTAGTTGTACTCGTGGAATATATTTTATGCTTCCCAATGTCTGGATTTACTGAAGTCCCGCACTTACGGAAAGCCACCGGATATTAAAAAAAGGCACTAGGATTAAAACCATAAAAACTTACAATATTAACAGTGGCACTGATTTTTAGAAGAGTTAACATACGTAGAAAATACAGCTGACCGCATTTCATAACTGCTTAAAAGATGAATGGTATTTTGTGGCAAAATACTGCTCCCTGTGACAGGTGGGAGCAGCTGGGGCAGGGGGACTCAATGACATAAATTTGTCTTCCTGTGTATTTTGGAACATGATTTATTTGTGTTCATTGAAATGACAGCTTTTCTGGTAATTTCTTCCTTTCCCAGCAAAGAAGCCTTAATCTCCTTACTGGAAATTGTACTATTTATGCAGAAAATCCTGCCTCTGAGATTGCTTGAGATCACGAGTTATGTAACCCAAACAGATGGAGTTGGAACTTTTATTTTTGAATGTCAATTCATATTATAATCCCAACAGGCTGCAATCATTTATCAGCTCATTTGCAACATAGAAAAAAATAGACTGAGGATTTTAAATACGCATTTAATATACACTTACCTAGGAACACTTATGCCAGTGACAAGACTGTCGCTAAATACTAATAATAACGCTTATTAAGGACTTTCCTCATTCTTATGAACAGAAGGACTCTGTGTGATACACATAATAATATGTACATGATATTATGACCGTCACCCTGCAAAGACATGTATATGGTTGTATTTACACATTGGATAGATGTGGTTATCTGCAGTGCTGGTATGAAGTTAGATCTGAGAGTACCTGGGAGATCAAACTGGTGAATAAGCAGGAAGGAGGAGCTAAAGGAGAGCCGGAGAGAAGCAGGCCAGGGCAGGGCAATCGGTGTGAAGAACCTGATTAATGCTGCCCAGTTCAACTCTTGAGCAATATTAAGTCTTATAGTGATGAATCATCCATCCAGCTCCCAGCTGATCACATGCACACACTGTAGAAGCCAATATATAATATACAATACCTGGTTTTAAAATTCACATTAGCTTAAGAGTCCGTCCGTCTGCTAACATGGTCAGGCAGATAAAGGCTAAATTAGATTTGCAGAAATTTTATCCTTTTTTGTCACTCATGTGGCTGTTCTTATTTCATGTGAGTTTAAGCTAAGGTGAATCAAGAGCACAGAAAAAAGCTAGGAAAAGAGGATGAAAAGAAAAGGGAGGGAAAGGTAGCAAGCAAAAGTTATTCCAAAATAAAATGAATATAAATGGAATATCTAGAAGTTCTTAAAACTGAAGGGGGCATGATCAGATGAATTTGGGAGGAAGAAGAGAAAGAATAATTTGAACCCAAATCTAATTTTCTATCAAGCTGAAGTTCAACCAAGGCTAAAAAAAGCCACCAAGTTTAAATATGCTCTTAGTCCAACCACATTATATACTTTTATTCCATTCTGTGGGAATTCCCCATGTGACACACTTGCATATTTGGGCCCAAAGCATAATCTAAGGCTCAAACCACGGCAAGGAGCTTTGCTAGAGGAGAGCTTTCAAGAAAATCTCAGAAAGCTGAAGCAGAGCTCCTGGTATGACGCAGTACTTTCTGCAAAAGCAAAACCAAAACATAAGTATGATGCAGCCACTGAGGCTGGGTTCAGGGGTCTGTGCACGGAGCCTGACCCTCGCGGACCTGGCTGTGTGTTGTGTTTAGCTGTTACTGCACAACCACCACTTTGCTCCAGCACGCTGCCGCCTTATGCTGGAGTTTGCCAGCAAAGGGTGTAAGGTGGCTGGAACGGGCTCTGGTCCAGGGAACGTAATGGAGACCCCAAGATCTGGTCTGTCTCCAGCACTCTCTGCTACCCTTCCACACATTCGTGGTGGCAGTTTTTCCCCTTTTTGGGGGCCATTGTGGTGCTTGCCCACTGGCTTGTCATTCCCAAGAGCACGCCTGAGTGAGATGCTGTCAGTGAGAGCTCACCTTCATGCTGCAACCGGGGATGACAGCAACAGCCCAGCTCCCATCACAAGACAAAAACCTTATGTTTTGTCCCTATCTTTCATTTTGCTAGAACCTGAACAGTTCCTCTGGTGAATGCTTTCAGGGGACCAACCTAGAAAATTGAACCTGAGAGCTACTCGCAGCCAAGAGCTGCACTATCAGCTGTTTTCAGATTTCACCACCACCACCAGATCTTCCACTAAAAATATTTCTAAGTAAGTGGGACAATAAAAACCAAGTCAGCAGGAGTTAAACATTTAAATCCAGATGTGGTTATGGCCTCTAAATTCCCTCATCCCCTCAAAAATAATTGAACAGTTTTTTTCCTCTCATATTTAAGACTGCAGAGAGAACAAGAGATTTTAATGAAGCATCAACTGATGGAAATTGTTACAAAGGTGGTCTGACAGTAGAAGCAATGCAACATTTCAAAGGCAGCCCTAATTTTAGCCAGGGACTTGCCATTTCTTAAATGTAATGCTATGCAATGCCTTGACCTCCTTTCTCCTGGACTGGGGGCTTTACCCACTTGGTACTACCAATGTGAGGAAAATTATAATGGATTTTTAACTCTTTCTGGATCTTGGCCAGTGATTAATTTAGTCAGAAGCTTTTCTATTAGCCAAAACTTCAAAGATGCTTTTTTTTTTTTTTTTTTTTTCACATGGAAAGAAATGAGCTTCTGCTCCTGCTTGTAAATATATGTAAACGTTTAACTGAGCAGGATTTTGCTCAGGCTTATAAAGCATGCTTTCTTTAGAATAGCTTTTCCCTGGATGATGTAATTTACTTGACTGGGTATTTTCTACTCTTGCACAACTGTGTTAGTCGATCTAAGCAGATTAATCTAAGCACCAACCTGGCACTCACTTTGCCAAAGAGTTATTCAGTGCCCTGCAGAAAAGGATTGTTATTTTAGGGAGGCAAAAGGATCACTTTTCTGTGCCTGAGATGACTTTCAGATGGATGTTAGTCTGTTTGTGTGTAAATAGGCCTAAAATCCCCAAGGACCGACAGGCTGGACAAGCCAGATACTGTATTAGCAGTTACGTAACAGAAACAGCACTAAGAAGAGAAAAAAATGCTGTTTTTTTCCCCATTGTTACAATGGCAGTCCAGAGTCAGATGATTTAAAGGGCACAGAGATGGTTTTAAAGGGAGAATCCACAGCACTGGCTACGCTTCCTAAATTTTCAGCCCCACAGAGCTCCTGATATGATAGTCCGGGTTTGTAGGGGACGAGCAGAAAAAAGAGAGAAATAAGGAGGTTTATTTTTAGTAGAAATGATTCTCAGACAGGGGAAAGGTGATAGACTGATAGCCTTCAGGAAACATTTTGTTTAAAACTAAAGCACAGACTGTGGGAAGCAGATTGAGGTCGTCTCCATAACATGCTCCAAAATGCTTCAACATCACTCGGTCAGTCTGCCCTAAAGGGTGAGATAATTACGGCTGTGCTGTCTGAATGAGAGATTTTTTGGTTCACTGATCAAAAATGTATTTTAAATCAACTTGAAATGAAAATTTTACTCCTTGTTTTGTTAAGAGTTTTGGGGAAGTCGATATTTTCCCTTTTTTCACTCAAAATTACTGATGTAATTCAGGCAATATTCAAGAAAACACAATTTTTCATTAGGACTAAGGAGATTTTAGAGAAAAAAAATCATCATGAATAATTTTGCTATTGTAAAAGTGCTTCCTAAATTCAGCTCAGGTCCTTGATCACCCCAAAATTGCAGTCTCCTGTGGTGAAATTTCCTCCTGGGCTTCTAGTGATCTGTGAATTAATATTCAATTCCTCAATATTTCTGCCTATTAAAGACATAGATTTGGTACATCCAATCACATCTCCCTCTTGTGGCTACTTCTCAGGACTAAAACAACCTGCTATTTACTCGGCATTATATGGGATTATATAGGTTGCTTCTTTCACTAGCTCTTTGTTGTCCAGCCTGAAGCCCTGCTGATGATACTACATGGGTGTTTGAGAGGCTACACCACCATTTCTTGCCTTGTGCTTCCCAACAAGATGCCACCAACTGCAGCTCTGGGCTTGGGGACACCGGTGTCAAACTGGAGGGTCCTGCCAGCCCCATGCCAACCAGCTCATCCTTTAGACAAGTCAAGAGAGATGTTAGCAAAGAAAATGCTTCTGTATCTGCATGGTGGGCAGTGAACAAACCCACTGACTAGACAATCCTTATGAAACATGGGCTTTATAAGAGGTTTTGCCCTCCAGAGCCCTTGCAGAGATTTCCCCCTGAATTACAGCATTTTGCTGCTCCCTGCTTGGATTTTACAAATAGCTGCTTTTATAAATACATTTATCCTCCTGCTAGCGGTTTCACAGCAAATGATATTTCATTTTGATGAGAAAGCTTTTGAGCAAAAGCCAAATTGCTCCAGGCAAAGCAGATTTTGTTTTTCTACAGTTTAATCAGTAGGAAATTAAGAGGCCAATATTGTGCTGCCACAGACATGGAGGCAAGCAGCCGCCTTTGCTTGGGTGAGTTTTTTGTCTCCTTCACTCTGCGGGACATAACTGGGAGTCAGAAGTCACACTGTCTAACATAAATCCAACAGTCCCAATCCTCAGCCCATGTAAATCAGTGTCACTCCATCGGGAGCAGATTTACAGCCTTCATCAGTCAGCAGGTGCACAGCATCCATCACAGAACAGTCCCTGATCAGCCAACCTCTCTAATTCATTAAAAAGTCAATTTTACCTTTTAAGAGGAAATCGAGGACATAATACAAATTCTTGTTTGTGTCCTTGCCTCAAGAGGAAGGCAGCTCCTAAGTGGCTTCTGGGAGCTGGTCAGACAATACAAAAAGCCACTGCAATGATATATTTTTTTTTCACGCTGTCTGAAAGGGTCAAGGCTGGCTGCTCCAAGGGAAGATGCTTCTAGGAAAACATTAATGTGACACTGTTTGCAAGGGGTGACTCAGCCACACAAATACGTACGTTTTATCACACATTTCTAAATCTGTAAAAAACAAGTTTAGGGGACTTCAGTCTGCTTATTCCACGGTGGAATTCAGCTCAAATTCTCCATCCAAAAGATGTTTATCTCACAGGTTTTGGCTAATGTCAAACTGTATAGACTAAATGCTTTCTGAGGGGTAAGTATTTTATGTAGGAAACACAATACCTGTATTGCTTTAAAAAGGACCCAACATTGTTATCTAGGCAATGGTTTTCCAGCACGTGCCTGAAAGATGACAAGGGATGTGCAAATCCCACAAAGATTTGTCCCCATAAAGTCTCACTTTACAGCAAAAGACTTATTATACGTCCAGTGCCCTATCCTCGGGAGAGAAAACTCCTCGCTGGGATCCCAGACTGTTTCCAGAGAAGTTTTATGTGGGTCGGTATGGAGGAATGCTGCCAGCAGCCGCTGGTCCCTGCGGCTGCAGGGCTTTAGCATTCGGACTTTCACATGGGGTCGTCTGAGGTTAAGAGCAACAGGGGCCACGTTGGCTCGGGCTCCTCCTGTCCTCTTCTAATCAGGATCAAACCGAAACTCATTTCAGTGCTGAGCCTGGCCCCCCTTCTTCAGGCCAGGGGGGAATTTCCCACCCGCTTCACCAGGTTTTTCAGGGGAGTCATCTGCAAACTGCAGTAGGCTCTCGGTGCGGAGCGTGTTCGAGCAGGCTCAGCCTGCTGAGATCCAGCAGGCTGGAGCCAGGAGGGAGCGGAGCAGCCTGGAGATGCCCACGCTGGCCGGGTGCAGGTTGGATGCTAATAAACCCTATTGAGATGAAGGGGCCAGTCTGCGGCACTAAGCAAACCCAGCTGAGCTGCCTCCAACCCCAAATGGGTCAGCCCCTTGCTGCCAACGGTCCCCCCTGCAGCATCCAGAGCCCACGGAGGGGATGATCAGTGCATTCGATAGGGAAGGAGCATCTTCCAGCGCTGCCGTGGCATTAAGCGGCTTTCCTTGGAAGGCAGCCATTGATAGTTGGTCATAGGAGAGGAAAGGGGAGGGTGGTGGCATGGAAAACCCTGTCACCTTTCTCCAGGTTTCCTCATCTTGAGAGTCAGCACTTTATCATATCACTGGCGGAAACTATTTAAAGGCTCCTTAATTAGCCTGTGGTCTCAGGCAGTTCCTGTACAGACTGCTAGATGGGTCTGGGTGGTACCACAGGGCTCATTTTGTCAGATGGAAAAAGTTTTCATGTAAACCACAGCAAAACCTGTGTTTGCCTGACTACCAGGTGGGCTGGGGGGGGTGGCGAGTGGAGGTGAGAGGGGGAAGTCATGTCAGATAGGATTTGTTTGTGCAATGTCCTGATAGGAAGGGACAGGCTCCAGATGAGCTGGATTTCAGCAGGTCCCTCCTCTGAAGCGCTTCTCCCCTCTGGACTCCTGGTGCCTGGTGCCATGGCTGATTGGAGGAGGATGGGAATTACTCCTTGGAGAAAAGTCACTCAGCATCTGAAACAAACATTCTGTGTTTTGCCCACCACATCCTGCCACGTAGCTCATGGCCAGGGTAGCTGGGCTTTTCCTCCTTTTTTGTCAGCCTGAAGTCTCACAAAAGCCTTTTTCTGTAGGACCCCCCTACCATGAGCTGTGCCTTGGGTACCACCACCGCAGCACCTCCACCTCACCCCCCTGCCTGCACTGGGGCTCTAGCCACGGCGCTGGGGGATCGAGGGTTGGAAAAGGACCTTGCATCTATTTCATGCCGATAGTAGAGACTGAGTTAAAGCTTTTAATCACTTGCTAAAATTATTGTTAAATTAGGTAGTTAACTCAGCTGTTTACTCAGATGAGAAACCTGCTTTTCAGCTGGGACACCTCGCTGCTTGCCCCCATGTTTGGGTCGAACCCCAGGCAAAGCCAAGCTACAATTCCCAACTTAGAAGGGGATCCAAAACCAGAGGCTTGGGGACTTTTCCTTGCTGCTCCCCTCCTCAGGGGTGTGCCCCCCATTCCTAATTCTACCCCTTCCATCTGTTGCTCACATCTCTGTAGGGATGGCTCCCAGAGCTGGCTGATCCCGCCTGTAGCAGGGCTCCCACCTTCTCCCTCTCCTAGTCCCCAGCACACCTCCCCCCCACCGCCCCCACCCCCCGGTCCTTCAGCTGGCATGAATATGTATCATGCAGCTTGGGGCTTTTCCTTATGCACAGGGGTGCCCCTGAATACATCTACATCTGTTGTTATGCATAAAAAGGCAGCTGTATAGAAGTATGTGCACACATGTGAATATGGTCATATATTATGGGGAAACATTTCTCTCACAAGTGTCCAGAAAGAGCGATCTGGGACCGCCTGTTGCTGATTTTTGCTGATTTTTCTTGTCTTTACTCCCACACATGTGGGGGGGAGGCTTTCACAGGCAGTAACAACTGGAAATAGATTTCTGAAGAAGTTTAAATTAAGAATATTTTCCTCTGCTTAGGCAGACATTTGACAGTGTAATTCTTAAATATACTTCATTGCTATTAAATATAATACTCATGAAGGATTACATATCTGCTTCATTGCAAGTCTGGCAGGATTAGGAGAGTAGTGTCTGCTTAGTGTTTTTAAAACATCAAACACTAACAAAGCCCTGAGCCAGAAACCTTTTCTAAGGACTGCAAAATGCCAAGGGTCCAGGGAATTGCATCGTGCCAGGAAATCTGATGGCGTGCCCTTTGAGGAGCTCTGCGTTTCGGCTGCTGAAGCACATGGTGACAGAGACAGAGCCACTGCAGAAACCCCCTCTGCATCCAAATACTCCAAATTCTGCTCCTTGGCAGCATAAAACCGCTGGCTTCAACCCAGGCAGCCAGCTGGGGGAGTGGGAGCTCGCACCCCTTCCCCGTGGGATGAAGAATTGTAGGATTTGGGATTTAAATAGTATTTGCAATATTCACATCGCAAGTAATTGTGATGATCTCCCTCTTCCTCAGATATACAAGTGGAATGAAAGTCAGTTCTCCTAGTCCTGAAACTGTGGATTTGTAGCAGGGATGATAAGTCCTTGTTAGAGTAGGAGGTGCAGCCCAGGATGGGATGAGCCAGGCTGGCTCGGACCCTCCTGGCATGGCGAGGAGATTGGCACAAGGCCCTTCGAGGGATCTGTCTCTTTAAAGTGATCCTCAGTTTCTCAAAAGAGGTTGAAAGTCAATATTGTTTGCTCTAATTAATGGCCTCTCCAGCTCAGGCACCAGCCTTAGGCAAATCCACCCAAAAAATCCCCTGGAATAAACACCACCACTTTGATGATAGCGTATGAGGTGACTTGCCTTGTGTTACAGTAAATTGGCATGTGGGAAGAGCAAACCAGCCTCGCCGCTTCCCTGCTCACTCCAGAAAGCTCCTGCGCAGGCATGAGATCCTCCACCCTCCATATCCACTGTGCCCTGCGAGTCGGATCCAGTCATTGCCAGGCTCTGAAGTGCCCATAAGCACCACGTATAGGTACAATGCAGGGGCAGGGAAGTGTATTTTTGATTCAGCTACTATTAGGGTGACTCTGGCATCTATAAAGATGAATTAGCTCTGGATATTTCCAAGCGTTAAGGGTTTGGCACTGGAACCAGTAGAAGAAAAGCACTTGAGCTACAGCAGTTTGGGGTTTTTTTAAATATTAATATTATTACTGTGTTTTCCTTTTTACAGCTAATGAGTATTTGCCCCCGGGGAAGGGAGCATGCATGGTAGGAAGGCTGCAGGCGCTGGAGGCACCTTCACAGGCAGAGCCAATCTGCAGAACGTGAATGACAGCGAAGCAGTGCCTCCTGATAGGTACCAGATAGACACGGAGAGGATTCGCCCATCTCTGGCAAGATGTGATGGCCAGGAAACTCCAGAAAGCTCATTTTCTGCTACAACGGGGAAAGAAGAGATTAGAAAACAAAAATTACTCTAAGAGTTACCTTCAAAACTCCAGCAGCAGATTTAAATGTAATCTCCAATTACTTCTTTACCTCCACAGCTCAGCTCAAATTCCTCCTAACTGTTTCCTTTACATCAAAGACACAGAAACTTGAAAAAAAAAAAAAATCAAAGCAGCAAACAAATCATGAAGGAAAAAGGGCTTCTTAAAGCACCGAGTGAGCCAGGTCTCTCTTCATTTGCCTAAGGAGAGCCCAAAGACAGAGCCTTGCAGTTGCTTACTAAAAGATGGGGTCACACGGGAAGGCTCTTGGCTAAATCCTCCGCCCCAAAACCCACAGACAGGTTCAGGTGAGCCTAGTTTAAAGCTGTGCTTCCAAACCAAGCTGCTTGCACTGAAAAAGAGCTGGGGGCATAGGAGAAATGCCGGCTAGCCCCGGAGGCAGCAAGGCAGAGTGTTTGCCAGGGTTTGGGAAAGGGGTCTGCCAGGGGCTCCCAGTGGCCAAAGCTCACCTGCAATTACCCTAATTAGCATGATGGGAAACAATTTTTCATGAACAGAGTCCAGGGTGGGGGCTGTCACCATATCACCACTTTAGTGATACTGGTTTGAATCATCAGCTTGACATGAGACAGCAGCATCAGCCAAGAATAAATATCTCCGTCCTCGGCTCAGATTTGTTGTCATCGGAGGCTGCTGTGCACGCAGGAGGACCCACAGGCACACGATATGGGGCACAGCAGCTTTTCACAGATGGCCTGGTAGGAAGCGGACCTCTGAGCTACATTCAGAATTTGTGGGTAATTCGTTATCCAGCCGGCAGTAGTACATGCTGCACAGTGTATACGCACCCAACACAAGACTGATTGCTCTGGCAGTGACCGGTGCACTCCTGGGAAGTTTCCTTTGCATTAAGTGCTTTTGACACTAATGTTGGTGCCTAAGCAAACACATTAGGATGACTAAAACACCCGGGCTGCTGGGAATGACAGAGCACATACGATGGAAACTCAGCGGCAGACCCAGAGCAAGAGAAAAGCAACATGCGTTTGTTTTTAAGGCTGGCCTTGGCCTCTCCTGCCTTTGCATGGTTGGGTTTGGTAAGGTGCCAATGGGTGAGCCGATACTTCCTTGCGACACTTCATTGCTATTTATGAAGCAGACCTAAATATTCTGCATTAAAAAGTCGCGTGCATGGATTATGCTCATGTGAAGAGTAATTGGAGTTGATTGTGCTCTTTACAGATACGGGAAGTAAACCCACAGCCTGCATTCAGTAGAATTACAATGTTGTAAGGACAGATGGAATGAGAAGAAATTCAGGTTTGTTGCCCATACTACTTGGTGCTGCCGCACAGCACTAAAGATTTTGTTGCACAGATCTGCAGCCCAGATATTTCTATTTGGAAGAACCTGAGGTTCAGGGGATTATAAAGGATGCGTGGGAGTATTAGGCAGTTCTCCATGCTGAAGATGAAAAAGACTCTCATAGAAATACTTAATGGCCTTTGAAACAAGAATAAAGCACACGGGATATTTTTAGAAGCCCGCCTGCACTTGCCAACACCTGCATCTGCTGATGGCAGAGGCTCCCGAGTGTCGACACCCAGCACCTCTCATTGCCACATATCGCTCCAGAGATTTATACAAGGTTATCTGCTGCAGCCAGAAGAAAAGGGGGCAGTGTGAAATGCACGTGCTTGGCTGAAGCAGGGAGTGTACCCCAACTAAAGCATCCCTGAAAAATCACCTCTGAAAAACTTCAAGGATCTTGGTTCCCTTCTGCAAACTGAGAACCTGTTTGTGCTTCAAAGATGCCAGCCACTCTGGATCACCGAAGGTTGTATTGTGGGAATATCCCGTAGTGCACGAGAAGGACCGAGGTGGGACTTGCCTGGCAAGACTTTGGCATCTCCCTCCTTTGCCCATCTCTTCTCTTGGTTAAGAAAATGTTATCTCCAACTGTGTCATCTGTTTTGGACTTCTTTCTGGAAAGAGAAATGGTGGCTGCTACCCAAAGACACCGGCACTAGTCAGTTATGGAAATGCTGAAGTGATGCAAGTTAAAATTTCTTTGGAACTCACACTTCAAAGCAGCATAAAAATACAGAGCGGTTCAGTGTTTTGCATGTGTACCTACCACTCCAAAGAATGGTTAGAAGCAGGTTGATAAGTGGGGGTTTGTAATTATCCTGTGTGTTTTTCCTTTCACCCGATTTGCCACTAGTTTCCTTAAAAATAGGCACACACACTGGAATGAAGCATTTTCCCATGAAAGACTACCAATGCCAGATTGTGTAAGTTCTTAGGAAATTACTTGTTATTACTTGTTTGGTTTTTGATATTAAAAATTTGTAGTGTCTGAATTTTCCAGCAAGAGAAACTTAATCTTATTGTAAGTATTATTGCCAGTAATAACATTTCTGAAGCAACCAGTCATGGAAAACGTTTCTCAGAACTGTTCTCAGGACAAGAAATTTCCTAGGAAAATCCAAAACTAAAAAAAAAAAAGGAAAATTGAAACTGAGGGGGTCATGATAGAGGGATGGCTGGAACTGCCATTCAAGAGTGGTACATGGGAATTTAACATGTCACTGCTGATAAGAAGAGGGGTTTTTTTTCTCCTTCACTGGGATGGCTAACTGTTGTGCTTTAGATTACAAAGGGTCATCTCACATGGGAATAACAACAGTAAAACTACCAGTTTATAGGGATTGTGCCATAGAAATCCACACCCTGCTATACATCACCCCTCGGGCTCGGTGTGAAAGTCCAGGATGCTTTTCTCTTTGCGTGGTCTCCTCTCCAGTCCCGAGCAGGGCTTTGGAGGAGAAGCCACCTCTCCACCCCAGTGTCTTCTGCTCCAGCCAGATGGGCAGAGGTGGCCCTGCCAGCGGGCCTGCGGCACGGGCACCTCTCCTGAAAGCTGACGGGACGTCGTCAGCTTAGCTCTTAGGAGTGCTCTGGTTTTAGGGGTACAGCCAGGCACCTCCCTCGACATCTGGACCCCGTGCAGGCTGGCTGGCTGCTCTCTCCTGCGGGGGGCATAAAGCCAGGCTCCTGTCCCCAGGACCTCCCCTTGCTTGCTAAGCATAGCTACAGGGACGGGCTCTTTTCCTACCCAGAGCCATACATGGAAAATATATTTTGCTGACAGTGTCATATCTGTCAATTCTCCTATTAAAAGAGGAGATATGAGTTTTGTCTCTGCTAAGGCTTGTATCTGCAATAAAAGCCCTTCTATCAACAGAGGCACCAAGGAAACGAGCTGGCTAAAAAACAACTAAACTGTACAAGATCCTATCTACCATCTCGCAGCCTGTTGGATTATTGCCCGCTTGTGCTGAGGGCATTCAGCTGGAGCAGGGTCTGGGACCGGCGGTCAGGGAAGAAAGGAGCCACGCCACCCTCGAGCCCTCTTCTGGGTTTGCCTTTGCATCTGCCATCTTGCCATGCTTTGTACTCACTGGGCTCCTTTCCATGGAGGGACGACATCCCTCCTTTCCATCAGGGCATCCTCACACTGCACCCTGCAGATCCAGAGAAAGTTTGGGAAAAGGCTAGACAGGGAAGGGAAAAAGAGAAGAAAATAAAGGGTATTTCAGCCTTACCAAGGACTGTGAAGAGCAGCATCAACTTGATAAACGCTATTCACTAGTAGAAGTAATGATTTGTTTGGGAAACAGATTGATTTGGAGCCACTCTGACATAGGTCTTTCTTTTCCCCTGTATTTATTGTTACTGCTCAGAGTCTTTTGCTGTCATCTAAGGGCATGTTGCAGAGCTGAGCACTGCAATAAGCATAGTAGTCTTAGATTATTCACTCACCGAGCCAACGGGGAGGATCTTTGTAACAGGAGGCCAAGGGCAATTCCAATCTCATTCTGAAAAGCCGCATTTCATTCAGGCATCCTTTGAGGATCAGAGTTTCTCCATCATTTGGAGCTATTGCCTTAATCTAAATTGTTGGTTCAATTGCTTTCCATGAATTTAGTGCTTAAAGGGATTAGGGCAAAAAAGCTCTAATTTTCCTTCTGACCTTTTAACATCATCAAATGAAAGTTGGGACATCAGCAAAGGGATTTTAAGTCAAAAATTGTTTTGTATTGACTGTAGGTTTGTGAGCCAAACACTGCCCCTGCCCTAATCCTCACTCCCTGTACGGAGCAGAGTCATATGCTGTAGTTGTCTGGGTTTGGCTTTACATCGGCCTCGCCTACAGGACAGAACTTGCAAACAAGGCAAGAGAGCAGCGATCCAAATAGAAATCAGAGAGATGAAGCTGCTCTGCTTGAGCCCCAGCAAGTTCTCTAAATGGGCTGTTGCTGAAATCCTGACCTTGTTTGCTCTTGGGCTGCCTGAGCTGCTGCCTACCCTGTAGCAAAGATTAATTAATTCTCTTATTGATGTGTCGAGCAACTGCCATGAAATCATAAAACAAGCAGAAAGCTGTCGGCATCCTGTAAAGCTTGAGGAGGAGACAGGGAACCAACATGTAGGGATTTACAGCGTGGCATACCAAGCTAGCACAGCTATAATCTCAGGTTGTATTGCCTAAAAAGAGGCAGATCACGTACCTCATTCTGTTCTGTATTACCCTGGGCAGAAGTTAATGGACTTACATGGGCATAAAGCATGTGCGAGTGAAGGGAGAGTAACCAAGGAGGCCAGATCCTCACTCCTTTGACGTTTCATCTCTTACACCAGGTAAGAAGCTGAACTGTGAAGTCTGCTTTTTGCAGGCAGGTTTAGTTACAGTGATGAGTTGTAGGTTTAGATTTCCTTTTGGCCCCCACAGCTCATCTTTGTCTCCTTTCTGGTCCTGTGTTGGCTCCCCTTGCTGTCACTTCATACAGTTGCGGTGACATTGCTGGAGTTAGAAAAACTGTCAGAGGTGTGGTTCATGCTCATGGAGGGGTTGGAGGGGAAAGCTAAGCAGTTGTGCAAGCTCTTAGTGGTTGCAAGAAACAGCAAGGCTAGGAGAGCTGGAAGGAGGCATAACCCGTGGCAGGGGACTCTTATCTCCATCCCCTTGAAGGAAAAGGGCCACGGGTCACTTGGGCAGCACGCAGCGGTGCTGGGGCACGTGAGTCGGGGTAGATGGCTCTTGCCACAGTGGGTCTACAGGCCTAGAACAAGGACCCAGAGCCACGGCAGCATCGCTTTGCAGCAGGCTGCACACAAGGCCAACTCCTTCCTGCTTTTGCAGGTCTTTTCTCTTAGACGCTGCCTCCTTGGGAGGGAACCATCTCTTGCAACATCTCTGCATTTTCTAGCACAATGAACCCCTGTCAGGACCCTTCACTTACTCCAGTACCAAAGTACTGGACAACCACAAACAAGAACTGTAGTGTTGCAACATCACTGCACTGTCACAAGCCATCTCAGATAAAAATAAACTGCCGGGATAGACTGGCAGCCTAAACAAGATTCAGACTTTCTTTCACCAAATGCCATAAGACACCCATCAAGACCATTCGGACAGGGCACGAATAGCTTCAGATACTGTGAGGAGTTTAATTTTTTGCCTCTCTTCTGAGTGTAAGTTCCCCCTATCCCTCTCCTGCTCCTCTGTCCTGAGCAAGTAGCCTGGAGCCCCTGAGGTTTGTCCAGAAGCTCTTCAATTTGAAGACTTTTTCCCTGCTCTCATCACTTCAGGGTATTGATGCAGTCCCCAGCAGGGTAAATCCCCATATGGGGACAGGAACAACCCTCACCTTTGTTTTAAGATGAGTTCAAGTGACCTGTGGGCTCTGGTTCTTAGCTCACCCCTTCATGTTTTGTGGCAATATGCAAGTTTTGCACAGCTTTACAGGGAGCAGGGGAACCAGCCTTGCGGAAAACCGCCCGCAGGCAGACAAAAGCCAGCAACAAAGCCCAGCGAGCTGTTTTGTCTGAGCCGGGACTGCTCCGTCTCTGGCTTTTGCTGGGACTGGCAGCAGTCGAAAGGCAGGCTAGTTTTCTCAGCTGATCTTACTTTAGTCTTACCAGGTTATCTGAAGTTCAGCTGTGCCCCGCTGCCCCTGTGTGAGCTGAATGTAGTATGATACCTGTCCTGAACCGCAGCCACGCCAGGCTGCCCATGGCACACCATCCTTGTGCTTGTGAAGAGCCATGCTAGGCAGGTTCCTATCAGCTCCTCACCTTTTTAAAATGAGCTGGAGAGAGAAAAGACGTCCTGTGACACTCCTGAGGGCACTTTTGCAAAGCTGCCCGGTATGCATCAGACGCAGTCCTGCTGCAGCAGCAGCTTCCCATGAGACCAAGACAACAGCTCCCAGCTTCGGAGGCCATGCTGTGTCTCACTTGTATAAGGTTTTTCTTCCACCTACCCCACACTTTCTTTTCAGTGTTTTCTAGCTTTGTGAGAAAGCCAAAGAGGCTGGAAACAGAAAGCTGGATCTTTTCCCTCCCTCTCCCCCAAATCCAGATGTGGGGTGCGGCCTCGCAAGACCCACCAGCTTCTCCACGAAGCCGCCACCAGGCTCAGCGGGAAGCCTACGCTCTGCCCTCGGTACCTCCTCAGTCCTGCCGTCCTACAGAGCTGCATAAGACACTGGGATGCGATCTGGAAAGTTTTTGGATTTCATTAATCTAAACTTGGTGAGGGGTGGGGGTGACGCACAGCCCCCACATCAACCCCAGCTCCAGCATGTCCCCATGAACACCATCGATGGCAGCAGAGACATCCCCGGTGCCCCTTGCTGGGCCCAGGTACACATGGCTGTGTCACCAAAAAGAGCCATCCCTTTACTGCTCACTCTGCCTGCTTTGTGTCCAAAATAGCCACACTCGGGCACTCACGGCGTCACCGAGCCATGCCCAGGAGGAAATCCCCCACCCTTTATCATCCTGCTTTGCCTTTTGGCCTGTTAAAAAATCTTGGACCAAGTAAGGGGACAGGATGCTGGCAAGTGGAGATAAGAGCAGGCTACAGGTGGCAAGGGACAATACATTTTTCCTCTAGCATCAAGCGGGCATGGAGCTGGCGGGGGAGGTCAGGCTGCCTTCCCTCGCCGCCCGGACATGGGCAGTCCTGCTCCAGGGAGCTGTGACGTTCAGTCCCCAGCCGGACTCCACGGCAGGCACTGCGGACGCCTTGTCCTCAAGGCTGGCTGCAAAATTGTGGGCTGGCTTGTGCTGATATGGCACGTGGAAAGCTGGAAGAGAAAATGAATGCTGGCTCTTCATCTGCCCTCATGCAGCATCTCCTTTACCAGTGCAGAGCAGCAGTGGGAGATGCAATGGTGGGAGATGCCCATGGTTCAGCATGGGTGCTCACTTGTTAGGAAAATTTACACAATGTGCCCAGCATGGCACCTCACAGACACTGAGTGAGGGCAAAGTGGTTTTTGGTGCACAGATCTCTTTGCTGCAGGGCTTTGGAGACGCAGGTGGGATCATTTGCAGCTTTGCCAAAACAATTCAACACCAGAGTCCCTCTCAGGGCTGCTTGGCAGGAGGCAGCACCGGGCTGTGGAGCGTGGGATGCAGAGGATGGGGCCAGACCACCTCCAAACACTGCTCCCACCTGAATCACAGTTGGAGCAGGTAGAGGCACGAGCTGAGCCAATGTTAATCAAAGCAAAAAGTTTTGACTGGCGCCTAGTCAGCGAGCGAGGGATGCACTTCAGCTCCTTGTAACAAACCATTTCAGCTTCAACCCCCGTGGAAAGGTTTACTGTCACAGAAATTGCTGAAAAAAACCAAGGCACAGAAATTCATGGGCAGGTCCATCTGCGACAAGTGTGCTTTGAGTCTCAGTTCTTCAAGTTACCGGCAGATATAATGAGAATATTTAAACTACCTCAGTCCTGTGGGGTGATTTTGGAGTGAAACCCTGTGCTGGCTGGATCAGGCCCTGAGAAAGGCAGGGGCGGTGAGGATGTAGGAGCAGGCTCCCGTCTCCCCGTGCATGGCTGCTGAGCTGCAGCCAGCCCAAAAGGCAGAGCAGAAGGCTATAAAGCCACACACAGTTGATTATGCCTTTCACTTGCCTTCATTTGCTGATTGCAAGGCCAGGAAGGAGGGAGGCAGACAGTACAATTAAAGCAGCTAAAGGTTGTTGTCAGAGATGCAAAGCAGAGATGCACTTCCCCAGCCTCCCGGCTGGCCTGTTACACCCCAGTCCTCTGAGACCTCAAGGGACAGACTGAAAACCACTGCCTGATGGTGCTAGGCAGCATCAAGTCCTTGTTCCCTATGAGATAACAGAGACCGGGATGTGCCCTTCGCAATGATCCTGGAAGAAAACAAAACAATAGCTGGCGCTGGAGCCGCAGCCCCTTGCCAAGGTATGAGTTATGCCTTGCTAGAGCGGGGCCGATGCTCACAGGGTGTTAATTCACACTAACAGGAATTTGGCCCCGTGTATTTGAAGCCTGTGTACCAAAGCCCTCAGCATTGGCTGCAGATGTAGCAGCAGTGCATCAGCACAGAGGGGTGAGGCAGGGTCCTCGCCTGGGGTCAAGGAGAAATCCGCGCAAGTTTGAGCAGTGCTCAGCACCTCCCAGATCACCTATAGAAACACTGAGGTACTGCAAACACTCCTTGGGTTTTTCTATTATTTCAATCAGCAAACAGCTCAGCCTGACTTTTCCCTGTTTCTGCATAAATGCTTAAACTTCTCCTGAAATGGCCTTTTAAAATTTTCCATTTTAAATACAATCTGGAGGGTAAAAGAAAAAAAAAAGCTGCATGTAGCTGAGATGGTCAATACTGGCTGGCTATGGGATTTATGCTGCATCATTGTTATATTTGGCTCTTCCTAATGTCAATACCTACTGCACTATTAAGGCTGAATTAAAAAGATAAAAAAGGAACCAGACAAGGACAGTTCAGGCCAAGCTTTGGTACCGTTGACTTGGTCGAATATACAAAGCAGCTGCTTTAAAGTCCAGAATCAATATTTTCACATCAGAGTGCTGCATAAAACACAAACCAGAGAAACTGGGGAGGTTTTCACAGGATTTTCTGTGGAAAGTCCTGGCTGGGCTCAGGCGGCCCTAGAGGCTGGGCTGGCGAGGAGTCAAGGCTGCAGGAAGTCTTTACAGGAGCTTTGTGCAGGGAAACATCCAAGTGTTTAACAGCTCTGCAGCTGTATGGGCCAAAGTGGAATTTGCTGGGCTACAACTATTTCCCACTGGATATACTGGGAGCTGTAGCTGCCGCTTTGTGGGATAAATTTGGTCCTGTGGTGACGAATTTCCTCACATGAAGAAAAACATTTCCCTGCTAGTTTATGTGTCCTAAAATATACCAAGAAGGGGAAAGTCATGCCAGACGGTGCAGAGCAGATCGTAACCCCATCGCTTGCACCCCACATTATCCTCCTGGCTGACTGCGCTGCCGAATAAATGGTGTTGTGCGGATGATAAGTTGTGATGCCACCACTTGAAGAGTAAATTACTGCTTTGTGAGCGAAAGCAGCAAGGTTAGTTCATCAGATATAACTTGTTTCTGTTAGGAGGGAAAAGCTCAAGCCAAGGAGCTTCTCTCCACAAAAGCAAAATTTGTAAAGTAATTCATGCCAGCAAGTTATTACTTTTCTGATCAAAGCGCATTTAAGATTAATAGACAATCCCTCCGTATACAACATGTATATGCACATGAATACCATGTCTCAACCACGCTCTAGCTCCAGGAGATGGGAAGGTGGGGCAGCAGTAAGAAAAGCTGGATTCATCCAGATGGAAGCCAGCATGGCACACAGACAGCTGACTTCTGAGGAGAAAAGAAAGAAAAATCCAAATAAAACCAGTATCAAAAAGAAAAAAAGCCTGAGATGTGAGAGGGATGCTCAGTGCCCTGGGCTGGGTTCGCCTTTCCTTCTTTGAGATTATCTTTTACTAGTTCACTATTGCAATTTCAGAACAAGTCCTTGAAAAATAAAACTGGAGTGATCTCTTAGACTCTAAGAGGAAAGCCCACTTGGCCATGGTTTTCCAGGGTCCGCTTTTGCCTTGGACACCTACACGAGGAGGGCCAGGCTCTCTGGCAGCTTCAAGCATCCTTGCCAGGGAGGGAAGACACTGCTCAGACAGGGACACAGAAAATCCCGCAAGTCCAGTGCTGGCCACCATGAACCGCCACTGGAAATCATCATCGCGTGAAGGTGACCCAGTGGCTCAGGCCGGGTACATGGCAGAGCGAGAAAGGCAGAAGCAAGCCCCAAATACAGCCCCAGATACTCTCCTACAAGGTCAAGCAGCTCCTCTCCCCAGCCTGCGACACCCCAGCACCTCCTATTTATACACCCTGCACCTCATAATTGCCTTGCTTGGAGCTTTAATCACCTGCAGCATAAATACACGGGTGCAGTAAACCAGTGCCAGCAGAGAGGCAGCCTCACCTTGCTCAGGCTCCTTGATGGCAGGGGGGAAAAAAGGGGGCTGTGTAAGGTAGCCAACACTCAGGTGTGGGGCAGGAAGGGAAGAGTTGTAACTGTTGTGTCCCCCTCCCCCCAATGTCAGACCCAGGCCCTGATGACAGCTCTTCGATACTGCAGGAGAATGACTGCAGCTCTCGGAATGTCTGCTCTGCGTGCCAGCCTCGCTGGCATACGGCAATGGCTTTAGCCACCCACCGTCCCCACGGGTGGCTGGAAACTCCCTGTGTGGTTTTGGGGGGGGTTAGGGCCACATCTGAAATTTGGGCACACTCCTGCTGGGTTGGCCTGTGAACCAGCTGAAGCCCTCCATCCCGAGGAGGGCAGCCATGAATCGTGCTCCTGAGGACCCCATTCCTCTTGCCCTGCGGAGAGGAGGAAAATGAGACACCGGGCATGTTCACATGTGTGGTGTTTGGGCCCATTTCAGGGTGGGTTGAGCCTCTGGGATACTCTCACCTCACACCCCAGACACATTTTGCTACCAGAGCACACTGAGGGGGGGGCATCCAGGATGCTGCAGAGGGCAGAAATGTCCCAGGAGAGGTTTAACTGGGGAAAACCAGTTGTCCTGGTTTTGGCTGGGATAGAGTTAATTTTCTTTCTGGTAGCTGGTATAGTGTTATGTCTTGGATTTAGGATGAGAAGAATGTTGATAACACACTGATGTTTTCAGTTGTTGCTAAGTAGTGTTTACACTAAGTAAAGGATTTTTCAGCTTCTCATGCCCAGCCAGCAAGAAGGCTGGTGGGGCACAAGCAGTTGGGAGGGGACACAGCCAGGACAGCTGACCCAAACTGGCCAAAGGGGTATTGCATACCATGTGACGTCATGCCCAGTATATAAACTGGGGGGGGTTAGCTTGGGGGGTTCACTGCTTGGGAACTAACTGGGCATGGGTCAGTGAGTGGTGAGCAATTGCACTGTGTATCACTTGTTTTGTACATTCCAATTCTTTTATTATTATTATTGGCATTTTATTATTGTTACTATTATCATTACTATTTTCCTCCTGTCTGTTCTATTAAATGCTTCTTATCTGAACCCACAAGTTTTACTTTTTTTTTTTTCCTGATTCTCTCCCCCATCCCATTGGGGTGGGGAGGGGAGTGAGTGAGAGGCTGTGTGGTGCTTAGCTGCTGGCTGGGGTTAAACCACGACACCTGTATATTCTGCAGTCTCTCATCCATCCACACCCATCCTTGGCTTCTTGGGCAACTCTAGCTGGCTGATTTGCCCTATCCCTGTTCCAAAATGGCAGGGATTGATTTGCAGGTCCAAGCTGACAGGGGTGTTGAAGAGGCCGGGCTGACTCAGTGGGTGCAGAGTGCTGTGACTCACACCGGAGGGTGGATTTTGCCTGAGCCCTTGCTGCCTGCCTGCTGCGATGCCAAAGGTGCTGCCTCCGTGGTAGGCAGTTGCTGCTGAGCCACCGGCCTCCCCATTGACAAGGCGATGCCATTGGGATCAGTGGTGTTTTGCGCTAATAACCTGGATCTGCAAACCAGCGGTGAGAAAGAGCAGCGCACCACAGCAACAGCAATGCCAAAGCACAGGGTGGGTGGGCGGGCAGAAGCCAGAAACATGCTGAGTGCTGCAGCTAAATCCCCCTGGGATGGTAAGCCAGAGCCCTTAGTCAGCTCTGACATGCACCTCGGGAAGGCAGTGGGGATGCCGAGGCTGCCCGGCTAACAGGGCCAGGATGGAAACCCCAGCAGTTTGCAAATAGAGCTTGGCAACACCCAGTGGGACAGGAGATGAACCACGGTATGCCAGGAAGGGGAAAATGGAGCAGTGAAGTAGTAAAAAGCTCTGATAAGAGGGGCCTTGTCATCAGAAAAAATATTGACTGATTCAGCAGCAGCCAATAAAGGAAGGAGTAAAGCGTACTTTTTGCAATGTTTGACTTGCTGGCTGTGACAGTGCAACAGCCTCGGGTGAAGCGAAGCAGTGAATGCAGCGAGCAGGTGGCTCCCCCCATTGCTGTGGCACCCGCTCAGCTTCTGTAGCAGGGACCCCAGAAAACTGGCCTTGGGGCTTCCTTCAGCTGAAAAGATGCCTCCTCCTGCGGCAAGTGTGGGTCTCCATCCCGCAGGGACGGCAGCAGCGCTCGGCACCAGCCGCCGGGCAGGAGGCCAGGACAAACAGCCAGGTTGTTTGCTGCGTGTTCTGGTAGACAAATACTGCTGGCAAACCCCACGTTACCTCACCAGGGGATGTTGCAAGAAACGCAATCCCCTCCTAGCCAAGCCTTGTAACAGGGGCAAATGTCCAAGTGGCAACTGAATGTCCTGATAGCCTATGATATTTGTTCACAGGGGGCAGGTCTGCCTTTAGCCCTCATTTCACAGTGCTGGGGTGCGGTCCCTACGATGCTCACACCACCTTGGCTCTGGGCTTGATGGCTGGGTTGGTGCCCAGAATGGCTATTGCCTTTTATTTCCCCCCAAATCCCTGCAGCAGGTAGTTAGGAGAGAGCTCACTCACTCTCTTCCCTGGGGAGGCACTGGGAGGTGTCACGTAATGCTCCACACAGGGCTTTGCTGGGCTTAGGCTTTGAAAAGCCGATGGTGCCTCAGGTCACAGGTGGGCCTTCCATCACCATCACCAGGAATACAGGCTTGGGGCCGAGGCTAAGCACCCCTCTTCAGAAATTCAGACCTCTTGAATGAGACCTAGAGCTGCAATGGAAAAAAGCAAACAGGAAAAAAAAAAAAACAACCCAACCCCAGCACCTCCCAAAACCATGACCCAAAGTTTACTTCTGAAAATCCAGGCTCTGACCCCATATATAAAACACACACGCGCTTCCTGCTGGCTCCACCCTCTTGCTAATGGCACGGCTTTTGTTTCACAATACCCGGCTGGCAAAGAAATCTTCATCTTTCCTAGCAGGGACAGACAGCAGCTGGGGGTCTCTGATGTGCAGGACCCCCACACCTTCAGCCCAGTTGCTCTTGGCTATTGCAGATGGGCCATGGCTCGGAGGAAGGCTGGCAGGATGCCTCTGGTGCCTATAGAAAACTAGCAAAGTTCAGAGGGGCAAAACAGCCATAACAGAAACAAAAAAATAGTTGGGGATCGTATGGATCCCCACACCATGAAATGGTGGAGATTGATGAGGTTCCTTGAATGCACAGGTCTTTCCACGCTCCCTGTGCCCTTCCCACCCATTGTGCCAGCACAGGCAGCTGGGAGAGCCCAGCGGAGAGGTGCTGTGGTGGGGCTGGGCTGTGTGTGCAACACGGCTTGAAAGCTGCTCTGCTGGAGCAACACGGGGAAGAGTGGGAATAACTCCGTGGGCTGAGAATGCCTATCTCCTCTCATGGGAAAAGGTGAGCATCTCCGGCCCCGCTATGATGTTGAGTGAGGGGCAGTGCCCACCCTCCCCGGTGGTGAAGGGGGCTCCCAGCCATGCCATCACCAAAGCTGGCATTTCAAAATCATGGCAACACTCTGCTCACACGATGCGGACCCACAGAGGACACATCCCTACCCAGACAGGCAGAGGAGTGCTTATTTATGCCACCTTCCAGTGCTGACGGAGCACAGGAGTAGCTTGGCAAGCTGGGCAAATAAACAACAAACAACCCCCCCAAAACGAAACTCAGGCACAAATAGTGATGAAATCACCTTTCAGAGCTCACATTTATACTTTCTCCTTGGTACAACACTGCCCCTCCCCAAACAAGGAGCTGAAATGCCACTAGAGGATCACAGATAGGCAAAAACACAATAGGAGAGGGAGGAGGATAAATGAGACAATATGAAGATCATGTAGGTATCAAGCGAGGCATGTCCATGGGCTGGCATGACTTAATGTGGATTTGCAAAGACCTGTCCAGTGACTGACCAACCTATGAGTGCTGAGATGCAGCTGGACCTGACCTGCTAACCTGACTAGTGGGAGATGGAAAGTCCCTACAAGACCTGTGGTCACTGGCTAAGAAGTAGAGAAAAAAAATCAAGCAGAGAATTTTACCTCCCCTGGAAAGCACAGCTCATGGGACAACAATGCACAGCCCTGCTGTTGCCCGACCATTTTTGCTTCCCCGTCAGCATAAGTCAAATATCATTGGGGTTACGGCAGCCACCACTGCCTGCAGTTCCTGCAGCCGGCGATGCACGGTGCTGATTTGCGGCTGGAGTTCGTCACTGCTGCTCCAGCCCCACGCTTCCCACCCCACTGCACCTCCCCAGCTGCCTTCAATGCCTTTGCCAGCAAAGAGGGAGAGCAGTAACTGGGATGTGGTGAGAGTCCAGGAACATGTTACCAACGCACGGGTCTGCATGTGGGGAAAACATGAAATGTTTGTCACCAGCTTCTTGCCACAGGTGCTTGCTGCTAATTTGACTCTACATTGAGCTTTTGTGCTCTGTGTACAGAGTCTCTTGCCCACAGGAAAACAGGTAGCGGAACACCAGGGACCTGCCAAGAAAGCCAGAATCTCTGGCAGCCCCCTTGGAGCCCGGTGAAGAGCTGCTGCTATGCCACACACCGCCCTGAGACCGCCCAGTGCCTGCTCCGGCCACCATGGCCACTTTCCCTTGCCCGCGCCCTGGCCCCAACCGGCCGCCTGGGCTCCTCGACGGTGCAAGAGCCGCGGCCCATTGCATCATCCTCGCTCCACCTCCTTGGGGCAGGTCTTCATCAACCCCAAACCTGGCACCTTCCCCTGGGGGATCTTTGCCAGCTAGCCCCAGCCGGCCAAGAGAAGCTGGGGCAAAGCTTGCCCTTTGTCCTGGAAATTACCCGATGTTTCAAATCATTTCCTGGTCCCAGACCACGCCAAAGCCAAGACCTTTCCCAGTTCTTGGTGAGCAGCACCAGTTCCTGGTGTTCTCCTGAGACAGAGAGGGAGCACCCTTCTCCAAGACCTCCATGCCAGCTCCTGCCTGCTTGCAAAGACTTGCCCCAGAGGGATGGGGTTGATGGGTTTTCAAGTGCCTGGAAAGGGTTGTTATGGGCACATATTCAGCTTTACCCATTGCAAGTGAGACAATTTTACTCAGATTCCTGAGAGACCAGAAATGAAGGCAGAAGTGGAGCAATTAGCCTCTGAAAGGATGGAGAGGTGAACGTTTAAGGGCAGGGCAGTTGTTTCTCAGCAAAGTGGGGCTCTGGTGCTGCCAGGAATGTCTCGATAATACTGTGAGAGAGAAGCTGGTCCAAAAAAGTAGCTCCCCTTGGGCTGGAGAGCACCCTGAGACACTGCATCTCCTTCTCCACGGCCACCCACTGCCTTTCTCCTGGGCTGGAAGGCATTGCAAAGCTCTCCGTTCTCCTGGTCACCTGCAGCAGGGTGGCCTGTGGCTCTGCCACCGGCCTGACACAGCAGAGTCTTAAAAACAGATGCAAACCCCCTCCATGTAAAAATAAAGTAATCAAGAGCTTTTGGCCTGAAGGAGTCCATGAACTCCTGTGGGGAATGGGCCGGTACCAGAGCCAGCTGAGGACCTTGGGGTGCACAGCTGCATCTCAGGGGGTGCGGAGGGAGGTGGTGAAGCCATCTCTGTATCGCACCACAGTCTTTTAGGCCTTCCTTTGTGGGCTTTTCTATTTTTGACCTTCCTCCTAATCGCATAAGCTGCTTTCCAGAGTAACTACAGCATTTGCAGCTTTCATTGACTTCCTCCGAAAACAAGAGCAAGGATTGCCAGGATGGAGATGTCAGAGCCACAGAGCCGTCACTTTGACATGGTTTATGCACCTGGATGGTCCACGGGCTTCATATAATGCCAGGCAGGCAGGCATCTGGGCAAGCAAAGGGCTAGCAGTGCCTAGCTGGCATCTGCCACCACTTATTTTGCTGGCAACTAAGAAGCAAAATATCTGATAAAGAAAGAGATCTGTTTGTTTACAACTCTCTCCAGGCAGCAGAGGCTGAACTAGAAAGCCAAATCACTCTCCACGCCGCAATAAACAGTGGGTGTTGGGTTTTAAAGAGCATCTCACCATGACCTCAATGGCCCATTTTATGTGTGGTGGCATGGAAGGAAGCCCAAAGGTGAAAAGGCTTAATTAGTAATACTTCAAGCTGATTACTATGGCCCATATATAGGGTGACCTGCATCTACTATCACTTAGCACGGTAATGACTAAGTACAGCATGTGGTTTAAATATCTCCCTAATGCTAAAGCTAAATGCATCTATGGCCCTAACCCTCTAATTGACTGATTCTAAATATGATAGATTAGCTTTCCATCTCATTATATGTACCTAATCAGGGGTTGAGGGTGTGTATACCCTTGGACACATGGTTTTTCATTTCTACTGCCCTACAACAGCAATTAAAAAAAAATTATTTGTCTACTCGGGCTTGTTGCAGGCTTATCTTGTACCCTATCTCAGAAAGCTGCTGGATTCACTTTATGATGGTAATAAAAATAAGCTGCAGAATCCTGGTTCTGTGTGGACACCAAGATTTAGAAACGTAGGTGTTGCCTGTGTGACCTTTGCCTGATGACCCTAAATCAGCGTGGGGCTCTTGCTGCCTGTGGTCATTGCCCCATAAACAACCGGCTCACGGGCAGCAGTGCCCAGCGGGAGAGGCTGGGAGCAAGGAGCAGGGGAGGGTCTTGGCACAAACAACAGCTTAGGCTTTGATTGCCCATTTTCAACTAGGATGCTTATTTCGGTATCGTCTAAAAGAAGTTTCCCGATTCCAGCAACCAGCTGTACAGGGTGCCTTTTCCTGCGGTCATCAAGCCCAGCTGCATGGTCCTGCACATCAGGCAGGCTCCACCCTCCTGGGAGCTGCTCACCATGGCCCCAGCCTGAGGACACAGGTGGGTGGAGGACTAAGGCAAAGTCCCTGAGTAGTGACCTCATGTGCATCTTCCAGCCCAGCTAAGCACTAATAAGCTTGCTGCATTTAAGCTTTCACTCCAGGTCTGGGTAGCTCCAGGCACCTCCTTGCCCACGCCTTGGCTCTGCTTAGGAACCAGCCTCCAAAGCAGGATGCTATGGGCCGGCTGGCTGGTGTTGAACTCCAGTTGCTGCTGCGGGCTCCTAAGCCATTTGTTAGTGCTCAGGTGTCCCTGGGATACACTTGTGCTCCACCAAAACTGAGAGGCACCTACGTGAGGTCACCCTTCAAAATTTGGCCACCACCGACAGGCTCCCTGGAGACCTCCCTCTGACCCAGGAGGCATGTCCCTTCCTGCTGGGAGGAGAAAGCATCCGTCCATCCCTTCCAGTCCCTCTGCCTGGGCCTAGCTAAATGGGAGAGAAGAGGAGGTCACCAGCTTTTCGCCCAAGATGCTTTCAGAGGAACGGCGGATCACCCACGTCTAACAAACCTCCATTGTTAGCATGGCCATGGGTGCTTCGCTTCCTCTATGTTTAACCCAATATAGAGGCCACGGAGCCAAAACAAAGGCCCAGATACCTTAAGGGTCGCGCTGGCTGGTTCAGGCCAATGCCGATAGGTCTATACGTAGACACGGAGTAATTCACCACGGGGAAATGAGCCATGTTATAATTTTGCCATTTTCCACTCAAGCATCCCAGGCACTGATTGCAGTTTGGGGATTTTCCATCTCAGACAAATTACCAGGCTCCACCAAAATAGCTGAGAGACAGCCCCATTTTGGATTACAACATCTTCACCAGATCCGCACCAGCAGAGCTCCCGTCCGCGTGTGCGAGGGAAATTCCTGCCGTGGGCCAGAGACCCGGGGCCATGGTAAATTGTTGCAGTGCAAGGAAAATTAAAGGAGTCAGGGTAACAGATTAGAGAAGGCATCCTGAGCTGGCAGGGGAAATTCTTGCTCATTAGAAGCAAAAACAAAAGACAGCCTTCAATTGCCAGGGTGTAATTTAGATGCAGGCTCTACATGGCAATTTTCATCGGTCTGCAGGGAGCCCCAGTGAAGCTTGGTGATGAAGGTTCCCACAAGTGGAAGGATTCTGCTAAAGTCTAGGGCTAGCTGAGCAGGTTTAAAAGTCACACTTGCCTTTTTTCCTCCAGTTAAAATTGAGTTTTAAGTTACTGAGATTAGCATTTGAAAGGGAACATTATCCTGTGACATAGGGCTCACTTGACCAGTTTCCTCAGGCAGTTGGAGGCAGGTTTTCCCCACTGTCCAGGGAAGTGGCAGAAGCACCGAGCTGAGCAAAACCATCACCCTGCCTTCCCCTTGGAGAAAGGGTTAGCAAAGAGTGAGAATAAAGGGCCTGAGAAGTGGCAAACAGAAAGGTTGCCCCAAGGAGGGCAACATGTTCAGGTATGTCTATCAGATCACAATACTCAGGCTCAAGCCCCAGAGTGTGTTCACAGAGCTTAAAATTAATGGTGAGTCAGCTCTAGGTGAAATACTCACCCGTAATACTGCCCTCCGGCCTCAAGTCAGAAGGTTTGAGCTACCGATGGTCTGGCCTTCACTCCAAGTTTGGGAGACACCAACATCCCAGAAGCTAGAGGAGACATCAACTAGAGCCTCGTTAGCATTTGCAAATCCAATGACCTGGTTCTTAGGGTGCACATGACACTATGTCTCGGTTCAGAATAAATTTGTGGTTATCACCAAACTCTAATAAAGGTTCGTAACACCCTATTTCTACTAGACTCTGCATTTGGCAGAAGAACAAAATACTTCTGTGCAGAAGGTATCTCTGGGCAGTAGACAGGCCTGTAATGACTAGGCGGCCTAGAACTGCTTCCCATCAGAGTCTAGAGGCAGATAAGATGATATATCAAATTGCCTCTCACTTCCAGTCCAACCACAGCACACCTTGGCTAGTCTCCAAAAATGGCTTTATTGACAACTCTTGCAATGTTCTATCTTGGCATATGTGGTGGCTATGGTGGTGGCATTGCTGTTGTTGCAGTGGTTTGAAGATCTTGAGATCCTGTTCCTGGAATCAAGTAACGTGAAGGTGAAACAGGTTTCATTTAAGAAGAAACTGTTTTAGTTCTCACTGTTGTAGAAAAACTGAGGCTGTGACCCCAGTTCGTGTTAAATGTTTGGAAATGAGAAACCAGGTGATGAATAAACCCTTCATTTGAAGGAGGGGGGAAGGAAGCACTGGAGGAACTGAGTCACTAGTTTTGAGCAATCCTGAACTCACTGCTAAAATCTCTCATCTCCACTTTTATAAGGCCTGTTGCCAACAGCAGCCATGGGAGCTCAGAGCTGGAGCAGGAGAGCTGACACCACAGGCAAGTTAAAACTGTTTAGGGGCTAAAACCTTCACACTGACATGTTACCAGTGGGAGCCCACACAGCGAAGCCTCTGTCTCTGACCCAAGCTCGTTTCAAGCTTCCTCCTTGGGATGAAAGTGCTTGGGGATGTTCCTCGGCAATTCTGCCCCGCAGCCTTTTGCCACAATGGCTTCTAACTCCCACTGTCCCCGAGACCTGTGGTCCCCAGGTCTCCTTGATCAAGCCACCCTCATCGAGGCAGACATCTGCCTTCCCCAGTATGGATGGGGGCAGAGATGAAAGGGCAACTTTCTTGCATGTCTTCACTAGTTGCATACAAGTGTCCTTAGGCACTTCTAAATTATACTCCACCCTCTTGGTCACAGCCCAGAGTTGTGAACCCATTTCTTAGAGGACACGCTCCTGTCCCCTCTCTTTTCTAGCTTCTAATACAAGACGTGAAAAGGGCGATAGCCTGACCTTCTCCCACAACTTTCAGTCATACGTGGTCATGAGGGGGACACTGGCTGATATATCAGAGTTCCCACCACCTCATTCAGGAGCAGAAGATGCCCACGTAGCCAACCGCCAACACAACTTATCGTTCTTCCACGCTTTTTGACCTTCTGTTCTTCCTACAGGCTTGGCTCCATCAGCAGGACACTTCCAGACTGCGATGGCCCGTGGGGCGATGCAGAGGGCTGTGCCCAGGGGGAGGCAGGAAGGGCAGCGGGGCGGGTGGGCAACGGCAGCACAGGCTTCAGAAGGCAATAGGTGACAGGCTTGTGCAAGGACTGATGCACAAGTTCAGAAATACTGCTGAACAAGCCCTACACACAGCAACTATACAGCATGTAAATGCCTTGCCCAGCCTTCCTCTTCTCCTTCACTCCTGTGTGTCCTGTCTGCTGTGTGCCCTGTTATGTGGGTTTTGAGACAGGGAGGCAAAGGACCACGCCGTGGTGACTACACATAAAGAATAGGAAGAGGTGGAAAAATACATAAAACCCCTGCCCTCTGTTTTTACAGTTTTATCGCCCATCTTTTGGTGCTTGGCATTCTCCTCCAAGCTCCAATGTCTGGCTTCACATCAATTCACGGACCCCAGCTTTCATCTAAAAAAATTATAATTACACAACATTCCAGCTACTATTGATGTGGAGAAGAAATGCAAGTCAGAATCCGAAATATTCATAAAAAATTACTTTGACATTTATTATTTTGGAAAGCTCTTGATTTCTAAGTGAGCCATGATTTTCAGACAACCTGACTCATCATTTCTGAATGCTTCGGTTTGGCAGCCCTGTATATATTTAGTAATACAAACCCTGACTTGCAGCTTCCAATGAGAATCCTAATGGCATGATAAGACAGATTTTCATCTCATTCACGTTATTTCCAAATGTCAGGAAATTTACTTAACAGCAAGAGTTGTAAAAGCTGTGAAATGGTCTCCCTGGGGAGGAGCAGAAACCTCCTGGCTACGCATTTGAACAGCTGAACAAATCAACAGAGAGCAGGCAGCAGCGAACGGCTCTACTTTCTGGCCAAGGGACAGAGCAGATGATCCCAGACACCTTTTCCTTTTCATTTCTCCTGGCTCTGGGCATTGCTAATCAAGTCCTCCCTCATACCACAGCCACTGGAACCTCTCTCATACCCAAGTGGAGAAACAGCAACTTCCGCAGGAGGAGCACACAGCTTCAAGGGAAAACACTGTTACAAACCATTTAGGACTTCACAAGGAGTAAGGAACCTATGCCAGTCTTTGAGAATGCATTCAAAGCATCTTCATCCAGCAGTTAGAATTGCATTTTTTACATTAAAATCCCTTAGGCACTTGAAGTCTGTGAGATTTTTTTTCCATTGCCTATCAAGCAGTGGTATTAAAAATGATGTCTTTGGCAGCACAGCCAGCCTGAGTAGATGCGAGATGATTTTCATCTATTCATTCTAGACCATCTGCTTCTTACCCTCAACTTTCAAAGGACTTGAATGAGATGTAGGCCACTGAATTTTACAGCTAAATTTCATGAACCTCTTTGAAAATGAAAGGATTGCACAGAACACAAATTTAGAGACATCAAAGGGACCTTCCCTTTTCATGCAAGCTCTAAAGCAGTGCAAAGGGAACTAATTATAATTTGCTCTATTGCCAGTTTTCACACTGGAGCAAATACAAGCATTTTATGCTTTAAACCTTACAAACCCGTGGCTGCCAGCTTAATATACTCCTAAAGCCAGGACCAAATGAATAGACTAAAACCAACTTGCATCCACTCAGGCAAGCGATGCAGCCAAAAGAGCTGGCAGGCTAGCTCATGGAAAAACTTTTTGTATCCCTGCTTTGTTTTAAAAAAAAAAAAAAAATCAATCAATATTTCCTTACATACTCAATGGGAGCGTAAACACTAATTCAGCTTTTTCAAAAGCAAAGCTATTGCATAGATACTTTTTAATGAGCTGATCTTTATCCATGCTGCTGACAGCGTCTGGAAGGAACATGATCGAAATGGCAGTTCCTCGTAAAAAGTATGGGAGAGTTCAGGGATCTCGGCCAAACTTGGCTGACTCAAGATCTGCTGACTCGAGTGGCTGAAATCATTACGTAGACATGTGAGTTCTAGGCAGGCAATGGAGGGCAAGAGCTGCCCTAAATTATGAAGCAAGATCCAGGTGAAATTATGAAAATCAAGGAAATTACTTTATAGCAGAATATGAGCTCCTGTCCAAGCACAGATCTGCACACGCACTTTGCAATGAGGGTTATGGTAGGGTGGAGTGACCCTGACACCACTTGAAATCAATGAAAAGTGAAGCTGGGGAAGAATCTCCCTTTGATATTTGATCCCTGCCCCATCAAGCCAACAAGCCCTGGGCCAAAGCAGGTACTGGCTGGCCGGGGCAGGAGCTTTTCCTCCTCCCCCGGGTGGCCTTGGACACCATTTTACATCTTCCAGAGATCTACAAGCTTTCTGATTTACAGTTCACAAAAATCCTAACAGAGCACCTACAGAGGCATTTCCATTCCCCAGGCTTTCAGGACACAGATTGGTGGGTATTGCTACACCAATAAAGGTCTCCAAAGGTGACTATTGTGCAATCTTCACACTGTCAGTGGGGTAAGCAAAGCTGCTCGGATCTTGGGGCCATGGAGATGGGATCCCATTTTGATGCTGAAGGCAACACTATGGCACTACCTTCTCCAGCAGGAGTGATTTCAGAAGGTTTCCAGAGCCCTGAGGAATAACACAACCAGTGAAACCCTGGGATGATACCAACATACTGGCAAAAAAGTGTATCACTTACTGTTCTCCTGCACTGATCTCCAGGGAAGGAAAGGTCGTTCATAATCCTCGACAGTGGGAGAGTCAAAAAGCTGTCAACACAAAATTCACAGACAGTTTTGGTGCTCCCACTCTTGGTGGCCAGCTTAGCTGCACTTACCCCTTGCTAAGCGAGCACTGCTGCAGTCACAAAGCTGGGAAACTGGGTGGGAAACTAAGTGAGGAGTCACCTAGGGTCATGTCTGCACTAGGCAGGTGAACTCTACGTTTAATTCACACGTGAATAAGATGCCACAGTGGCCCGCTCATGCAAATGCATTCATCCCTGTACCATTTCTGCCTATATGGGAAAGCAATTCAAGCTAGCCTGCATGACTGGTTCTTAGATCATTTTTCTGGATATCCACTCTTCCTTCTCCCACTTATACTATACAACCTGTCTTTCCTCCTCTCTTGTCCCACTTTGAAGGAGCTGGGTATCTATAGACTAGCAGAGATGAGAGGCTGACTGGCTGCAATGTGGCCAGAAGATGCCCAGGGAAGGGAGGGAAGACCAGAGAATGAAGCTGTGCTTACTTGAAAGAGGAGATGCAGGAAAGAAAGTGGGAGAACTGGTATAATACACAAGCACAAAAGCAAGAAGAGTCCAAGGGTACCTGAACCTGTGCCCCACCTGTCAAACAGTTCAGCAGATGGTTTAGGGGTAGAAGTAAAAGGGACTCATCAAGTAGAGAGGGCTTGGGTCGGAAGGGTTATCACTTGTATGCAGATCTCAGCTTTGATTTCTTATTTTTATCTTGGTCTCACAGAAGGTGAGCACGTACATACTGGTGGCTCTGTGCTCTAATGGGGGTTGCACCTGTGTAATTTCCTTGACAAAGGCTTATGCTTCCTGATGCCACCTCCACAGCTACAGCGGTGCAAGGTCTGCACGGAAGTGTCCCTCTCTGCTACACCTCACCCTTCTCTCAAGTTAAAGCATGTGACTAGAACTATACAAACATGATCAGTTTTGCAAAAGGTTAGAAATCCTTCTTCTCTAGTAATTCATATCTGCCCAAGGAAGAGGCTATAATCCTGACAATACAGCTTCAAGACTAGCAAGGATTGCAAAGGTGTGCCATGGAGCTACAGAAAGATCATCCAACTTCCAGAAGAGCAGGGACAGCACAGAACCATCTCCTAGAGTGTCTGGTTTCTACAAACCGCACTGAAGAAGTGTCTCAGTCTGCCTGTAGCAGAGGCTTGAGGCTGCAGCTGATGGGAAGTGCCCTGTGAGTAACAAGTCCTTAAATCCAAACCAAACCAAGTCACCCTGTTTCTTAGATAAGGTTTATCATCCTCATGGGAGAAAGTTGTCCTTTTGTGTTACCTGTCAGCTGACAGCTCTGCTTTCAAGCAGTTTGCCAGCTCTGTGGCTCCCATCGCAATAATGCTACAAATTTAAGCGCCACCACTTTGGATCAAATTTTTAATGAGGCACTAAACCCACAAAAGGGGCTCTGTATAACATAATTAAATAGAATGGGCCTAAATAAACAGTAAAGTTTTACAAGTTACATTATAGTTGAAAACAGCTGGAAGGCAAAGAAAGGAGCATTGAAGATGCATGATGTAAAAAGGCATTTCACAGAATGCAAACACTAAAACTTTTCATGTCGCACAAACAGTAAAACACTACGAGCACGTGACTTCCCTTTGATTTGGAAGAATCTGTGTGGGGCACAGGGCATTTGTTTTTTTTTCCTTCTGCTACTCAGCACAATGAAATACTTCACATGGAAACCCAAACAGTGGCAAAGAGAGCCATTTGTCCTTCGGAAAGAAATAAATACTGCAGAAACAGGTAAAGTCAGTAGGAACATCTGGTTCAGTCAGGCCATGGGATGCTGGATCATGGCTCCCTAACACTGGACAGTGCTATGACTCCTCAAAATAGTCTTGCAAACAATCAGAATTGTAACAAGTCTGTTTGGCTCAGAGCTGCAAGACACTTGTTTTGTGCTCACGCCGACTCCTCGAATCCACTGCAAGCGGTGACATTCAGGCTGAGCCAAGTAGCTCAGCATTCAATTCTCTGTCTGCATCAGCTATTCACAATATCATGTTTGTTCCACCCCGTCAATATTTGATCCAAGAGCTGAATAAATCCAACAAACACAGGAAGGCTTCAATTTCACGTTAAGGTAACGTTGACAGTGGTGCTGCTGTATCACGTAAAGTCAGTGCACTGTTACTCCTTGGGAATGAAATTTCCGGTAAACTTCGTTTTCATTTCATTTCCCCCCAGTCCCCTCAGCAGCCCTTCCCCAGAGCCATAGCTATTGCTGCAATTCTGGGCTTGTGAATGAAAAGTTTCTAAATTCATCTTGGTTTATCATCGGAAGAATTCCTTCTTCAATGGGAGTCAGAATGGGCTCCTCTTTTATAAAATCTGGATCAAAGTTGCTCACGTCATCTTTGGATTTCTGTCAAACAGAAAAGACAAAGGAAAGAGATGTCAAAAGCATGTATCATCTGCTTGATCCTTGCTCTGCATCTCTAGTCTAGTCTTGAGTGCAATAAACCATCACTTCCATAACCCAGGCTGAGTTTACTGAAAGCTTTTTCTGGGGTTGGACTAGGAGCAGCCGAGTGCCCTCACAGAGCCTCTTACAGTGTAAACCCTTTTAGAGCCCCTGCTGGCTTCTGACAAGCAAACCCCTCTCCATTTTAGCTGACACCACCTCTGATGCACTGCAGACGTCGCAGGGCAGGGCACATAAATCAGTTCTTTCCTCAAGTGGCAGCACAGACCCAGCCATTTGAAGCAGTTATCAGCCGCGTTTCAAATTAGCTGACTCCACACAGTCCCTCCTTATCTGCAGAGTGTCCTAGCTGGGTTTGGGGGGGGTGTACACTCCTCTGTGTGCGAGCCATTAAACTTACACAATAATGAATTACTGGGCCATGGGAAGACAAATGGCTTGCCTCCAGGTGCTGGATTCCTTACTGTGTGCCACAGAGTGGGACTGTTTACAAAGCACACACATAAATGGGGTTTGTGGCACATTTTGACAAGGCGAGTGTTTTTCCTGCATCCAGAACAAGATGTTTTATTGACATTAAAGTCTAATGTTCCCAGATCCTGTCCAATTCGTGGGGGACTGAGGAGGCACCCTTAGCCTTTGATTCAGGTGAAGAAACAACCCAAGAGCCTGACCCTGCACCCAGTGAGCTTCACGGAGCAGGACTGGGGTTGACCACTGCCACTATGAGTTTACAGAGTGACCACAGCATGAGACAAAGCCACTCCAAGTGACAATTTCAAAGGCAAGGAAGCCACAAAGACAACCTTGGAAAGGTTCTCCACGGAGATCATCCTTTGGGCTGTGTGGCATTACTGGTAAAAGGGACAACACTGTCCCCTCTGCAGCCTGTCTGCTATTTGACCCACTCAGCTGACAGTGGTTTGAGCAAGGAACACTGTGCTGGGTGCTATACAGACAGAGACAGACAGCCCAGTTGTGAAGAGGTAGGTGGAGTGGTCAGAATGAGGATTACTTACCCTGTTTTATATTTGGGGCAAGGCAAAGGGTAGTTAGGTGCCTAATTTGCTGCAACTGCTTTTACAAACCTGCATCTTTTGGCTGAACCACCTTTGAAACTCCAGCATGGAGGGGAAAAGTGACCTGTACAACAACAGGTGGCCAACCAGCAGCCAAGCCAAGACCAGAGACTTCACCTCCTGGCTCCTGGGCCAGGGCTTTCATGTCAAGGTTGCCCTTCCTTCACCTCCTTTCCTGTCTTATGGGAATAAACCTACTTAAAGAGCCTGGAAGAGAAAAAAACCAGGATCCCTTCACCCCACCCTCCTTCCCACGTACAATTCGGGGCCTGAACGGTGGCTCCATCTGACGCTGGTTCAGCAGGTCCCAGTCCAGATCTTTGAAGTAGGGGTGCCGCAGAATTGCGCTCTCGCCGCCCAGCCCCAGGCTGCCCAGCCGCATGTTGGGGTTCTTCGTCATGAACTGCAAAACAAAAAGGGCTGTTTGTTTCCTCCCATCCGGCAGGGCCACGGGAGAGGGACCTATTAGCAGTTGCACAAAAGCTTGTCCTCAGTTTTCCTGTTGAACCCAGTTGCTGGCCAGACTTCTCAATTTCATTGTACTGGAACCGCATGCAAGGAACTTGACTCATTCTCTAGAGGAAGAAGTCGGGGTGTATTTCTCCCTAGTCCTTTTTCTTTTGGTCAAATCCTTGGTTACCACAATAGAAAAGAAAGTTGAATTGCATCGTTTGCAACATTATAAATGTTGCACAGTGGTTTTGATGGTTATTTATTTCTGTATTAATTTTGCAGCAATACAAGCTCGCTCTCAAACGCTGCTCACCAGCCAGCCAGGCTTTGGACTAGAGTCAGTCCTGAGCTGTGTCTTTTTCCTAAACCTCAGCCTCCTGAAGCGCAGCCAGAAGCCTACGCTTTCCTTCCTGTCATGTCAGGAAAAAGAGGAAAATGAGCAAGCCGCTGGCTTTTAGAGCCCCCCAAACCCTGAGCAGATGAGAGCAGACAGGTGACTGTCTCCTCTCTTGATGGCAAAACTCTTTTAGAGGATTTATCTTTGTAACATTTTTCCTCTGTTACCAGTGAAAAGAAATCTCAAACCTCAGCCAAAGTGCCCTGATTTGCCAGGGAGCAATGAGAAAATCCGTACATCATGCACACGGTGCAAGAGGGCTCTGGCGGGTGCCCTTTAGGTCCCAGCAAGAATGATGAAGTGTGAGTGCTGCGGACATTTCTTAAGGGGAAGGGAAATATCGGGGGAGGAGGGGAATCCTTTCCTCAGGCAGGAAAAGAACTAGTTGGCTTGTTAATTTAGGATTATAGTTTTTAAATTCAGTAAAACCCAATCTTTCCCCTCCCCTCAAGTATTTCTAATTAATTAGAGAAATCAGGTTATGTTTAAACTGGGAAAACAGCCGCTTTTATTTGCCTATTGAAACAGCAGCATAAAGCAAGCTCCACTCTGGTGGAGGTGTCCAGACGATTTCCTCGAAGATGAAAGAGCATTATGTTTAGCAAATAGCTGAACCAGCCAAACCAGACAATCGGTCACTGTTTCAGGAATGACCAAGTCTGCTGCATCGCGGCAATAGGGACATGAAAAGAAGGGGAGGTGCAGTGAGAGACCAACTTCATTCTGACTGTAGGAGCTTTTCAGAAGGTACAAATTTTTCTAGGACGAGCGGATAAAAGGTCTAGTCATTCCCTATCTAGAGAGAAGATGGGGAGAAGAAAGACAACTGCCAGATTTCTTTTAGAAGTCTCCCCAGTACCCCATCCTGAGGGGGCTTCAGAGCCAAAGTAGATGGGGCATCTGCAGCTGAGACCTTGCAGGACCCCAGACTCTGCTGACATTAGCACAAAAACCCCAGCTCCAGCCTGGCCTCCTGAGCCCTTCGAGGACGTGTGCTGCCATGGGATTCCCTACGGCAGAATTGTTTTCCACCATTCCATCCAAACCATTAGTAGAAAGAGCTGCTGAGTGCATCGATTTGTAAGAGCAGTCACAAGGAGAGCAGCAAAGCTGACGTGGCTCTCTTCAGCTGGGGTCTTTCCATGCTTCTCTGGCCTCTTCAGCCCTCAGTTATGTAGCATTTCCAGGGTCAGGCCCAAGGATAAGCAGAACTTCTCCATCTCCCCAACCCTTTCAACCTGTTCTTCTCCCTTTCTACTAGCAGAACCCAAACACAACTTGTTGCCAAGAGAATCTGCCCCAAAATTTCTGTGGGATACAGATACCCAGGCAACAGCTTGGTTTCCAAACAAGAAATGGGTCAAGCCAAAATCTCTCAAGACCTGGTTCAGACAAGCCTTTGCAAGTCTTGAACTAAATTTCTTTGCTTTGCAAAACAGGCCAGAAATCTCCTGGCAGCCCTGTCTTTCTCCAGAAATTCCCTGCCCAGCTTCTTTGTCCCCACAGATGGATATCTGCACCTCACTAGCTCTTATTTGCATTGCTGGAACACCTAGAAAGCTCAAAAAAGATCAGAGCTCGCTGGTGCTGGGAGTGCTATAGACCAAAACAGTCCAAAAAGACAAGACAAAAAGGAGACAAGAGCTGGGAATAAGTCCCATGTCTCCTGGCTCCTGACCTACCGCTGCCTCCCTTACACCAGGAAGCTTCTCCTAAATGTGGAGAGGAAAAAAAAAAAAATCCTGAAAGAAATAACCTCTGAGAAGAGCTGGTAACATGCTTTGCTTGGGTTCCCATTCATGCTCAACCATATAAGACAAAAACCTAAACTGGACTGCCCATTCCCAGACCAGTTCAGAGCCCTAGGATATAAAAGTGTGTTTACATTCCTGTTTGCTTGCTTTATTCCACATGATGCCAAAATTGCACCAAGTGAAGGCATCCAATGCAACAAGCTGAGAGCCAACGTAAATACATTCCTGGCTGCTTAAAACACCATTTTGTTAGGACAATGAGCATTAGGCAAGGGCCATCCCTTGAAGTGGGCTGTTTTGAGCTCTGAAAAATCAAAACATAACATTCAAAACAAAATGACTGTTCAAATTCGACCAGCCAGCTCCAATTCAAGCATTGGACCCACAGACTGAAAAACCTCATTTGAGTAACTCTAGGCAACATCTACCCTGCATTGGGTGCCCAAATGAGGCAGGAGAAGAGCAAAGGCTTCAAATTCACCCACTGCTGGAACACGTTGCCCTGGTTGGCTGCTGAGAGCAATATTGGGCTGCCACAAAACCCCTCTGAATTAATCCTTGCCTCTGACAGGAGTAAGCTGACCTATGGGGCACCTGATCAAACAGCACCTTCCCCAGCTGTCAGGCACGAGCTCAGTGCTGCTGCCTCTCTTGCTCTGTAAAAACAGGGCTTTGAAGCACAAGAGTATCAAGGGCTGGAGGACCCACCAGCACCATAAACCACTCTGGACATCACGCGCTCTACAAAGAGTATCAACACAACGTGAAGACGCCACCCTTTCATGGCAGTCAAACTCATACTCGTCTGCTCCAGCAAGAGGGCGGGATATAATTTCAAAGGACAGTTGGTCTCTCATCATTAACTTACATCCCTGACAAACGCATTGTACCCTGCGCTGAGACCTCTCGATTGCATCTGTGCATGGGAACTGGCACTGAAAATGTTGCCTTTGAACGGCATCATGCGGTATGTGAAATATGGTCCTGTACTCTCGGCAGCTGCAGCATGCCGGCAGGTTACACATCCTGTGGACGTACACATGCCTCTGCCCCGAGGGCTGACAGAGAACAAGAGATTGGCCATTGCTGCTCCTCCCTGGTGAATTTTGGAGGCGGCAGGTCTGTCACAGCCTGGTGAATGTGGGGTGTTTTCTCCGGGAAGCAGCTCCAGTCTTTATTTGACAATTGGGCTGAAAAGCTGGCGTGCAGACAGTGACTCCAACAGAGACAGCACTGATGTTTTACACTGGAACAGAGTTACCTGCCTTACTGTAAGAGGCATATAAAATTAAAGGATGAAATTTTGAAGCCACTGTCCACTAAAATGAATAACTAACCCTCTCAAACGCTATTTGAATTCACTAGAAATTATTGCACTGACAAAAAAAATGGATGCAGTTTTAGTTTGCGTTGTCCAGTATGTCATGAAAAAACAAAAGGCTATAATGACCTCTCAAAGGCTCAAAAGCCCAAGAATCCTTCTCTTTGTCTCTCTCTGCCTTAGGCAGTACTGACATTTCTCTGCTGCAACAGGGTAGCATCTGACGGCCAGTCTCATGCTGCCTCTGCTATCTGATGGCACTTCTAGCAAAGCAAACAAAGAACTTGGGATTTCTAAGGAACTTAATTAGTCAGCCTTCATCTCTGAAATAGGTATCTGGAGCCCATACCCACGTCTCTGACCATATAAGAGGAAATTCTGCAGCGGGAGGGGTAAAGCTGTGTGCCCAGAGCATACAGACGCTGCCCTGTGCACACATGCAGGCTGCGCAGGGGAAAGGTTTTCAGAGGTGCAGCTGATCTTTCACTTGATCCCTTCAGCTGTGTTCAGAAACAGCTAGAAAATGTCTTACAAAGTGTTGACTGCTCCTGGCATCCACGGAGGGCTACAGTTTGACTCTTGCTTCCTAGGTTGGATAGCCCTAAACGTCCTTCCAAGTACAACCCTCCAATGTTTTTGCAGGTGATGAGAAAAGATGTTCAGCAGAAAGTTTTTTGTGGCAAAATGTCGTCTCCTAATGTGTATTGAGTATCTTTAATTTTGCATGACAATCCAGAATCTAGCACGAATCTCAACCTCTGGCACACAGCGCTCAGTGAAGAAACACAAAGAAAAAAAAAGTGAACAGTAACAGCAAGGCAAACCACAGATGTTCCTGAACAAAAAGAAACACGTAATCACCCAAATCCAAGATACCTCCCAGGAAAACCAATAGCAAGACTATCAATCTTAAACCTGAACCAGGCCATCAAGCCCTCACTCTGCGATCATGTCCAACCATGGGGAATTATCCCATTCCCAGTGTAAAGAGCCCCTTGGGAGCATCCTCAGACTGGGTCCCTTTGGGCTACACCAGTTTGCCGAGCAGCAAACTCAAGCGAGGCGCTCACTGACCTCAGCTAACCCTCTCAGCAGCACCACAGCCAAAACCAGCAGCTGGAATGAGCCAAAAACATGACTTCACAAGATCATTTGAAAACATTTACTGAAAGAAAATGCAGCAAGCCATGACAAGAAATTAAAAGCTGGAGATTAGTCCACAGAGGGCCCGTGAAGTTACAAGGAAAAAATGCAGACATAGCAGTGCCAACCATTAGGAAAAATCTGCGTCAGTCTTGGGAGCTCAACCCACGAGCAGGTGAGGGAGAGCAGGGGACCCGCGCCAGTCCTTCCCTTCATCCACTACATGGCTCAGACTGTGCTGGGAAGGGCTCCAGGTCTCCCAGTCTGCTGAGCAAGACTGTACTGGACTTCTCTGGTGCTGCTCACATGCAGCATTGCAACTTCTGTCTCAAGAGGCTGAGTTTGCAAATCAATCAGCCTGGAAGTCAGTGAGGGGATGTTTTGCACAAACCAGATGTTTCCAAGCATTAATTCCATTGAATTTATAACTTCCCTTTCTTAATACTGGAATCCCTGATAGGATTTACGTAACTCGTGTATGTGCTATTTGCATCAGGATAATTAATTTCATATCATAGTGACTAGATTATGTGAAATGGCATCATGTTCTAGGAAAACACTAACAAGCCCAGACCCCTTCACAGAAGTAATGCACTTCAGGAAGAGGAATACAACTTCCTGCTCAGCCATTCCCTTCACATTGTTAGCCATCTGGATGAGCAAGAAATCATTATTTCTTGTATTAAAGAAAGACTTAGATGCACCAGCTCCCATCAGGACTCTTGTTGCCCTGCCTGGGCAGGGTGCATTTACCTTGTAAGAGAAAGCCTGTGCCCCTGAGCAGCTCATCTTTCAAATGCAAGCATAAGGCAGAGATAGAGGCTCTCCCTGTCTTACAGGCAGGGAACAGAGTCCCAGAGAAATGCATCACTTTATTTTGCCAGGAGCCCAAGGGTAGCCTCTCACAGATACAATGGCAGACCCTCAGTCTCAACCTCCTTTCCATCACACCACATGCCTCAGAGGACACCTATTAGGGATTCTGCCAATGCAATAGTCAAGCCCAAACTGTTAAAGGAAAGTGAGGTTTCCCTGTTCATGGTATTAACATTTCCTACCTGTTGGTGTTTCTCCCCTGTTGCTACCAAAGTGAAAAGCAGCAGCAGCACAGATTAACACCCCACAGTCTCCCCTCTAGTAATGAGGGAGAGTGGGGAGATTGGGAGATACCCAACATGCTCATCTTCATTAGGATTCATGAGCTAAACTAACAGGGCAGAAATTAACTCGAAAGGAAATAAGATTTCTCAAAGATCTATTTGATCTCAGACAAAAGGGAATCGTTACATAAATAGAGCAATTACTCTAATTAAGGCTTCCCTCCATGAATCTCTCCACTGAATGCTGCAGTTGCCGAAAACAGTTTGACCGCCTATTATGTAAGGCAAACAAACCCACAGTCTGGGGTTTCATTAGCCTTCATCCACCCCTAAACAAAGGAGAAGAAAGATGGCTCTATGGCTCTGTCTGTTAATGTCTGTATTATTTTTAATGATTGGAAGCCAGGAGGGATTAGCATAGCAGAGATACTTTGTTTTTCTTTTCCTTTTTTTAAATAAAAAGCTGCTCTTTTTGAGCCATTCTTGTCTTTTGCTCTCTTGGACAAAGCTCCCATCACCCTCCATCACAGTCCTGCCAGGGCAATGCTCATAAGTGTGCCTTGCTTCCCCATACAAGAGTAAGCCGGGGCTCAGACACACAAGTGGGTTACAGGGACTGAAGGAGTCAGCACAGCCCAATTTCACTAAATGGTGTCAGGGGAAGCTCCACAGCCCTGGGAGCAGGGTGGTCAGAGAGCATGGAAGTCCCATGGAAGTCCTTGTACTTATGACAGCTCAGCCGGTGCCTGGTAACTACTGCACCGATGTGGCTGTGGGTGTGAGCCAGGCACTTGGGAGCTCAAGTCCTACTGACCTTCAGTGAGGATTGTGCTGCTGAGAATAGGACTTGGAGTCATTGTGTCTCTCTAAAATCTTACCTTTGTTTTACACTGGGGGTTTGCTCCACTGCAGCCATTAGAGGCCACGTGATGTTTCAGCTTCCTACCCTGCACACAGCAGGATCGATTGCTAAAGGCCCTGATTTGTACTACTGCAAATTCATTGTGGTGCTGAGCCAGGATGCGACCCACGCATGTACAGGGTGCTTCTATCGTCATGCTGGGGTCCTGGTTACAGAAAACTGTAAGCAGGTGAAATCCTTCAGTGTAGAGAAGGTCCAGTGAGTGCAGTGCCAGGGCTCAGAAGTACAAGACTGCCCTGAAAGCATTTTAAGGAGGAGGGGAGGAAGAGAGAGTGTGTGAGATTTCCGTTATTTCCTTTTCCAGATAAAAAACGAATGGGAAGGGAGATAAAAAACAGACTCCAGCCCTGTTCCTAAAAGCCATAAGACTGTAACAATAAGCATGACAGCAGTCACATGTTTAGAGTGCCAGCCGCAGGCAAGAAGGACAAAATGTCAGTGCAGTGGATATTAAGCAGATAAATTTGATCTCGCTTTCCCTTAGTGCAGAAATGGCTGCTTGATGCCACCCAGTCAAAGCTCAAGGGAACAAGAAGGATTAACTGTATTGCAAACAGTGCTGAGTGAGAGAGACTAGCAAAATAAACCAAGGTAGACAAAGCAACTCACGTGTGGGATAGACACATCAGGCTCCAAATCTCCTGGTGGTGTAAACTGATGTAACTTTGCTGACTATCACCAGGAGAGAACTTGGCGCAAAACACTGGAATTAAATGTTGTCTGAATAGCTACAAACTTCCTTGCTGTGCTGAAACCTACCTGTTTCCCTGCCTCTCCCCACTCATCAACAAATAACTCAGCAACACTAATGCAGAATGTAAAGGCCGTAAGTATCAAATGCATATTAGCCCCTAATGATAGCTAGTGATTTTTGACACTTGTGCCTTTGGTACTCCTGTAATAAATAATAAGAAACAGAAATTAACTTTAGTCATTAGATACACGGAATATTTAACATAGGTTTTGGTCAAGATGTCACTCCAGAGATCTGTGTTTTCAGAACTGATGAGTCAGCCCCAGTTCCCACGTGGGTCACCAGCTGCACAGGCTGCGCAGACAGTATCGAACTCTGGCTGCTGTTTTTAAATTACCCCAATCGGACTATAGGTACAACATGGGGATATGCAGGTCAATTACTAAATCAATACATCAATCAGAGTAACACAAACATGGAGGGAGAATGAGCATCACATTTACTAACAGACTGGGGGCATGATCCCACTCCAATTTTAAGCAGTAGTAAAATCTCCCTAGGGTTGCATGGGAAAACAATTAATCCTTTTCTGATAGTCTTGTCAAGAGGAACTGGGAATCTATTACACAACCCTGGGTGGCCTACTTACATAGGGTCAAGTACAAAGGGGACTAAAGTGCCCCAGACAAACCTGTAAAGGCCAATTAAGAAAAAAAAAATTACAGGATAATACTTCAAAGGAACTTTCTTTGTGGTCTCAGTTATATTTATTTCATTCTTTTAATTTTAAAGTTCCTGAAAAGACACAGCAGGTCAGAAAGTTCAAAGCTGGAAGGACGAGTAAGACCTACAGCCCTGAATAGCTCGGACAGTCGGAGATTTGTTACCCCTGTAGCGGTGCTGAGACCTCCCAGTTAGATGGGCTGGCCCCCTCCACTGGGGGCTGCGCAGCAAGAGTTGGTTCCATTATTCAGCAGTCATCCCCATCTCCAGGTCAGACCCAGGTTCTCAAGGGAATCCCTGGGTCTTCCCCCAAGATTGGATTTAATGGACTTCACCAAAACACCTTTGAGGGTCTGTAATCACACTTTTTAACTGTGGCAGAGCTGAGAAGTGAGCCCAGGCCACAAGTCTTAGGCTCGGCCATGGGAATCACTTCTACCCGAGCACCTAGAGAAAAAGAAGAGGGGGAAGATAAAGTGGGCACAATGAATGCTCCTTCACTTTTTTCCCCATCCCTGGCAGGAAAGAGGAGGATGAGTCACACCTGACATTACAATAGGCAGAGTTAGGAGCTTTTGTTGTGAAGCAAATCCAAGCCTGCACCCTGCAGACTTAAACAAGAAGCTAATTTCAGCCTATTGGAAAGGGAAAGGTAAAAGACCTAATGACTACCTCAAGACGAATCTGGCCTTGGCAAGCTATATAGAGATGGCTTTAGTTTTCTTTCACAGTGTATTATTCAAAAGCATGGGTCTATTACTGTGGGGAAGAGGAGCACTTCAGAAAGGGGTGTGATCCCTCAACAGAAGAGATTAAATCACTGGGGAAAGCTGTTTGTTGTTTGAGAATTAGGAGGTGAAGAGTAAGAGACAGAGATGGAAATGCAAGCTCAGACAATAGAGGTAAGAAGGCAACCTGTGGTGGAGCACAGCCTTCTCACTTCAACACAGTGTATGTTTATGGCAAAAATGGTCTAGATGAGAGATCATTTAAAACTGCAGACCTCCTTCCCAGTTGGGAAATGACAGGCTCCAGAGTCCTGCTTTTGCCACAGAGGCTCTGGACCCAACCAGGAAATGCAAGATGAAAGCATTTCTAAAAAACAAAATACAGGAAAAAAGTGTACACAGATCCAGCATAGAGCTTCACAGAGAGATTTAAATATCGGCCTCACTCTGACAGCCAAAGCTTAATCAAACTGTGCAAGAGGATTTATGGAGCCTGCCAACTCTGAAGAGATGCCAAGGAGAATAATTTATCAGCATATTTGAAGGCATTTTTAATATCTATCTGCCTTTGTTAGCAGGCTCCTCAGCTCTGAGGATAAAGCGATGAGCTCATCTAGTTCCCTCTTTGATTTCAGTGGGTCCACCATTGTGGTGTTCCTTTTAATCTTTGTCTAAAAAAATACTCCTGGCATCTGGTTCATTCAGAAACAAGTTCATTCTGGCTATTCCAGCACTGCATGTGAAACAGATTATCTGCCTTTTTCTGTCTGTTGGAAAGAAACAACCTGGCCCAGATATGTAGGGTGCAAGTGCAAAGGGGAGACATGTGCCTTGTGCAGAGTGATGTAAAGGAAACATAGGCAACCTTGCACCATCAGCATCTGGCTGCCTCATTTCACACCTCATAAGCATTCAGGAGAGGACTGGTGTCCGACTGGTGTCCTGGTTTCGGCTGGAATAAAGTTAATTTTCTTCCTAGTAGCTGGTATAGTGCTGCGTTTTGGATTTAGGATGAGAATAATGTTGGTAACACACTGATGTTTTAGTTGTTGCTAAACAGTGTTTATACTAAGTCAAAGACTTTCCAGCTTCTCATACCGCCCTGCCAGCGGAGGCTGGGAGTGCACAAGAAGCTGGGAGGGGACACAGCCAGGACAGCAGACCCAAAGGAGCCAAAGGGGTATTCCATACCATGTGATGTCATGCCCAGTATATAAACTGGGGTGAGTTGGCTGTGGGGCACCATGGCTCGGGGATTGGCTGGGCATCGGTCAACAGGTGGTGAGCAATTGTATTGTGCATCACTTGTTTTGTGTATTCTATTTATTATTATTTTCCCTTCGTTTTCTGTCCTATTAAATTGTCTTTATCTCAACCCAGAAGTTTTACTTTTTTCCCCACCTTGATTCTCTCCCCCATCCCATTGGGAGGTGAGGAGTGAGTGAGTGGCTGCATGGTGCTTAGTTGCTGGCTGGGGTTAAACCATGGCAACTGGAAAGCACAAACACAGGGGTTTGGTCTAGCTCACGCAGTGGCCAAACTGAACCGCCCAGGACTTAGGGAAAAGGCTAGGCAACAAGGGCCGCAGGAAGCACATACGCATTGCACTTAGATGTGCCAAGCAAAGCACAGCCCAGGTATTTTGGAGCATGTGTTGCTTGCTGTAGCATGCAGGGAGGATGCAGACACCTCTGAGCTGATGACAGCTAGTTCTGACCTCCCCGTATACAGGGGTGTTGGAACCCAAGCAAGTGCAGTGCATGAAAAGAACAAACTTCTCTGAAGAACAGTTCAGAAGATCTCACCCTCTGTGCTGATGTTCAGGGTGAGCAGCTGCAGCGAGAAGGCAACTTGGACCATCCACATCCCTCCTGAACTTAGATGTCCTTGCCAGCAGTCTGAAATCAGCCCTTTCCCATCCACTCCTCTGTCACCGCAGACTGTGTGCTTTAATCACGTTCAAAAGCCTGCCTCTAAGTCTTCCTGCTGTGAAAACCTTGGCCTCTGCCTTCTCTCCTCATTAATGGCATTTTCAAGTTGCTTACAGTGTTGGGGCCAGTCTGGTTCAGCACAGAGCACTCACCACCCAGAAAGCCTTTCTGAAAATAAGCCACAGCACATGCAAAAGGGGTCCTCACTGAGGGTTTGGGCAATCATGGTGGCATCCCCTTAGGATGGGTAGTTTACTCCTCCCACAGCACAGCTCAGTGTTCACTTTGCTTTCTCTCCTTCAGCTGGGCCTGGGTGGAGTGCCCTAGGGAAATTTCTTTTCTCTATCTTTCCAACCTTCTTTCTTCTCAGCCCATTATGGTAAGTGCATGCAGCACAGCCTGAGTCTCCAAGGGCTCTGCTGGAGCTGTTATCCTGTATCCAGCCAGACTGCACTGCCCTGTGCTTTGACCACACGGGGCATTAGAAGTTCCTCAGTATTTCTTTGGAATGGCAAGAAATAACCACTCAAACCCTGTACTCCACAGGGAGTCCTGCATTTAACACTCACACACACATAATAATCAAATTTGTCTCTCATTAGGAGCCATCACTCAGGATTCCTGAGAAACAACAGGCTTGTTTTCTCCAGAAGGAGAGGTGGAAGAAGGTACCCTTCAGATTTAGTTTTTCCTCACCTAGTATCGCCTGGAAATTTAGAGAAGAAAACCCTAACACACACACACATGCACACTTTCCCAATGGCCACCTAACTTATTTCTGTGCATGCATATGGATATACATAGAATTTCTACAATTCACTGTCAGTGCTCTCTAACTTAACCTTCTGTTTTAAGGTAGAATTGGGCCACATTTTAAAATAATATCCACAGGCTTTCCCCCATCAACTCAAGAGAAATTGCTGGTGGAGCAATACACTACTCATTATAGTACCTTGTGGGGAAGTGTCTTGTGTCTGATGGTTACCCAAGTGACTGAGGGACTAAGGCAGCCTCATATTCACTCTTCTGGGCAGCAAAGGAATGACAAACTTCCGTAGAAAGTTTTGAGTGGCTTTTTTAATTAGCAAGATGAAAATTGGCTGAGCTGTTGTGGAAGAGTCCCCCATACCTCTCTCTCGCTGAAGATGAAGTGGCTGCTTGCCATCTGCACTGCAACATTCCTGAGCCCTTTTCTTGCTCTCCAGAAAAACCTGTGTGTGCTGCCTCCTAGCAAAGGGGGATAAGTTATGCTGCCAGCAAGCCCTCGGTATTGAATATTGCTGTGTGTGCTAGCTGTACAAACAAGCCAAAAAACCTAAGGAGCTAACTGAAAAGCCCTAGTTTCTGTGTTTTGGTCTGTGACATGGGCTCACAGGAATGGGAGAAGAGGATTTTCCTTTCTAGATCAGGATTTTTTTGACTTCTAGATCAGACTTCAAGGCTGTCTGGAGGCAAATGGGATTTAAACTGTGGCACATTTAACCATTCTCCCTCCAGCTGCTCCCAAGAGCCATGCAAGCTCCCTCCTGGCTGCTGGCAGAAGCCAGGAAGGAAATTCTAACTCCCTCACGTTGTGCTCTGAGAGCCAAAGATAAGTCCATAAAGCACAGGTCATCAGACCAGGACCTGGCTCCTGCTGACCCACAGAGCATCATTATTCCTGCAGCTGAGTTTGAAGCACTAATACCCAGACACAACAGCCCCTTGATGTTAATGTGGCAGACCAAAGGGCATTTTAAGCAAGTCTGCAAAAGCAAAGTCTAAAGGAAGATGGGGAGGTGGTGGTGGGTGGGCAGGTGGGGGTGTTAGACTTCAGTGGTGGTGTCGGGGCACAAAGAGCACCAGGGTATCCGGAGGGGGGAACTGAACTCTGCCACGAAGTGGCAGAGTTCACTAAACCACAGTATTTGCCTTTTGAGTCAGCATCGCTTCCAGGCTATTGTTCTCTAGAAAAACAGATCAACTTCAAGTTTTTCTTTTGCATCCCTGGCACTGTATTGCTGACATAACTTTTCTCCAAGATACAGGTCATGATTGCTCTCAGCGCTCCCTCACCTTTCAATCTCTCTCACTCTTCGCACTAATTCACTGGCATTTGGATTCCCCTGTGCTGTTCCACCTGTGCTGGGTGGGAGTGCAAGCTGCTAAAACCACTGCCAATTTCCTCTGCGCCTTCCTCTTTTCTTGTCTGGTGTTTATTTTGCACATGAAAACCACTTGGAGGGGGACATAACCATTTTTTCTCAGTCTCTTAACTCCAGTAGTGTCTTCTTCAAAATGCATGTTTTTAACCAGCTGGAGGGAGAACAGGCTTTAGTTTCGTGTCCCCAAAATACACAGCTACAGGAAAGGCTGCCCAAGCCTCAGTTTTGGAAGGAGCATTTCAGCCAGACCAGAAGTGTTTAAGAGCTCACATTTAGACTGGAGGTTGGCACACAAACACCAAAAGACACCCTCACTTCAGCAGACTCAGCTGTGACTGGAGTTCAGAAATCCAGGGTGCAGAAGGCAGAGCGATGCTAACACTTCCCTGGGGAGATGCTACTTCCTAGCCCCTTCTGTTACCTGGCTCTGAGAGTAAAAACATCTAAGCTGCAATTGCTCAACCAAGTTTCCAAGCCTTTGGGCCAACCATTGCTATTTAAGATCATCAGTCCATGTAGCGACTCAATAGGCTTAGCCCTTCTCTTCTCATCTGAAACCAGACTTGGAAAGGAAAATGCTTGCAGCTTTCCCTGTGAATTTGCTTCCCATTACGCCATCGAGACCCGATTTTCACTGCATCCCTTCATTCTCCCCTCCAACTAAGCGTGACTGTAAGCAAGACAGTGTGATTGAATTGCATTTGAGAAAGTCATACATGAAGCAAGCGAAATATGCTGCCAAAATGCCGCCCCGCTTATGGGAAACGAGAGGATTGTATTTCATTTTGCAGTTCACTCAGCTGAATCCCAAAGCCTCTGGCTGCCTGGAAAGCCACCACCTTTGCTCAAGCGCTTTTTGCCAGTGACAATTCACAAATTCAGAACATCGACATGCTGTAACAAAGCAAACTCCAGCTGCACTCTCACTGTTAAAGATACAGCGCAGCAGCCTCTGCTCTGCATGCTCACAAAGTTTCTCTCTCACAGTCTCTTTATCATCAGACACTGGTGACTACTCTGTCATCTGATGGCAGAGTATTTGAAAGAATTTCTGTTACAGACACAAACCCAATAGCTCCTTTGGCATAAACTCCTTGTGACTGCATTCAGGTAGGGCTATGGAGAAACCTTTTTCAGGGGAATCAAAATCAAAGAAAAACTTACATTTAGAATGAGCTGAAGTGGTCTGAATCCATTCAGCAGCAATTCTCCTTTTTTGCACGTTTTTTTACTCCCACAAGCAAATCCACGCCCAGTTCGACTTGCTCATACAAGCAGGGAAGACCTCACTTTGAGTCCTCTCCACCTGACTTGAACCATCAATACCTAAATTCAGCAGTGACACACTCAGATGGGGCAGGGTACAGGAATGAGATTTTCTGCTTCCCTCCTCTGGGAGTATTGACTCCAGCAAAATCCTGCTGGTTTACACTGATTTAGCTCTGCCCTACTCTTTCCCCAGCTCTTGAGAGAAAATATCAAGGACAAAAAAACATTAAAAAGATAAATACATAAAAACTTTTTCTAGAGCACAAATATTTCTGCTTTCAATTCTAAACAAGGTCCCAGGGCATTGAGGTTGTTTTTGTTTTCCTTGGTACCAGTGCTCAAAACCACCCAGGAACACCCAGTGACCGAAATGAGGTCCTAAGGATGTATTTTGGTTATTATCAGGAAACTGCAAAGATGAACAGGATGCAACCTTCAGAAAGTGGGTGGTTTCTGATGGGGTAAAATTGGTGAAGCACAATTATGGTAAACAAAACCAAAACAAAATAAAAGCATCTGTGAAATGGGTCCTAAAACCTATTATCCTTGTTTACAATGAAGCTCTTCATGAAGGCAAATGGATCAAGGGCTTTCTAAACCCAGATATATCCATTTGTAGAGCATCTCTAAGCACCTACACCTAATTGCATCTTCCTGGCAGAAGAATTTGATTTTCATTTCACAGCTTTGTACCACTCAAGACTAAGCGAATTCTCACTAGTCCCGTTCAAGGTTAGTGGCCAGAACTTTTGAGTGAGGGGATAATCCAGTTATTAAGGCTATTAAGGCCTTAGCCTGCAATACATGAGACCCCAGGTTTAATTCCCTGGTCCTCCATAGGCTTCCCAAGCCATGTAATTACTTATAGTAATTTATGTCACTGCAGTAGTCGAGTGCTCTGATTTTGCAGAGCTCTTAATATCACGGGTTAGAAAGCACTGTCGCAGATGTAAATCAGGGAGCTCGAGTTCACTTTTTGTTGGAGGTAAACACAGTAGTGATTAGAAGATGCTCACATAGTAATAATGCTGTATTTAAGAGAAATAATACTAGCAACAGAAGTCTGTGAGAAAAAAACCTACATATTTAGCAGCTAGAAAATCTACTGTCTTCCTTCATAAAACAGCCATAAGGGAACAAAAAAGCCAGGTTCACCACTCTGTGTTATACTGACACCTAAAAATACTGACCAAACATTATCAGTACACTGCAAATATAATACCTCAAGCAGTGGTATTTGTTATCATTCGGAAGAAATCAAAGTGTGTGGGTTTTTCTGTTTCAATCTAGAGACCCAGACAATCTCATGACAGGATGTTTCCTTCCCATTAAAGCCAACATGCTCTGATGCCTCTAAAAACTCAGCATAAGAAAGGGAAGAGGAAATGAGGAGCTCTTCTAGTGAATGGCTCTTGATCCCAAGAGCAGCTACTGTGAAGCTGCAGAAATTCAGGCTGTAGCCAACTATCATCAGTGCTGTAAAATAAGATGCAAAAGTCACCTCCGGGTAGCAGCCACCCAGGGAACAGAAACACTGAAAAACTGATGGTCCAGTAAAAATTTCATGTGCAACTTCCCACTAGTTGATCGCAAGGCTCCTGGTTAATGCCCTAAATTTCAGCCTTTTCCCCAAAGCAGACATAGTATAGCGCTTCTCTCGAGCAACACGTGCCTTTCAGAGAGGCAGTTTTGCTTTCATTTGGGTTTCACCAGCAACACATGATACAGCAGACAAGCAGAGCAGCTGGAGAGAAGACCTTTTTCAGGCAAGTAACCAGCAATTGCTAAGTTGACTGTGCAGTTTTGGAGACACTCAGCTCATCTCTATTTATATTGTTAGCTCCCTCCTCAATTCTGGCCCTCTTTCTCCAGTGCCTCTCATCATGCTGCTTGCCTGTAATCACAGAAGGGACCTGCTGTTAGAAGTTGGGCTCTGAACATGGGCTAAAGCAGCCTAGGGTGATAGCAGCTTGCACTGGCTGCTTCTATGAGGTTCCTATCAGAATTAGGAAAATAAGCATTTTGTCATGAGGCTAAAACACAAATTAGATTTTATTATACCCTGAAATTCCTGTTACGATGAGCATCTATCTGACCACATTTTACCTCCATCCCATACATAGGCAAGATAATGCAACAAATCTACTCTGCTATTCCTTGTCACTGCAGAAGAGGAATTAGCTCAGGCATTCAGGATTCTCAACCCAACATCATGAACGCTGCTCCAGAAGCTGCAATGAGTCTCAACTTCACTTTTTATTTTAAATATGTTGCAGGTTATTTCCAAAACCCAAGAGGGCCTTCAGCATGACAAATGATCACGCCTGAGCACAACCTGTGATTTCAAAGGACAACCCTTTGCCTCCTCAGTAAGTGGATTTTATTCTCAGTAGATTTCTGTGGAATTTATTAGATGCATTTTCAGCTACAGAAAGTAGTTGCTCAGTCCATATAGAACAGAAGCCTTTCAGCAGAAAATTTCTCTACTAAAGATCTGATGAAAATAAATTCTTCTATTTCCTTCAAATGGTCCCATCATTCATTACCCCATGTCTTTGAGTCAGTGCTCCACAAGTTACTATGAATTACTGTCTTATCCAACTATTTCTTAGATCCTCTATTACCACAATATTTAGTAGTACCCAGTCTTAAATGCACCTTTGTTCACAGTGTTTTTGCAAGGAAAGGGAATACTCTGATCCTTCTATGTCCAAAGGGTGCTTAGAGATATTAAGTGATTTGATCAGGGGCAGGAAGAAATCAGTAGCAGGACAGGCAAGTTAGGTCTCCTGATTTGTAGGTTAACACCCTCATCATTTAATCACCTCTTGATTCGTTACAGTAAAACCAGGCAGTTTCAGTGCACTAGGCACTGTCTGTACAGGCACAGCCTGAAATCTTAAAAAGCTTCATTCCCATGTTACAGGCAAAGATGTGAGGCATGTGGATAAGAGCTCCTGGGAAAATTCAGGAATACATGGTAGAACAAGGACTAAGTGTAGCCAGCAACAGCTCTGCTCAAACTGTTTGCTGTACAGCCCCTTTTTTTTTTCTCCCAAACACACAAAAATCAAAAACCTGCCTTTGTATGCAGATAGACAAGCAATCCCTGGGGGACGGCTGGTGTTACCAACAGTCAGAATGAAGGATTATCATGAAGACTTCACTCCTTTGCCACTCCAGTCCCATGGAAATCATATGGTCACTACAGATTAAGTACTTTGTATACCTGCTGCTTCTGTTCTGGAAGATGACCATATGTTGTAAATCATTAAGTCAGCGCAGGGGAATGCCCAGACACACAGACATGCACACACTTTGCTTGCCAAGTTGGCTACTGAACTGTATAAAGGACATAACTATGCAAACACACCTAAGTGTGGCAGGATTATTTTTTTTTGTTTACCCTCAATCCAAGATAAGAAAATGGTCAGGGTCAGGGTAACCGCAATTTCTGAGTGCCCACACCCCAGCCCTCTTTTCTTTTGCTAGATTAGGCTGAAGAAAGCCAGGACAGAGAGCACACAAACAGCCAAAGGAACTCACTGCTTTGAGGATTGCCACTGCATCCTGCTGGAGCCACGTTGGGTAGACAACTTCATCATTCAGAATAGCCTCGAAGAGGTCGTCCTCGTTCTCTGCCTCGAAGGGTGCGTGGCCGCACAGCATCTCATACAGCAGCACACCCATGGCCCACCAGTCTACGTCAGGGCCATACAGCATCTCCTGCAGGATCTGAAGAAGGGATGGGAAGGAAATATCAACTTTCTCAGTTAAGAAGCTTCTTAACTGAGCAGGGCAGGAAAAAGAATTTGGAAACATTAATGCGGAACCTCGTGCTATGTCCTAACAGCACTCTCTGCTAGGCTGGCTGTATGTCCAGGAACCTATAGGCGATCTCAAGCTGGGAACCCCAGGTACATCAGATGGAGGGCTGAACTAGCTTGGCTGCTCACAGAGTCACCTGGGAAACAAGCCCTTAGAAACGATGCTAGGGCTTAGCAGGAGGAGAAGGGGCATTTCAGCAAAACTGGCTGAGCCTCAGAAGCGGCAGAACAGCCATGTGTACAGGTTGACATCGCCTCTTCCTTGCCCCTGGGAAGGAAATGCTTAGCCAGCTCCAACGGCAAGGCTTTCAGCTGGAGAGGGGAAGTAGCGCAAGTGTGTGAGAAAGGCACAAACACCAGCCACAGACAAAACTTCAATTGTGTTGAAGAAGGATCTGAAACCCTGTCAGAACATCTGGCAGCATCTGGAGGGCAGCTGTTCCTTAAAGAGGTGTTTATTAATTTTGTAGTGAGATTGGGGAATGACAGGGAATGGGAGGAGGTAGAAAAAGGCACTGGGAAACAAGAACTCAATCTCCTTTCAAATCAAACTGGGCCAGTATCTGTACATGCCTCCCTCAAGATTTTCGCAGCTGTGCCTCCATTTTTCACCTCACATTTCCCAAAGAAAAATATAGGCTTATGTTGGTGCCTACAGCAGCCTGAAGGTTTACTCATGCTTTGGCTGCACAAGGGACTGATAATACAAGCATACATCTGGGAGGAAACCTTGCACCCGGCAGTCAAATAAGGTGTAGCTAAAGACACCAGAGTACACTTGATGTTCCAAAGCTAACCTATGCTTTTCATATTGTAACCAAGTTTTCCTGGCCAAAGAAAGGTTTCCTATACCTCTGGAGCGATGTAGTCTGGTGTACCACAGAAGGTGGCTGTGGTAATGCCATCATGAATGCCCTCTTTGCACATTCCAAAGTCTGCCAGCTTGCAGTGACCCTCGTAGTCCAGCAGCACGTTGTCCAGCTTCAAGTCCCTGCAACGAGAATCGTTCACCGAGTCACTACGTGCTTGGAGCAGCCCAAGCACAAATGGAGGCAGCGTCCCAGGCCTCAGAAGGTTAACCAGTAAACTGGACAAGCTTCATCATCATAAAAAAATAAACAGAAGTCATGCAGAAGAGGTTTTCTTTTGCTTCCTCTCTTACAAAAGAGAGGGAGGAACAAACACCATTCTGCCGAACTGCATTTAATATAGGCAGGTACTATACGAGTTCGCCCACATGGCTTTCCAAACACACCGCAAGCCTGCCTGGCAGAGCTCCTGCTCATTTAGCTTGGGACTCACTGGAGCAGAGGTTGCCAGAGCTGTCAAATTGCGTAACGATGTTATGATGCAGCAAAATGCACCACACGGGACGTGCTCTGATTCAGCAAAGTGCTGTGCTGGGAGCACACAGCTGAAGCCACGGAGGCGTGCAAGGCCTCTTCAGAGGGGCAGCAGACCCGCTCTTCTCCTGAGGTGTTGGGGGTTAAGTCCCAGACTTCCCTGTATCAGGGCAAGCCTGACTGATAACACCTGGAGTGTTATCCAAGCTGAGAAGAAAAGAAACTCCCTGCTGACACCACACCACATGGGCAGGGGAAATCTTCAGCCAGCATGGGATGCCTCCATCATAAGGCAAAGTCCTCCCAGATGTATTGATTCCAGCACTAATGTAAGAAGTGAATGTCCCCCATAGTGCTCAGTGGGGTGGGGACCTCCTTGTCACTGTCACAAAAGACCTGCAGCCAACCAAGCTGCAGAAAGGCACATTTTCCAATACGTTACCTCTAACAGTCTGGGAGCTACTCATCAAAAGCAGAGCTGCCAAAATGACAGAGCCCTAACAAAGCTTATCAGCTTGCCTGACCTTGAGATTGCCTGAGGGAATAGCCCACAGTCAGAAGCACCATCAAAAACATGACCAGAAAGCATGGGGTCATCTGCAGACTTAGGCGATGCCTTCCTAAAAATACATACCAGCTCATAGCACCTCCGCTTTTCAGCTGCCAGCTCTAGGCATGGTCACAGATAGAGGAAAGGAGCTATGATGGGAGCTCTGTGCACTACAAATAGGTCACAGTTCATTTTTTGAACCTTCTCAGGTATTGGCCCAAGAGTTGCACTGAGCATTCACAGCCGCTCTGAGGCAGGGAAGTGTTGCTATCGCCATTTTACTGAAATGGAGGATGCCTTATAGGCCTAGACAAAGCAACTTTCAAAGTAATTCAGATGCCCAGATAAGGATCAAATAACTAAATACATCTGAGAGTCTCAAGGCCCATTTATGAAATTCATGCTGGATTTTAATCCATTTTGCCCTCTGGTTGGACATCTATTTCCCCGGGAAGGGGAAGCAATGGGGAGGGTGGTAACACGGGTGGTGGCATCTCCTTATCGATATCAAAACCTATGGGTGAGCTGAAATCTAAGTCCAGCTTGATCCTGCCCATCCTCCATCTATGATCTTAAAGTGAAAATCAGGTGGTCAACTGCTCTGTTGTGCATTGGTATCTCTACAGCCCACACCACCACCGGAAGCCTCTCTGGAGCTTGAGACAGCTCTCCCTCAACTTCATTGTTGCAGTAGAAAGATCAATGATGCATTGTGCTAGACAATCAGAGCCACATCCTGTCCTAAAGAGGTAAGAAAAAGTATAATTAGCCTCTTTTGAACAGATGGGAAGGCCAGGGGTAGAGGTTAAGAAATTTGCCTGTGTCCCCCAGAGCCAAGACTGAACACCAGCTTCCTGAATTCCAGCTCCAGATCTTAATCACAAGATCATACATCCTCTCTCTTCAACTTTAATACACCATGGCAACACAAGCCAGCAAAAAGCCCTCTGCAATGATGTTGCCCTTCCCAGCAGGCCCACCAGCTATCTGGTGGCCAGTGAAATTTGGATGCCGAAGATAGTCCCTATGCCTGTCTTATGCCACAGTGTTTGCTCTGGGTGGGATGCTCAGCAGAAGACACTTATTTTTCCCCTTCCGAGAATAAAAAATGGCTGCTAAGGCATGTGGGCAAAGGCTTGTCCTGGAAATGCTTTAGGCGAGCACAGTGAGAGGTATTGTGTGTGCTCACCCATGACAGTATGCCTTCAGCAGCAGTTTACAGCCAAAGCTCCTGTTGCTCTTCCCTGTGGTTCCTGGCAGAGCAGGGAAGCCCTCCGAGCATGAAGGCAGGCCTTGTTTCCAGGAATCTGCAATGATGTGGTTGAAACGCGCAGTTTATTCTTGGCTCAGTTTTAAATGCAGCAAACACCTTTTTGGTCCTGGGCAGGCCTGACTTTTGGGGGTGCCCCTAAAGGTGCGACTGGAAGAGGAATTTTGGTGAACCTGCTTGAAGATCCCCCTTCCAAACTTCCCTTCACTCCCCAAAACATCTGCCATGTCCTGGCATGCTTTGGAAATACCTCAAATCACACCTTCCTTATATCCGAGCCAGCAGAAAGAGAGTCACGTACATTGACTGAGTGAGCAGGTTACAGTCCCTCATGGAGAGCCTGAGGAGCGGAGGCAAGACACAGCTACGAGGCAGGGCCAGCTCTGCAGACCAGATCACCAGGCCCTCTACCACTTCTCAGCCTCTGCCCCACAGGACACGTTGCAGAAGGCCCGAAATCCCTGCTAGCTGTATAATGCATTATGGTCATTATAGCACCAATACAGCAGAGGCTTCCGCAGGTGCAAGAGCACCCTGTGCTTGCTGTGTCCTCCCAGAGAGTCTCTATATATGTAATTGCCATTAAATTTAAAATGTCTGCGTCTTGCTGAGCGAGTACAGTTTTAACCTCACAAGGCAAACCTCCAGCCCTTTGGCTTCTCTACATTGCACGTTAAACCCATTAAGAGCGCCTGTTGTCTCCTCCTGCAGTTGGGATTATGGCTCCTCCTGACTTCTTTCCAGCAACGTGAAATCCAAAACTTGCATTTTCTATTTTCACAGAACCTGTAACGTGACATTAATCTGCTCTCTCTTGCTCAGGAACTCTGGCTACGTGTGGATCATTTTAGAAGAGGACCTCCCGTGACCAAAGAAGACTTCTCAAGGCTCTTTGCTTGGCAAGGCCACAGAAGATGGCACCACACATCCCTCTCGGAGCAGGTCTCGTGGGCCAGCACAGCAACAGGCTCAGCCATGTGGCTCCTCTGGAGCCTGCTCTCACCAGCTGCCCCATAAGATAATTCTTTGGGAAAGTCGTGGTTTGGTCTTGTGTTTGAGCATTTGTCTCAAGTGATCCCAGCAGTCATAAGCTCTGCACTCACTGCTCGACATTGACAGGTCTCCCCACGTGTCGTACCCTGTGAACCAGCACAGCCACATGAGAGGAAAAACACAGACAGGTTTCTGAGATTTACAAGGAGCTCTTCATTTTCGCAGCAAGGATTCCGGGAAGCTGATGAAACTGGAAGTCATCCAGCTCAGAAAGCCCAAATCTACCTCATTTCCTTAATACTTGCATTTTCCATTCAATATTTTTAGCAGTTCGATGAAGCAATAACGGCAGAGAGGTTTTCTGAGGGCTGCGTTTCTAAGGTCCGGCTGGGGTCCTGCCTTTCACTGGCAAACCTCCACTGGAAAACAGGCTTCATCCTGACTCAGAAAGGCAGCCTTTGTCCTCGCAGGCAGCTACAGCACATTGGCTTAACGGCCTCAGTGTAGTCTGGACCCAGAAGAAATGACAAAATGAACTGCTTCAGTGTCACTCGCTGGAAGAGGTGTTCTTTACACATCTGCCGCTTGAGTTTAACATTCATAAAAAACCAAAATTACAGTTGCAGATGATCCAGTCCTTTTCTGAAGCATGTCAAATACGATTTCCCTGCAACAAGGAGTTTTGCCAGCGAATAGGTGTTATACACGTACCTGCCACTTGCTCTGCTCCAATCATCTCATTTGTGATGTAGAATCTATATTTGAAAAGATGAAGTTTTGGGGTTTTTTTTCCTCTTTTAGTTTACCACCCTGTGTTGTAAGGTCTGTACAAGTAGTAAAGATCTTCATGGAAGTAGGGGTGGCAGAAACTGGCTTCCTGCCTTGGTTCTGCCTCAGTTCAACGTTCTCCCAGGTTTGGTAATCCCAAAGGTCCAGCTGAAAACTCATAAAAGCCTGGCTTTCCCACCTCGATGCAAATCATTTAGTCATGAAAGATGCAGGTACAGAGCAGTGTAGCCACAAATGCAGGTGTGACTAATCTAAAAGTCCAGCCAAATGTTTAAAAAAAAAAAAACCAAACCAAACAAAAATAAGATCACCAAGCCTGGAATTAGCTAAATGAGTTATTTTGGCATTTGTCAAAGGGAAAAATTTTGCTTTTTCAAGTTGTCAGCATGCAAGGCCATTTAGACACTCCTTGGAAACATCTTTGGGTGAGCAAATGTGCATTCAAACCCCCTTTGCAAGCAGGGGATAGATTTTGATTTTTCTCCATCTCTGCTGCTGAAGTCATTTTACTTCATAGAAATACTGAAATCTCCATCACGATGGAGAAAAATGTGTTTCTATTGCCTGCCCTGGTAGCCAAAGCAATACACGTTTCCAACTCCTGCTCCAGTGAAATTGTACTTATTTTTTGCGAAATGAGGCAACTTCAACAGAGGAGAACAAATGACGTACAACCTGCTGAACAGCACAGTTGGTAAGATACTTATCAAAGAGGTGGTATTTTTCAAGTTGGAGGACTTGCTCCCAACACAGTGGACAACAGATTTAAACCAGTATTTTGATTAAATAAGGAGAAGAACAGATGGAGATGTCAGTTTTATGTAAAGACCTAAATACTCATGTGAAACTAATAACTTTTCCCATTTTCCTTTGCATTCATTAATAACACCCAAACCAAATATTTTATTTTATTTTACTTGAAATCGACACTCTCTTGAGTTGCAAAAAAATATTGTTGCTTTTAAAAAGCCCTAACAATTATTTTGGGCCTACAAAACCTAGAAGAATTTTCTATCTTTCTTTCCACACCAAATTTTGGAGAGTCAGTTACCAAACTCAAAGCAAATAATTATTTTCACAATTCCATTCCCACCTGCTTTGGACTAGGGACCTCCACATTTTGTTCCCAAGATTTCACACCACTTTGGGAATTCAGGCTATTTCCAACCCTGTGTTCCTTGGGTTGTAGAGAACTGGCTTAAATATTCCTTCACAGAAAATGGTTCCCATCTCCCACATTTTTCTAGTAACAACCAAACATTATTTATTTTTATGGTCAAGTAAGTTTTTATAACCAGAAACTCATATACTCACAGCATCAAGGAAGAGATGCAAATTTCCTAAGCAGTGGTAAGGCTGAGTGTTAGCAGGCAGCAGTAAACACAGGCTAAAGAACACACCTGCAATATATTCTACCAGAACTAAGACATAAAACCCCAGGCTGAGCTGCTGGTATTTGCTTAGTTGCTACCACATCTTTAGGGTAGGGGAAATATTGAAATCACAAATGAAAAAACAGGTTACTGGCCTTTGAAAAAGGAAGCCACAAATCAGAGATCAGAAAAAGATCAAGCTGCACCAAACTGGAGAAAACCAGTTTGAAATCCTGAGTTTTGCTGCCAAATGAAAGGACGAGCTGTTGCTCCCTTCCAGCCTCGGAGGCTTCCTCTAATTCAACTCCTGTAATACTTTGAAGGGGACGATCAGCCACTGTACCTAAGACTCAGCACTGTTAGACGGCATATAACCAGCATGTAGCCATTTACACACACCACCACTTGGGGCTGACATACTGAGATGGAAAGCATTGTTTTACACACCCATAGCTTCACAGCACAATCCCTAAAATCCTATGAGATTTAGTCTGTGCACTCCATCCTTCCTGGTACTGCAAGAAGTAACATCAAAATACAGCACGGGGACTGCAAAACACAACTTCAACTCCTTCTTTTCTTGAAAAATTTTCTCTTAGGGAAAGAAACCGTTCCTTCCAGTTTCCAATCAACTTCTGAGGTGCAAACCCGTTCAGAGAGCAGCATGCACTCAGACAGCCCGACTACAGCAGGCATACTGCAATTTGCAGTGCAAGGTAATGGGACAGAAATGAACGGAAAATCTCTCCAGGCATTTGTAATTCAAAATTACCAGAAAGTAGGAAAGAAACATAGCAAGGTGCCCTTCTGCACTGTCCTAACAACCCAAAGTTGTTTTCAAAATCTGACCATGCTTAAGTGTTTAGGGACCATAAATACAGCCACAACGGCTCCAAACTGAACTTCTGCATTTCTGAGAAACAAAGCAAAAGCAGAAATGTGACATAATGATTCAAGAATCCAACTCAGACCCAGGATAAGTGGTATGAACGAGTGAAACTCCACTGCAAATTAACACTCATTGCTAGGCCATATAACAGGAGACAGCTGCCTGTCCTTGCCAGCTCTTTGTGCAGCCGTGGGAGGCAGAGGAGGCTCATGGGGAAGGTCAATCCCATAGGCATCTCAGTACCTGAGCAATTCTCCAGGCAGGAGCCTGGCACTATTCCTGGGGATTTTATGGCCTCATCCCACCACAGCACATCCTACAGACTCCGCAGAGAGCTGCAGAGGGGGAATGTGGCAGAATATCTTTTCTCTGCTTCACCTAACCCATCCACAATGGCATGCAGAGCACAAACCTTTTGAAATGCTCTGTGCCTATGCGTTAGGATAAAAGCACGACGGATTATGGCCACGCAGCCTCCAAAGCAGGCTCCACCTCTTTTGCAAACACCAGGATGGTGGAGAGTGATGCAATATGCACTCATGTCCGGGGTCAGATACAAAGCCAGAACGTGTGGCTGAATTTCTCTGAAAACTCATGCTGGAGCACACAGCCAAGGACCACTCTGGAAGGCAAGGCGGGCATTTGAATTTGTGCAAGGCAGAGGGAGATCCTCATACCCACCTGTATCTGTGCTTTTCAGTATGTCCAAAGGTACTCTGGATCAGTCTTGTGCACTCACAGGCGTAAGTCTGATTAAGCTTTAAAAGACATTCTTGCTCTGTTGCTTGGGCTTCAGACTAAACTCTGGTTGCCAAGCACTTGTATCCAGAAGCACTCTGTTATTACATTTTAATCTTAAAGTCAAGCAGCCCTTCAAGCATAAGAACAAGTTTCTGCAAGCCACCTGCCTGGGTTAAGGCAGCACCATGGGTTTCTTGGTGGAGATGGGCTGGAACCCAGCGCTGCCGGCTCTCCATCTGCCTGACCCCTTCCTGCTGGCAGAGTATCTCTGGAAGCCAGTTCCCCAGACCACATCAGAGCACTGGTCCCCCCCTGGCGCTCCCCAGGCTGCCGCTTCAGAGACAAAGCGGTGCCCGAGGCGTTGACTTCTCTTACGGCAAAGGAGCTGGCATTGCTCAGGATCCAAGACCTCTCTTATGGTTTGAAGTGCCAGCAGTCCCACCTCCCCTCCCTCTGGGCACTTCAGAAAAGCGTCTGTGGAAGTTAACACAATTACCTACATGATTTCATGGCTATTGAGATGAACGGGCATGATTCATCCTCCAGTTAAATTAGAGTGGTAGACTATAAAGTATACAGGCATAGACTAAAAAAACCCTTGGCATACCACAATAGATAATGACAAAGCTTCCACCATGTTAGTGGGTCTGAACCCGAATGGTACAGATCCAGTGGGACCCCACGGGTGCCCTGAGTCCCTTCAGGGTCAGGCACACCTATAAGGTTCCCCTCTATTACGTGCACGGCAGCTGTAAGAGAGCTAATGATAGTTTCCAAAGGCAGCTTTACAAGGGCAAAAAGACACTCTTGTGAAATGGTGCAGCCGAGAGCTGGAGCCATTACTGCTGAAACACAGACGCGCTGGAGATTGCTACATTGGAGTAATCCCAAAGATGGCGCAACCCATATATATTTATATGTCCACACTTGTGTGCGTACAGGTTTTTTATATATATGTATATATAATATATATATATGTATTATTTGCTGCACTTTTATGTGGGACTCTAGTCAGGAAAGAGGAGTTACACTTGAGGTATTTCCCTGAATCCTAGAGCAAAGGTCCTCCCATTTACTGCAGGAAGGGGAGAGGACAGAAAAAGGCTTCGTGTCCAGCTCTTGGTATGCACGCCACGCGCTCCCTCTCCGGATGAGCCGCCAGCCTAGTCCTGTGATAGACTCCTCGGTCCCACTGGGCAGCGACACTGGAATTTGCTGGCCCTGAAACATCACTTGCTGAGTTGCTCCCAACAGAGCTCCTATTTTACCCTTGCCAGAAATAGAGGGGAAGAGAAAAAAAACCCAAACCACAATGCTTCTTTCTGTGAGTCCCCTTGCCTGAATTCTTCAGAAGAGGCATACAACACTTGAGCCCCAAATGCACAAACAAGAATCAGGTGTGGACTTATGGCTGACAGTGCCAAGAAAGGTTAAAAAGCATAAGCCTGTTATGTCACCTTGACAAAAATAGACCAACGTCGGTTCGAAGCCTGATACAGAAATTAAAATGAAATCAGGCTTGTGCCCACAGTACAACATGGTCTCAACGCCTTAAGATGGAGTGAAAGAGTTACCCAAGATTAACCATGACCAGCTGCGCACAGCCCACAGTAGAGCTGCTTGAAGGCCCTGTCCCATCTCCAACCTGTCCTGGTAGGATCAGGGTTGGACTGTGTTGATGAAAAGGCTCCTCTTTCCACAGGCACAGTGACAGGTCCCCATTTCACCGTTGTGTGCCTCTAAACCTGCCCTGGGGGAATTAGACAGTAGCTCACACCAAAGCAACTCTCCTGCGCTCTCACTGTTAATGTCACAGCTGCACTCAAGAGTCTTGGGAGGAATGTTTCACTCCAGAAAACACCAAAGGAAAAAAAAAAAAAGGTGGCCCCATCCATCACAATCATGTGTGCAGACTGCCTCTGGCAACAGCTTGGGCAGCAAACAAACCTGTGCTAGTATGGGTAACACCAGCCGGGCTTTGTGGGGAAGACATTCCTGCATTGAACCTGTATGTCTAGTCAGGCAGACTTCTCCATATTCATCTGATATGGGTAAGATTCACTTTACTCTGAGCCTGACCCTGAATCCAGGTGAAATCGGTGGAAAAAAGTCCTGTCAGGTTCAGCTGATTTTGGATTAGGCTCTTAGGAAAAAAAATTACTTAACCTTATTAAAGCTCTGAATTACAGATCCAGATTTACAAAGCTAAGGCTATAGGCACTGATCTCTCTTCTAGAATGGAATGAGCAAAGCTGAAGGCAGAAGTGCTGTATTTCTAGATGGGATTTTTAAAAGCACTTTGCTTTGGCCTCTAGATTTCCACTGCCAAATTTACTATTAACTTTTGGAGAAGCAACACCGGGCCAGCATGGATGCTTCTGAAAATCTCACCATCTGCACTGAATTTTTATGCACACGGCGAAACAACAGTGTCCATGCTAGTGACACATTGTGGACACAAAGCATACAGGCATCTCAGAACTGCGCAGGAGGGGGTACTGCCTAGCCCCTCTTGGAACAAAGTTTAAATATATTCCCTAGGAGATGCTGTCTTGAGAGTTACTTCTTAAAAAAAATGAGACCATCACTGATACAATTGATTCTCTTCTTTCTAAGACTCCAGCGAACCTGCAGGCAAACAAAGTGCTTTCCTGACTGCTCCAATCTCCCTGCTTTTCGCCACAACAATCACTTAAACAGCAGCAGTGAAATCTGATGGAAGAGGTATTTGTAGGAGCCTAGCAAATGGGTCATTATCCCAAGATTTAGTTTCTCATTTCACGTGGATTACTGTTGCTATTCACTCATTACAGGTGATTCACTCAGGGCTGCGTGAAGCCCAAGTACCCTGGATAAGCAGGGCAGAGCCGGGTGAAATTCCTGGCTGGGCATGCTGAGCTCTCTGCAATCCCACTCCCACTGCTGGGGACTCCTCCCAAGCTGCCTGCGTGCAGGAACGAGCAACACTGAGCTTTGTGCCAGGCCAACAGGGACAGACTAGATCCCATATGTGTCACCCCAAATGCCCTATGAGCAGCAAACAGACCCCAAACTGCCCATGAACAATGGTGACTGGTATTGTCCCCATTTCACATCAGGTACTTAACCCACGAGTCTCATTGGTCAGGGCCCCCTCTCTAACTATTACAGGGAGACACGTGCTTTCCCGAGGCAGTTCAGCCCCTCTAAAATTTGACTCACCAGCTGGCAAGGCTAAGTTCCCAAATTAGGTGCCTTAGCTGGCTGCCTGATTGCAAGCAAAGCAGAAGTAACTTAGAGCAGGAGTCAATCACTGCTCAGCTGACATGGCTACCATGCACAAAAAGCTGCCAACTCCCTTGTTCCTGTAATATATGAAACAAATTAATCAGAAAATGAAAATAAGCACTGTCTCAACTGATCCCATCTAGAAAAAGGATAGAAATGGGACCCGAATGCGGAAAGTCTGTCTTTACACTGCTTACTTCTTGAGTTTTCAGCGCATAGATCTGTTAAGTCCCTTGCATAAGAGTCATTGCAACCCAACTGGCATCTCCCCAGTGCAGTAGGGTGCTTTGCCCCCTGCAACATGCAACCATGGAGAAAGACACCCAGTGGTACTGTGTCTGTGTCTCTGGGAATATGCCTCCTGGCATGACTTGGCTTTCTGTGGCACCACACTAAAAGATTGCTTTCCAGACCAAATATTACAGTCCTTCCCCTGATAAACAAGCCAGTCCCTCCACAGACATCTACAGTCACATCCCTGCAACCTGAAGAATCTGTGTCCCTTTCCTTTCATCACCCAATACACAGAGTGCCAACTCCAGGGGGTGAACTTGGAAGTTTGTGCAAGGGAAGCACAAGGGGCATTTTCAGGACAGGAACAGGAATAATGACTAACACTAACAGGCTAACACTAACAGCTCCAGCTAAGACAGAAATTAGGGGGTGTTACCCACGAGTAGCATGTGCCTTTCAGTTTTGTTGATTCAGACTCAACTCATGCTGTGACTCTGTGTGTTCACTCTTCTTTCCAGGACCAGGATGCCTTGCTTACTGGAAGGTACCTGTGACAACTGTTCTTATCTCAGCCTTTTGCAGGCCAACACCACAGACTACAGGACTCTTAGATTTTAGTATTTTAACTGGGGAAGATCTGAAGCTGTCAGGTCCCTCTTGCCTACACAGGCCTTGACTGTATGCTTGAGTGTCTCGATCATAAATCCCTTTCTGCAGGAAGAAGACACCACAAATCCTCACTGAAACTTATTCCTAATCTAGGGAGACAAGAAAGAACAGGCAAACCAGACAGAAATCTTTGCTGAGAGGTGTGATGGCACCACACCAGATCAAAACGCAGGATTAAAGATTTTGTATCTAAACCTCCCATGTTTACACAGGCCAGAATTGCACAACAATACACATTTTCTATCACAATACAAAAAATTAGTCAACTTGAAGGCAAGATGTTTTTCAAAAAACTCCTTGTCTGTGCTTGCTAAAGGTATACCCAGGTGACACCTAAAGTGCAGTGGTTTTTAGCTCATGTCTTCATCAAAATTTAGCACACTCCACCTACAAGGCTTTATTTTTATTTTGTGGCAGGAAAGCAGTTCTTAATGTTATTGACAATTCCAGTGGGTTCAGTGATCAAGTACTTCAAACTCATCTACACAGTCAAGTGCCGCTACTCTCAGACTGGACTGCTGTTTTCAGATACTGTCCCCATGAATAATTGATTGAGGACTAATGGAAGACCCTGGAGGCCCAGGGAAAACAGAATGACTCTTCACTGCCCAGAGAAAAAGGAACAAAAAGTGAATTATTTTAATTTTAACATGCTGAAATGCATCACCCACAAAAGATACATTAAAGCTAATGAATTCCTGGAACTGTTCTAGATAGGCTATAGATGACTCGTGTCCTCTCTGCACTTTGGGGATACCATACATGTGTGGTTTACCTGTCCCCCGCTTCTGTTCTCAAGCAGACTTCACAGTGCTTTACTTTACAAATGGTTTGCAAACGTCTCCATGATTTTGCATGAGAAATGATTTCACAGTAGGGTTGTGAGAGCAGAGAACACTGCGTGGGGGATGGTGCTGCAGGTGCTGCAGCGTACTTTGTGCCAGACTAACAGGAAAGCAACCACACCGTGACATAGCAGTCACTTTGACACCAAGATTACATCCATGCACATTGGGAATCAACTTTTAAACACAGGGTTACTTTCACTTCCTACCTCACACTGTCCCTGTGGTGACTTGCGAAGCACCACAGTGATATGAATGCAAACCCAGCTTGTTTCCTCTCCAGCCAATTCCGTAATTTTGTACTACTGGTTTTGAATCTCTGCCTTTCCATCGCACATGCCTGTGTCTCCATAGCCACCCCTACCTGGAACTCAACCCCTGGGCATATGGTTCACTGGCCCCAGACCAAGCGCTTGCTGTCACTCCTGGCACTGCCGGGAAACTTCAACATGGCCGGAATGCCTCAACCCAGAAAACGCCCAACAAGAAGACAACGCTTATCAACAGCCTTTCATTGCCCCAAAGCATGCTCCCAGAGCAGCTCTGCCCATACACGGAGCGGGTGCAGCTGACACCCAGTATGATGTTTGGATGCAGCAGGCTCTGCCCCAGAGCTAATGCAAGCTTCAGGGATCAGGCAGAAACACTTCCCGCTGCGCATCCATCCCCAGACGAGCCTGTACAGCAGATTTCTTTGCCAAGTGCTTCTCCACCCGAGCTTTCTGTCTCAAGGCAAAGTGCTCCACAGCCCAATGGCTCTGGTGCCCACACGGCACCTTCATACCACAGACGTCAGAGCTCTGGCACTGGTGATGCATTACTCAAACACGCGGTGACTTGCTGTTAAACCCAGCAGCCGAGCAAGCAAATAGAGCTCCCCTTCATCGTCGGTTGCCCTGGGCAGCTGGAGCTTTTTCTGGCACCTGACTTGCAACGCTGTGGCTTTTACCTCATGTGCAGAAATGAGACAGAACATGGACTTGGGCTTAGCTTCTTGCTGCATCTTTAAAGGAAAGTGTTTGCGTTTAGCACTGGCCAGCCACTAAGGTGCCATCAGGGCTGCTTTTTATAAGCTAAAGACAGCAAGGTCTCTCTTCCCGATGATTTAAGCCTTCTCTTCCAGCAGCATGCCCACATTGCTTTCCTACCTGAACCTGTCCTTCCATGCCCTGTCCAATCCGAGCTTTTCAGGGCAGCAAGGGTGCTGTGTGCCATGTAGGCATAGTGTCCTGCAAGGAGGTGCAGTGATGGAGGGGGAATTCAGTGCTCCCCCATATACTACAACCAACCTCAGCAGCAGGAGGAAGGCCCTGTGCGTGGCACAGCTGCAGGCTTCGCCCTCGGCAGAGGACAGCACTTCACATTACTCGTGTCACTAGCAGTTACAGGAATCGAGACATTTTCTGGGTTGCTCTGGCCAAGCTGCGTTGTGGCGCTCTGCAGTGCTACCACAGGACTTCAGCTGCTCCTGCCCTCCCTTATCACACCCCTTGCTTTTTGCCAAACTCCAATGCGTTTGCCCGCATCATGCAGTCCTTTGCTCTGCAGGACTGCCCCCTTACACAGGCTGAGCCATTCCTAGGATCAAGCACCACTCAGATGAGCAAGACTGGAAAAATCTTCCCCCCCTCCATGCGAGTCCTATATTGTCCTGTTGCCGGTATAAACCACAGATTGCTTCATGACTTTCTGGCACCCACAATCTGCATCATCAGCCAGTGAGTGGGATGGGTCATATACGCATGAGAGCGCCTGGGCGAAACCACAGAAGGGTTAACCCTGCAGCGGGCCGAGAGAAAATACAACCAGTACAGAGGGCTCTCAGAGGAGCCAGAGGCTGTGACTCACTGGGAGGGGCTGCACAAAACCAGGGCTTTCAGGGAGGCCCACAGAAATTTCTTTAGAGAGATTCTTCCCAAGAGACAGGCAAGGGAAGGCGCCTCACCTTTCTCATCACGGAGAGGATCCGGTGACCGCCCTGCCAGGAGGGGAATCGCTATTGTCCGGCCAATTGTTTCCAGTCTGGCTAAAAACGGGATGACAGGAGACTAATTGCTTCACTACAGAAAAAACCAAAACAGTCTGGAGTGACTGAATTATTTTGTAGACTGTTGTTGTTTGGGTTTGTTTCCATCCTGGCTTAACGAGCATTAATGACTTCAGTTGCAGGAGGATGGGGGAGGGAAGCCATTAGGGTGAGAACATGATCCACACAGACATCTCTCACCTAGCACACACTTCTGCCCCAGACAAACCTCTACAGCTGGCAACAGTGCCTTGCATCCGTCCATCCATCCTTCCCTCCAGCCCTTCAGAATGAGGAAGGTAGCTGAGAGCAAAGGGAAACATTAAGTTTTCCTTTTTAATCTGTCTGACTGGAAGTGCCAGCCTTCCCGCAGCTCACATACTTTAGCATGTTAGCTATGCTCGGCGGCATCTCCAGAAAAACTGCTGTTCCTTCTCAGGGGCAGGGCAACAAAGGGAAAACGTCCCAAAAGAGCAGATACTCCAGGAGAAAGCAGTAGAGCCCAAAGCCTGTAAAATAAAGTTTGTTTGTTTTTTTTGCAGAAGCCACGCTTTATCTTCTGAGACTACTTCTGGTGTCCGGAGAGACAGAATGAAACCTAAAGCCAAGACACGTAATTAAAATTGAAATTCTTCCTTACGTAACAGTGCCTGGGATGCAGCCACTCACTGGGCCAATGCTGTGAACGGCCCTGCCAACACAGGCCAAGGAAAAGCCTGTGAGCAAACAAGCGATGCCTGTATTACACCCAGGGGCTACAGGCATCCTTACATACTCAGTGTGGGCTTCAGGGAATTAGGGATCAGGAGCCTATGGGAATTATGTGCTCACATCTATAAGCCAACTCTGTTGAAGGACAGCCATCTCCTAACGGGACGCGTCCCCCAGGGAACAGAACAGCTTGAACCACCCCAAGTCACAGCAAAGTCTCAAGGAAGACACAAGCAGAGCAAAGACTTGGAAATATTAGGAGCTTCCCTGGAGAAGAGGTGGAGAATTTCAGCATGAGTCTGGTTGTAAGAAAGTGAAGAAAAAGTAGGGAAGGCTCTCAGTCAGTCAAACAATGATTTCAATTAACCTGTTCTAGACATGACAGAACACAGAGATACCTGATACTCCATGCCACATTTAACTCATGCAGAGGTAACAGCTAGGCATCCAGAAACCTCATTTGACATCCCCTCCCCTTTACACGTCGCCAATCTAATATCAGATTACAGGTTCATGGCAATAATTGGAATTTGCTGTCTTGCTTCCTGGCCAGTGGGGATCTGGAGATGCCAGCAGCTGATGCTGGGAAGCAGCATCCAACAGCTCTGGCGAGAACTTCTCCTGACTGCCCTGTGGCTTGGGGAAAGCTGTCAGTCCTGAAGGACCCCAAAGGCAGCTGGGACTAGAGATGATGAGGTGCAGTAAATAGGGCAGGCTGCAAGACAGTTTTCCATTAATTTTATCACACAAAATACCTGTCTTTCCCCGGGGGCTATCCCTGTCAGGGTAATCAGCAATTGGAGTGAGCAGGGCAATTTTGCTAGATCAAAAGAGTGTAGGGGGATGTGCAACACAGAGAATCTCCACTCATGAATCAGACTTCAGCCCACTCGAGCCGCAGATGTCGTGTGGCTTTAGAGGTTTGAATGCCAGACTCACTTTGCTCTGACTCCTTTCCAAAACATTATGATTTCCAACAAGAAGCACAGGTTAGTATTGCCTTCTGAGAGCAGGCAGGAAAGTACGTTTCAAGTAGCTCCGTCACAGATAAAAGCTATCTATAACAGATATGGTGCAATAAAAGCTTATTTGGGCATTTTCTCTTCGTGTAGAGGTAGGGAAAAAATCCTGAGTTCAGGTGTGAGTTACACTAGTCCCACCCGAAACCTACCACTGGCAGATGGGCTGCCACCAGTCTGCCATCATTGTGCAATTAACTGTGCAATTCAAAGCATAAGTTGGACCAGCCGAAGCTTTGCTGTCTTGCTGCATCTCCAGCAGCACAAAGAAGATGGAGAGCTGTAACCCTCCCACGGGGGTTGGCCCTGGCTCCAGAGAGACCCCATCGGGAGCAGCACTGGCAGGGCCAGCTCTTGCTCCATGCTCCGGGCAGTGCTGGGCTCTGACCTTCGCAGTGGGTGGGCTGTCTCTTTGGGAGCTTGGCCAGCTGGCACGAGTCAGAGCAGCTCCTTGGCTTTCTCATTTTTCAAGGCTGGGCAGAGAAGCAAGAAGCAGGAGCCAGCTGCCAAGATCTTTGCTCCTTTCTGTGCTCAACAGTGGCTGAAGGTAGAGATTCTGGCTGTAAAGCTGCTGTTTGGGCACCAGGTTTTGAACTAATGACATGAGAAGTACTGAAATGAGGAGCTCCAGCTAGGAAGGATGGTTATAAAAGAAGAGGGAAAATTTAAGAGAAGGTGCATGCAATGCAAAGGCTACATTAAGTTGATAAGATTTTGTCAAAATCCCCAAAACATAGATAAGTATACAATTCCTCAACTTACGGTCAAGAGATACTACAAACAGAAATACAAAGCACACTAATTCAGCTCTTAGGCACAAGTCAACAAGGACATGGGACCTTGCTATATTTTCATACTCAGGTAAATGTCAAAAGGATCGTAACCAGATACAGAGAAGGGAGGAGAAAACCTGAAGCCCGCATGCCAAATGTCACACACCAGCTCAGACTCTAGCACAGGTGGCACAGAGCCTGCACGCTGGAACGTGCTGCAGCCCCACTACAACAGCACACACAGGCTTATTTGAAAGCCCACGAAGAGTTTGAAGGGATCACTTCCTACCACCCCTTCTACCACACAGGTTTGCACATGGAATAATTTCCCCCTGCTACCTTGCACAGCTAACCCTGCTTTTCCCAGTTTAAACCCCCACCCCGCCCCGGGTCCCCTGCTCCATCCCCCTTCCTTTTCCACCATAATAAACAAAGAAGCCATGACCCACTTTGGCAAGGCACCATGACACTGCTGCCTTCCCTGAAATGGCATAATCAAAAATGGTTCAGATGCAGACATTCACATCCTTATTAGATGGACTTTGCCACAGCAGTACACCTGGATCAGAGATTTAGCTAGTAAATAACCTCTCCTAACTGGAATTAATTTTCCTGATTCAGAAGCACTTCTCTACTATGCTGCCAAGAGATTTGTGAAAGCAGCTCTAGATGTTAATAACAAATCGTGTTTGTGAAACTTTAATTGATTCAGAAGAAATCAGCTCAGAGCATGGAGGATCACTGTGGTTTTGAATAGATCATACCTTGTACATGGTTGAGACTTGAAGGCTTGCTCCCATTTCCATTGTTGTTAGCTGGAATACTGCCACCTGCTTTAGTGGAATAATAATCGGGTAATACAATTCTGAGACTAAATTGTGCCTTTAGGCACAGCCTCATAAAAGGGGAGGTTCTTGATCCTACTAACAGCAAAGATGTTATGACTCAGAAGCCAAATGATGAGTAATGCTTTCCCCTTGCTCCATGGGAATAGGTTTAGCAATCTGCATCCTGGGCCGCCACAGCAGCTAACTACAAGCCCCAGCACCAGCAAGGCTGCCACATAGAGGGCAGAAGCAAAGCTGTGTCCGCCATCCTGCCCAGGGTACCGCTGGCAGAAGATGGAGTTTTCTCCCACAGAAATTTTGAATTCTAAACCAGACAACTATTACTGCAGTGTTGCCATGTAGTAATAGTCGAAATTTTCTACTGTGTTAACTATTTTTAGTTTATTTCTGTATCATTACAGGCAGCTGATGATTCTGAACTAGAATCTAGAGACAAGGTGTTAAAACAGTGCATCATTGATATTAAAAGTTGCTGGCTGACTTTACCAAATTCCCCTGTTTGCATAAAAAAAGAGTACCTACATGCTCACTCGCATAAAGAACAAAATCTAAACATTGGGATTATTGACCAAGGAAACATCAGGCACTGATCTTGCCACAGCTAAAAGAGTAAGTCAAATTCTCCCTGGATAGCTACGGCAGTTGCTGCAGGCCAAGTATGTCAACATTGATTTTCTCATTGTCTCCCTTACATATATAGTAGCTTCACCCACTGCAACACGTCATGTTGCAAGAAATCTTCCATTTCAGCAAGTCAGAGGGAGCAGATGCAACAGAATTTTTTTGGCATAATCTTTGTTTTAAAAAATTGTACAAAACATTTATTAAGGTTGACAGAGACCTTTTCCTCAGATATATATATATATATATATATATATATATATATATCAGCCTCCCTAATGCTAACTCAGGGGTCATATTCTCTGACATTAATATTGAAAGCTTCCTTGGGTTGAGGTGGGTACAAAGATCAATAAAATGATTGGATTAATGCTGGGCAATTCTGGAGATCTCAGAGCAAAAGTTTTCAAAATTAGGTCCTTAAAATCATATGCCTGAATGCCCTTCATATCAGGGAACATGTTAAAAGTCAGATGAGCAGTTCTGGCTAAAAAGGTAGCAATAATATTTAGGGGCAGTATTAAAAAATAAATTTTATGTAACATCTTAAAATTTATTTCAATTTTTATTTTTTCTCCTTCTCATGACCTTCACACCTTTAAAAAAGAATGAAGAGGGCAAGAAAGGCAGAAAAATGGTCTTTTTGTAGAAAAGTTTCTTAGTTCCAGAAGTTCTAACCTAAATATTCCCAGATGCTCTGGGACTTAAAGACTGAGCCTAATTCTGGGCTCCTTTCTTCAAGAACTTGTCTGTAATGGTTACACATAGCTATTTCTCAAATTGCATCTGCATGCTTTTTAATTGTGAAATGCCTTCATAAGGATGTATTAGTCATGAAAAGAATGACAGAACACAAGTCACATTTAATCACTTATCCCCTCCACAGATGAGAAGTATTGCTTATTTTTATTGCACCAGTACCAGAATTCCCAACTAACACTGAACTCTCATTTCAAACATGCAGTGAGAGTCTATGCCTGCAAGAGTGTAGTATACAAGTCATTACATGCAAATGTAACAGCTACACCAAAGGAGAAGAGTGAAAGTACAAGAGACTTGCATTTAGGTAAAGGTTATCCAGCCTTGGGGCAGGTGGATGAACTAGACAAACTCTTGAGGCCCCTTCAAGCTCTGGTTTTTAATGATTTATACAAACTCATTATGTGCAGGGTTTGCAGGTTTCAAATCAATCCCTTTAAATAACCATAAAGGAAAAGTAGACACTAGCAGAGCCAATAACTTCTGTAGGCTATTCAGTAGTCCTTAGTCATGTGGAAAGTTGCATTAAAGTTCACAGACTATATACAGTGGAGTCAATGGGGCACAGAGATCTGATATGTGGATCTCAAAACAGGACTGCTCTTCGTAAGCATAACTGTAAATCAGGACTAAACTGTCCTGCACAGTGACTGATTAAACATGACATGGAAACGTGAGAGGCTGGGTTTTTTTTCTCTGCACTTTCCATTTGATCAAGTGCAGAGAAACAACACTTTAAACACTGCATGCCAGAGGCTGTAAAAGAGCCCAGCTTACAAGCATGCAACAACCACATTTGAGTGGAAAGCAATGTGGAAGATGTACTGTCTAGAAGCACAAATCAGTCTACACGAGCTGTTGACTGTCAGATAAGACAGCCACAGACATTAGCACACTCCTGACCCTAAGAGACATTCCTTTATGCTTTCTAAAGCTTCATGAAGCATTTCCAGAGACTGCAGCATGAAAATTTCTCTTCTGCACTAAGCAGTTGTTGTAGGGATAGGGCTGTTGGTATGCTACTCTGTGCCAATTTGCAGCTTTTAGCTGATTTGCTTCACTCATTCACTGTAAAATCAGCTTATATTTCATTCTTTCTGCTGGGGTCATAGCATAGCACATCCTTCATTTTTTTCTACTTACATATATCTACTCTCGTCTTCAGGGCCCCAATCCAGGAAAGCACCAAGTCTAGGGAGCTCTCCTGAACTGAGGTCATGAAGCAGTAGGGACCAGATCCCACAGCTGACGTTATGATGCTCCACAGAGTGGAGACTCACACCCGTTTTAGCGCTGGCTGAGCCGTTTCCCACCCTTTCCTCTCGGATGCAAACAACTTGCCTCTGCCGGCATGTAGCCAAATCAGGGTGGGGAAGGAGGAGGCATCAGATAGAGCAAAGACTACCTACAGATGCATCTACTGTAGCACATTCAAGCAAAAACTTTCAGAAAAGCTTAAAACCACCTCATTAAACAAAATATTTATCTTTATTTGTCAAGAATACAAAGCTATGCATAGCACCTAAGCAAACCAATGGTAATCCCTGGATAGCCCCCAAGCCAACTAGTTTGCCTTGCAGGGAACTGCTGGTATCAGTCACAGATCCAGTTCAACTGCTAATTTACCTCCCTGGGGGAAGCCCCTTGACTTCAGGGGAAACAAGATCTGGCTCCAGATGTGAAAAAGACCATGAGATGAGAATAAACAAAATCACCAGTTGCCGACCCCACCCCACCCCCCNAAACATGAAGAATCCCATGTCTACAATGTCTTGACCCATGGAAAAAGCAAACAACACACTAATAAGAGTTGCTCCGTTAACAGTGGCTGTATGTAATTAGGCAAGCCATTCAGCTTCTGTTTTCAGCATGTAATTTTTAATTGATTTTGCTGAAAGAAACTTCAGTGTTGTTTCAGTTAGTAAGAGTCTTTCCAGCAAAACTGGTCTCCGTAAAAGGCTTATGTAAACCTTCCTTCAAGTATCACAGGCTTATTGTTTGAATTGGCAGTGAATTAACCTGTTGCAAAAAACTCATTCCCTATAAAAACCAACAGTCATGAGACACACAGCTGCAGACCTGATGGGTCTTCTACACCAAAGAAAGGTGATGATTTCAGAGACCTAGCCAGTATCCAGCAATCTTTCCAGATCCCAGAGGAGACTGAGCTTTTCCCTGTCATAGGGAGTATGACACACATATAGGTGAGGCTTTCAGGTAACACACAGAAAAGTAAACACTTCCTGTTAATAAGCCGATCTTATTTTCCCCAAGAGCTAGTGTTCAGCCCCAAGGCAAGACCATGTTCGCATCTGGATAATTGTATAATTATCTTTTGCCTTCCAAAGGGACCACGCAACCTATTAAACACAATCAAGTCACGGGACCTACTTAATGGTGGCTGGTGCCACATCAGAGCATGGGGACTCTGTGCACATCATCCCACATTCTGAGGTGTGATGGAGCACAAGCAGACCCCGAGCATGTCTAAAAGGTGCATTAGAAATATCAATACAGACACAAAGGCTGTGGAATAAGCTAACTAGCACAAGCTCTCAGGGTAAAAACAAGGTTCTTCAGCCAGCCAACAACCAGTCCTTCTCCCAAGCTCTCCAGCCCACCCTTTTAGCTCCTCTGGCTCTTGGTCAGCTACATTACCTACATGCTACACTACCTATACCCTTAACGATGTATCTGCCACTATGCTGTACCAAGTGGTGAGCTGGGGCACATAGGTGTCTCTACTATCCAACCCCATACCTAGGGCTGGCAAAACCAGCATTAAAGTGCAGGGTGCAAAGGTGACACTTCCTCTGCTTCCAGATATACTTCAGGTACGTCACCATGTACTCCATGCTGCATCACCTCTGCAGGTAGCAGAGACATGTTCTGAAAAGAGCCTGTCTCAGCCCATGCTTCCTACCAATGAGACACATTTGCAGAGGGAGAGAAAGAAGGTTTGTCATAAAAATCAAGACCATGCCACTAAGTTAGGTTGATTGCTCTATGTTGCCTGTAAAAAGGCCATTATCTTTCCGAAATTGAAAAAGTCTGCAGGGCCAACCCCTAAGCCCCCTGCTCAAAAAAATCCTGAAACAACAAACCACAACAACAAGTTTAAGAAAATATTTGCATTTGCCTTCAGAATGCACGTATGATGCCTCTATTGAGGGACACCGTGTAGGTGACCTTGGCAAGTGGAGTCATCCACTAGCAAAGCTATACATCAACCTATGCAAAGGTTTGAATTTGAGGGCAGCAGAGCAAACAGTAATGCTACATGGGAGGAAAAGTCCTGCTTTTAAAATAGATCTTTATAATCATTTACTATCTCTTTGCTTTTTAGAAGACTATGAGTGGACTAGCTTACTTGCATTGAGCAAGCCACTGTGCAGTCTAATACTGTTCAGATGTGCATGCTGTTTTGTTTTGTTTCTGGCATGCAGAGAAGCCAAAATATGCTTCCCCTACCCTGGGAACTGCTGAACTGGAAAGTGAAAGTCGGGAAGAGCTGCCTCAAGAAAAATAGCACATACAGTCTTTAGATAAAAATCACAAACCAACCTACCTACCTGCAACAGGACCCAGCATACTATTTTCCTTTAGAAGTAAGCTTAAAGAAAGCAGCAGTGCAAGAATACTGGCCTTTGAGCAAAGATTTTATCTACAATAGCCTTGATTATCACCTAACCTTTTCCTGGCAACATCCAGCATTAGCTGATCCCAAATATGTCCTTGCCTTACTCCTCTGTGGTTAGGGGTACACAATATAGTATGATTTGACATGTTGAAAAATTTGCTTTCACGGCTGGATGCATTCTAGTCCTACCCCCTGTATGATGGGATAAGGAACCACACTGTACCTGTTGACATTTTTTTTTTCAGGAAGCAACTATAAATAGACACTGCTGAGTTGACAGCTAAGCTTCAGCTTAGGGCAAGCCAGAGATGTTTCCTTGGTAAGGCCAGAAAGCCATTGCTCCTTTGCACTGTTGCGAATGAAAAAAAAAACCCAAAAAAACCCCACCAAAACCAAAAAAACAAAACTGTGAAACTAAAAGCTCTCTTTTAAAAAACCCCAAATACACACACGTACATTTATGGGGCTTCTATTCCTGCCAGGGCTTAGTAACAAAGAACAGTTTCCTCTATTCAAGGAGCAAACTCACCGAAAATTTCAGTTGCATCATAAAAACCATCCTGTAAGAGCACCAATCCAACAGTAAGCCTGGTTTTAATGTTAAAAAGTCACATATAACCAAAATACACCATCTGCCTGAGGAACCCTATTCTCACAGACTTAAATTGCAGAAATACTGCGCTATGGCTATTTCAAATTGCATATGTGTGGCCAGAAAAGGAATCAACAAACACCTGATTTTAGCCGTTACCAGCATTGTCACCCCAGGCCAGTGTGACACATTTCAGCTACTTCTCGATGAACTTTCAGGGCTGGCTCTCAAGCCTCTCTGGCATTTCAAAGGAGAAAAGACCCAGCTTTTGGCAGCACTTGTGGCAAAAGCAATTTGACTTACCGGGAGAACGCTCATTGTGTTGGTAAATGCAGACTCTCTCCTGAACTGCTTAATCTTGAAGGGGGCAAGGAAAAATACAGTATTATTATGTTTAAGTTTAGCCCAGAAGAAAAACAAGTGACCCAGGGTATTCTAGGCCAGCAACTCTCTTACTCCATTGAGCGGGGAATGCAGAAAGAAGAGGCACATTGAACAGCATTTGGCAAAATGCTTTCTGGTCAAGTTTTTCCTATTGTCTCTCCCCGCTGCTCCCAGATTCTTAAGCAAGCACTCACATTGTGATCATAAACTCTCCAAATTCTCTTACACAAGTGCAGTGATTCCCTTCTTAGTATCTGCTTCCATCCTGCAGACTACCTCCTGGAGCCCGGTGTTCGTGACCTGACAGAAGCAACCTCAGCTCAGTACAGCCGCAGCCAGCAGCTCTCTCCTCTTACATCTTCCAGAACGGAGTCACCCCGACTAATTTTAAAAAAACAAGTCATCCCCCTGCAAATCTGCCTCATGCAGCTGAGGCTACCTGACTCCACAGCTCAACCAGTTTCTCAACAAGATCAAAGCCCAAGCAGTTGTTCAAGAAGCTTTTCAATTACTCTTCCAGTTTCTATCATGAATTATAGCAGCACTTGAAGAGTGCCAAAACCCAGAGAGATCGATTACTCCTGCCCTGTGACAGGCAGCAGGCTCGGGAGGACAGGACAAACTGTAAGCACAGTGGCATTACATTATGCACAGACACAGTTTTGCTGCTGGATGATTGACAATAACTACTGGATGTCACTATTTTAAGGATAATGTCATTTGCGTAATTATCTGGCAGGGTCTCTCTTCAGCGGCTGGCATTATTCACAAGGGAAGAATTAGACTGAAATCCAGCTGCAGAGTAAGTAGATTTGCTATTCTGTGCAGACAATCACTGTGCTTTAGAAGCTCAATACATATGGTATGTATCACTACTAATTTTCATGCTCTCAGGACCTGGAGAATACTAAAATGACACTCCTTCTCTATTTCACTGTGCCACATATATCATATGATTTCATACTTAAAAATAATTTAATATTCTCTGTCCTCACCTGACCATCTGTTTCTTACTGGAGCTCAAGCTAGGAAAAGAAAAAGAAGTTGCTTTTACTTGATTTATCCTATCACCTCACCATCAGATAGGCAAGTGTCCCCCGCACAGCCCCCAGCCCTTTGGCCACTTTAGCCCTCAGCTATTCCGGTTTTAGTGTGCTCAGACCTGGGTTTATCTAATACGGGAGGACACACTACTAAACACAGGACTGCATCGCCTGGGTTAAACTATGCAAAGCCCCAAACCAAACAGCATTTGGCCCAACCCACCATCTGAAATGGTACTAACAGAGCCTGACTGGGATTGGAACTGGTCCCATCCTGGACCCAGCTGTGGGTCCCAGCTGTACAAATGTAACCAATCAGCAAAAAGAGAGAGTTGATGTTATTCTTTGCAGTGCTGGCATGCCACAACTGGGACTGAGCAGGGCTACAGCAGACCATACCCAAATATGCATGCTTTGCTGCTGGAACCCAGGTAACAGTATTCCAAAGAAAACAACTGACTGTTCGTCCTTTCCAGTGCTCTGGGCCAGAGGATACCAGACGTGTTTTGCAAAGCATGTCAGAAAGAAATCTTTCTGTATGACCAGACTGTCTCAGTGCTGACATCTCCCTGCTCTGGCTGTCCTGTTCCACCCGAGAAGAGGTCTCGCTCTGCCCCTGGCATATATGTGAGGATGCTGGTCAAATGGTCATCTTGGCCAGGAAGGCCTCTGTAAAGCAGACTGGCTAGCTGATCCATGCTGACTGGTCTATGTCTTGGTGCTTAAGCTGATAGGGGAGCACTTTGGCAATACAGAAGGAAAAAAATATAACCAAACTGCCCCCCTGAGTACAGAATAATGTCAAATGAAAAGAGCTGCATATGGGAAATAGCTTCCCGAGAACAGCCTCCAGACCTGGGAGCAGAGGCTGATGCAGGGAGGCAACGATGCTCCGATCCTGTTGCAAACACAAAGATGCCAGACATGGACAGGAAGGAAAATCTCCTGCTGTAGCATCATGGCAGGAATTAAAAGCCTTTCAGTGGCTGAGTGTCAAATAGATAACACAGGCTCATAGCTAATACAAAGAGGCATGGGTGTAACCAGTATATATTGGCCTTTAAATAACAAGGCACACAATAGCAAAAGCAACAGCTCCTTGCATTTACCTCCCAGAAAATCTAGGAAGATCTCACTTCATGCCTTTCCCTTTGTCATCAGTTTGACATGCACTCTCCAGCAGCAGGTCAGGCCCAGAGCAGCACAGCAGAACATTGTCGGTCAGCAGCTAACACTCAGCAGCCACACAGGCACCTGAGGTGCAGACAAGGGGCAGTTCTGGGGCTAATATAAACCAGCTACGTGAACTGACACCAATGCAAAATCTAGTCCCTGTGCCACGGAATGAAAACCTGTTTTTCCACGTGCTTGCACATGCATCATAGGAAGACCCTCCCCATAGTCAATACTGCAGCCAGAAATTTCACTCCTTCCTGGAAGCTGGCACACCTTGGACAATGTGCAGGGGGAAAGCGGAGGTATTGTTATCCCAGTTATTGTTCCTGGTGGGCAGCAAGTGAGTTATTTATTCAAGCAGAAAACTCAAGCTATCATCTCAGCTGCGGGGTTCAGACAAAGAGAATGAATGAATGAATAGAGAGCTCACCGATAAATGATGCCTCTTTCATGGAGAAACATAAGAGCTGAAATAATTTCTGCAGCATAGAACCGGGCCCGATCTTCATCGAAGCGACGCGACTTCTGAATATGGAACATCAAGTCCCCGCCATTTACGAACTCCATCACAAAGAACAGGCGATCCTTCACACACGCAAACACAACAGATATGAACAACATTAATCATATCCTCTGTCAGGCTTAGAAAATTCTAAGTAAACTATTATCTCCCAAACAAAAACAGATTAAGCACCCATGAGACATTGGGGTAGAAGGAAAAAAAAAAAAAATCCTGACTTTTTCAGGAAAGATTAAGTCAATACCAGGAAGGTCTGTTAGTACCTCCTTGTCCTGCACTCCCCGCAAAAATTTTGCCCCCAGTAATGAAATTAATTCCTGTTCGAATGTGGATTAGGCATATCAGTAGGTGTGTGTTCATCATTAACCACCTCCTGGAGGGTTTCCCAAACTGTCCTTAGCCTGAATCCGCAGAGGATGATACCCCTGAGTGAGCACAAGAGAAATCTGTAAAATATCACTTGCTCCATACTAAACACCACAGCTGTCGGGGGAAGATGCTCCATGATAGGATGTGCATAACCAGACTGCTCACAGACTGCAGCTTCACCACGACAGCACAAGGGCTCAAGAACAGCAATGACAACGTTGTCTTGAGGGTATCCTGACACTATTTCTGGAGAATGTGTGTTGTTTTCCAGAATGGGATTTTCTGCCATACACTTGCACAGCAGCTGCCTTTTGGGGCCTCAGATTTCAGCTTTCCTCTGATTAACCTGCAGAGACCTCTGGGTGGTGAAGGAACTGGTAAGGATGAAGTATAAACCAAAGTTTCTGCTGGGCAGAGAAGCAACCTGTTCAATAAAGTTCAGCTCATTAACCACAGCTGCTGGTCTCTGACCTTTCTTTTTTGGCTTAGTTCTGGTTTTTGCAAAAGTCTACACATAGGGCGGCACTTCCTTAAGCTGCATGCTCAACCATCTAGTTATGGGTTTAATGCGTGCAAAAGGGGTGCTCACTCAATTGTGAGAGGAAGGACACACAGTGATTTGTCACAAAACTAAACCCTAGAATTGTTGCAGTCTAGTTAAAAAATTTCCCCTAGTAGTTGTTTCAGGACAGTCAGTATTGATTGTTTCAGTTTTACTCTGAATACCAGGAACAAGCAGGCTGGAAAAGAGGCATACAATTCAGTTGCGACCAGTCAGCCTTTTAATGGCACTATTTGCACTTCTTTCCCTACAAGCCCCTTCCCAGGTCTGATGTTAATCATCTACAAGCTAGTTTTAAACATTCTCTAAGTTTAAGAGGATAAGCATTGTTAGGCTCCACTTTCTGGCAGCCAGCCAGCTTGGAATGACTACTGGTATTAACATCTTGAGATGCACACAGCAGAAGAAAAGCAACCAGGAATCCTTTCATTCCTCTCTGGACACGAGCAGGACAGCAAACGGCTCATGACAGATGAGGACAGCTTTCTTCTTGTCATCATCGTGAGCTCTGCTCAATGGCTTCTTCTGGGCTCCTTCCAGAAGCTAAGATAGATGTGTTCCCAGCAGTCTCACAATACTACTGTGTGTAGCACCAACGCCATGTTAAGTGCTACCTCCAGTCCATATAAACAATACTTCATTGTCTCACTCTGCCTTTATTACAGGGCAGCTGAAAGACACCCAAGCTGGCTTGTCTATGGCAGTAGCCTAAGCCAGAACAGCACAAACTCTGCAAACCCACCAGCAACCTTGGCTCTTCAGTCCACATCAGATCTCTAATGCCACATCTTCGCTGCAGTTGGTTAAACTGGGTCTGGCTATGCTGTGCCTACCTGTTCAGCAACCCTTCCTCCAGCTGCCACGCAGGTATCGCCTCTGCCTTGCCAGTCAGGCCAGCTTTTACATCTCCTTATTATTCTTTCCCGCCTCTTCCTTGCTGATCTGCCCAGATGCCACGTGCTTATCTAGCCCAGCTTGTCCAGGCATCTCTTCAAGCTCATACTTAAAAGAAATCCCTCCTGCCAGATCTCCAACAGGAAGTGATTTAATTTACTAGCAACCTGATGAGGGATATGTGTGTGAGTATTTCTGTAAGTAATATACCTGCTTGTATAAACATGCATACAGTTAGGTGAACATGCATATATTTTCTACTCTTTCCTTAAAGGTGAGCTTCAGGGAAACAAAGTTAACTCTCCCTATCTTAAAACATACACATCCTGTTTCTCCAGTGCTTACAAAACTCCACAGCCCATCACAGACTTCTGGATGTACTCATCTGTACTATGATGCTTAAAGGAAGATACTACTTCTTTCTCAAATGTTCAGGTGAGCACAGAAACAGCCGGTTTTAAAATTCACATCAGTGCTGACATGGAATTAACAGCTTTTTGTTACAAACATCTCTTGCTTCAGACTAACTGCAAACCTGAGCAACTATCATTGCATGTGTTACATGGTGTTCAGAAGTGTGACAGCTAATACCTCACCTCCACCCACGGTAAAATTTCACAGGTCAAGCATAAATATGGATTATTTAATTACTGAAGCTCTCAGACAGGTGTAACAGAACTTTGGACTACCCATTTTTTATTTTTTTAAAGAGGTGCAGCTAATTGTCTGTCCAGTTTCCTAACACTTAGAAATCCCATGGGGTTGCTGAAGGAAAGAGCAGGATGGGTATTACAAATTGTTTATAATACAGCATTTGTGCATTGGCCTGCTACGTACCTGGCAAGAATTATTAGAAAGATCAGCACTAATGACCACCCCCTGGGGACCAGGATCTAAAAGCCAAACAAGGTCTTCCATTTTTACTCTTAAGCAAGGCCATCAGCTTGCCAAACTGCAAAGACCAACTACTCTTCCAGGAATCATTAAGAAGTGAAATAACAGTGGTATTTTATGAAAAAAGGCAGTTTGCAGCAGGCAGAGTAAGAGTGAACAGATAGTTTAAAAAGGGGACAGGAAAAAGAAATCTTAAACCAGCAGATAGTTCAGATACTTGCAAATTTGACCTTAAGAGTTATGTGCCTCCTTTCTTGGGGACTAGCAGCAGGAATTAGGAGTTGAAAGCTGGAGTGTTTGATAGGGCTTGATGCTGAAATCCTCGTGTTTCTGTTTTTCTATTTTGCATTGCTCAGAAGTCTTCCCTGATTTGCTATCTCTGACGTCAGCAAAAGTAAGAAAGAGCATTTGAGTCAACAGGAAACGGTGATGCGAAAGCCTCCGCAGCAGCGGCAGCCACATGAGGAAATCATGTTGCACCATTTCTGGACTGGGATCGAGATGAATAAAGCTGCGAGCAATTGTTCCTGTTAATTAAAGAAACACTTGGAGGAAACAAGTAAGGTCTGTAGCATCAGGTGGGCTCACTTCAAGGCTGGCCTACATCTAGAGATTAGCCCTGCCAATTTTAGTGCAAGAGAACTGTTTGTTTGGGGTTTTTTTAATTTATTTGTTTATATTTCGGTTTGCCATCCCTATTTGGTCACCTATTAGCAGGGCAGGGGCTGTTGGAAGCACATACTATGTCCTAAGGACAGAGTTTGATAGCAATTACATATACCTGCTTTATTTATTTGTTGTCTTAGCAGGGTGTTAGTGGGGCTTGAAGAGAGTCCCTGATTGCAAAAGCCACAATACCAGTTACAATCCACATACTCGTTACTGCCTGTTGCAAACACAAGCACCCACTGAAATCCAACTCAAACATCACTTTAGCCCTTTGTCCTCACCAGCTCTGTAAGCAAGCTGTTTTGAACCCTCACACCTCTCCTCTTCATTATCACATGGGGGGAAAAAAAAAATATAGCCAGATTTTATTATAAGAACATCCTTTCCCTCCCCATGCCCAAAAAAGGCCTAAGTGATGGCTAACTTCCACCCCCTTCTAGTTAAGAGTCATAGCTGACATTCATGTACTACCCACATAAAACCAAAGACCTCTGAAGACAGCGCGGGTGAGAGCTTTATCTCCGATCACAGGCTTTCATGCTAAGTAAACAGGACAGGGCAGCCCCATTGTCCCAGTTCAGGGAGCATGGAGGGAGGAGATGGGGAAAGACAAGCCTTTCCTACTGTGCAGACATGGAAGAAGATAATAGCAAAGCTGCCTCCCCTATCTGCCACCCTACAAGAGCTGCTGTGCCAAGGGCAGTGTGGAGGCCAGAGGGGACTTCTCTCAAGAAAGCAGACCCCCTGGAAAACAGCAACGGAGCCTCTCCAGCCTCCAGAGCCACCAGCAATAGCCTTGGACAAGCTCTGCACACCCCTGTCACAGCAGAGCTCTTCTAGACACTGCTTCTGCCCACACTGATTCCTCTGCAGGACAAGGGGCTGAGCCATGCCAGCAAGGACACATCCCAGCAGTAATTTCACCCAAGCCTCCTCTTTAGCTGACAGCTGCCATATAAGAAAGAATCTGGAGGATATGGAGACCTGGTTAAATGCTGTTTCAAGCAATGGTCCAATTTAAAAAAAAAAAAAAAAATTAAAAAAAATCAAATCAGCTTGGCTCAGGAATTCTGCTAAGTTTGCATTTCATCTTTTTGGAAATAACTCATGCACACAACTCCGTAGACAATCAGCTTTGGGCTCAATCTGAGTTCACTGAAGCCAAAGGGTTTCCCCAAGAAAACAGTGTTTTGGCAGTTTATGCTTTGCAAAACAGAAGGCAGGCATTCAAAATTATCTCCATACAGAGACAGCTGTGTCACCACTTCCCAGCAAAAGTTTGTTTCCAAAAAGAGTAGCAAGGCTTAGGAAGCTTGCAAGCAAATTATTACAAGATTACTACAAGAGCTGGCAGGCTCCCTCAGCGCTCCCGATGTTCCTGTTCTTCCTTCGTGGTCCGCAACCCCCACACAAAGCAATCTGCCTCAGGTCTTGCTGGGAGCATGCAAATAAACCCTGTCATCTCAGTACCAGGCTTCAGAAAGCCACATGTCCAACTCCCCCAGCAGTGCAAGTGGCCATCCATATCTGGGTCAAGTCACACCAAAGCGCAGGACCCGGAGGAGGAATAATAAACAAGTTTGTTTCTCAGTATTTATCATCACAGAAGTAACACAACTATGAACCATGCTCTGATGCTACTCTGGGCCAAAAAGCCTCCCCTCCATACCCAGCCCTTCAGCCAAGGCAGCACCGCATCTGTGCAAGCTGCCTGCTGCTCCCAGCTAAGAGGTTTACAGGAGGACAGGCTGTTCAGAGGAGTTAAACACGGCAGTGTTTCAAAACCAGAGAGGATCGCAGGCGTCATAAGAACAGGCTCACCAAGAGGGAGTCCCTGAAACAACTTTGCACACACACATGTGCACAAGAGCTGAAGCAGACCTAACGAGCTCAGCCCCAGATTTCCAGACAGTGTCAAAGCCATGCTCACCTGACTGTGACAGAGCAAGACACTAACTTATGCTAGGTGAAGATTTGGTCTTCTGATTTCAAATCAGAATAACTACATCAAGCAGAGGAGAAGAAACATCTCCGCACCATGGTTGCTTAGCTAGAATTACATGCACACATTAGTGCTGCTTCTTAAACACGGCCGCAGCGACGACTACCATGGCACCTGCCGCCGCTCTGCTCGCCACTGTGGCCCAAGACTTCCAGACAAACAAGGCGGTGGCAAAAAGGTGGCAGGTTTTACAGCCATCTGCTAGCTGATTTTTGGTGCTCTGTTATCTGTTTTACCTCTCTGCTTCAGTGACTGCAGAAGTAGACACCAGCCTTGGGAGCGACTTCTGCCTAGGAGAAATCAAGCCACAGCAAGGGAGCACGCCACAGATGGCACATACAGCCCTGGGGCTATCGAGACAGGGGAGATCACTGTGTGCAGCATCTGAAAGGCTGAGAAAGGGAAGGTTTCTTTCTTCTGCTGGTTTTGGGTTTGTTTTAGGGTTTTTTTAGCTAGAAGATGCTGCCATGAAAATTAAGCAAACTCAGGAAGGGGATAGGGTGCATGCGGTGTCTCCTCTATGCCGGGCAGCTGCTGAGCACCCTTCTGAGAAGCACGGGTCACTTCCCCACGCCAGGCTCACTTTTAGCTCCTTTAACAAAAAGACACCAGCATCATTGTCACAACTACAGGAACAAGGCAGTTATCACCAGTTATCACTTACAACTGCGCTCTGCTATCTGACGCTGCTGATAGTGGGCACAACACAGCCTTTCCTATGCTGCGGCAGCGAGGCACGTAAACGTCGCCTAAAGAATAACAAATTGCTTCTTGCCATTTGCATAAATAAACTCTGTGGGGTCCCTCGGGGTAAAGGCTGCCTCCTGCACGCATGTGTGCACAGCACAGTGTTAATGCTGAGCTCATTCCAGAAGAGCTGAACAACGACAACCGCAAGCCAGGGCGAGCTGATGGGAGTTGTGGGTTCCCATCTGCCCCAGAAAAAAAAAAAAAAAAAAAGACGCATCTAACTACACCCTACAAATTTCTGCCCCTGTTTTCCTAACCGCATGGCTGAAATTTCAAGCTCACGGGCTGGACAGCTTTTGTGACACACAAATTCAATCATTTCTCTGGAACAATGCATCCTTTGGGATATGCAAGTGAACCATATGCACATCCTTCTTCCTCGTCCCCTCCCCTTAAGACGGTCTAATTCACAGCAGGATTACATGACTACCTCATCTTATGACCAGAAACTTTTACTCAACATACAGGCTAAAGGATGATTTTTATCACTTTTTCACTTGTATCTGTTCCATTAGAAACAAAACAAAAAAAACCCAACTAGGAAAAAAAAATAAAATCTCAGGTACTAGGTCAACCAATTAAATCACGTACAAAAAATGTCTGTGTAATCCCAATTAAAAAAAAAAAAAAAAAGCACCAGTTTGGCTACCATTAAAACAAAATATCCAAAAAATACAAAACAAGTTGAAAGAAGAATTAAAATTAAATCCTCCCCTCCAGACCTTTTAAAACGGCATAGAAAACTACATAAACACTCCTCCCCACCTGAAAGATCAAAAAACCAAAGGGCTGGCTAAACTTAGAGGGGAATAAATTGAGGAATAAGGAACTAGAATGTATCAAGCTATAGACATCACCCGTTTGAATCAAAGATTTATAGGACATCTGCACACCTCAGCTGACTGCTGGTATCATGGTGTCTCAGAAGAGAGTAGCTCTGTAAAGATCATGCTCTTTTTATAGCCCTTAGTTCAGAAAAAGTGCTACTGGAATTGCTGTTTCACATTGGAGTGACCAATTTGAGACAGCTCTGGCCTGTTTTTTAGAAATACTGAGCTCTGCAATGTTTGCTGGCCTCAGACTGTGCTGGGGAAGGCTAGAGACCTCTACAAGCTCGGCCAAAGGTCTTCAGGAAAATTAAGAGTGCCGAAAGAGCCAAAGGCCACTTGGAAACAGCTTGCTACGAGGGCTTTGTGGATCCATCCTCTCACCTTCTTAAGCGTTACCTGGAAAGCAATACAGATTCAGAGACTGAAACCTAAAGCACTGCTGGGTCACACCTCAGCTAGTTACCTCTTCTCTGAGCTTCAGTTGCCTTTCCACCCCAGCCTCCTCCTCAATACTGACTGGCACCTGCTCGCTCAGGCTGCTTGTGACTTGGTTCCACTTCAACCCCTTTTTATGCCATGACTTCCTTGATTTTAAGTCCAAAGAAAAATATTAGTGTCATGTACTGTGGCTAACCATAAGCAACAGCATCTCCTTCAGCTACCTTTGTACTAAGCTTGATAATTTGTCTAAGTTACAATCTCTCCCATACGCCATTGCAGATGGAGACAGGCATTTTCTCAGCTTCATAAAAATGCAAGTATCCAAAGTCCCTCAACGACCAGGGGTGAGAAAGTTACACTCAGGAGCTACAACACGATGATGGCAGCTAACCCTTCAGTTCATGTTTTCACTTCAGCTCGTATCACCTCAGTATGCAGCCTAAGTGCAGACACCCAGCAAAGTTCACACACAGATAAAATCAGAAATGCCAGTCTGATCTTGTTTCATCTGCAAGCAAGACCAGTCTGCCTACAAAAAAAAACAACCCTGACCCCGTATGTTCCTGCAATGAAGAGACCACTGCAAGGTGTTACTGCTCATGTCAGAGAAAGCTGAGCCTTTCAGACCAGGCTTTGGAGGCCTCACACATCTGGTTTACTGGCAACTTGGTCTGGTATGCCAGCAAAGATGTCATGGATTTCGGTGGATGTGAACACTGTAAGACCGCAGAGAGACAGTTTTGACCAGTCTGCCTTTATTTGGCAGTAGACAGGACAAGAGCCAGAGAAAGGCAGAAAGCGACTGCCCCTCCCGTAGCTGCAAAGCCAACATGAGGGCACCACGGCATACATGCCTGCAGAAGCCGCACCAGAGAGCGAAGGTGGAGAGAGGAAATTCCCCTGTAGCTCCCTGTCTGACAGCCCCCCAAAAAACCTAACTCACTGCCCCAGGTAAAGCACAACTTGAGCTCCTTCAAGCCTGACTTCAGGAAGACTCTGTAGCAAGCCCCCAGTGGGGCGCGTGTGTTTATGGCCAGAAGGCACGCTAAACTGTACCAAGCTTTTTGGAAGATGCCAGGCCTAGAAACGGGATGTCCCCATCAACAACTTCACTTGATTTTGACTGGCAGCAACAACACTGAAGCGTGCGCTGGTCTTCCAGCACAGAGGCTTGGGGCTAGCAATGGTCTCAATGCTCAAGAACAGGGGAAAAAAATCTCAATGCTTGCAGAAAAGCATCCAAGAAGTGCATTTGGCTGTCGGGTGTATGCATATATGGAATCATGCCTCCCCGACATGCCAGAGAGGGAAGCTGGGGGTTTAGAGCCTGGGAGATGATCAAAGCTGTCCTCTCTGCTCCCAAAGGGCTCCCTCTCAGTGCCTTCCAAAGAGAACATCAAAGAGGCCTCATCGCTTCCTTACCGCCCACCAGCAACCTCCAAGGCCTGTGTCAGAATGCTTGTTCATCTAACCAGAGCCCCAGGAAGGCTGCCGCTGCCTTTCCAGCCTTCCTCACCTCCACCATGCCAGGCTCTGCCCCGAGGCTGCCCTGTGCTCTACCCATTTGGTGACAGTGAAGTGGCTGGTGGACAACCAGGCTGATGCTGGAGATGCCCTGGAGTGACCATGACTGAGAGACTCCTCTGGAGGGACCATGACTGAGAGACTACCCTGGTCATACAAGGGCACCTAGACCTGTCTTGTGGCATCTGTGGACCAATGGGTGGGTGAGCAGCCAGCCAGCTGCCATTGCTCAGTCCCACCACTTTGGCTGGTGGGCCCTTGCTAGAAAATTATGCCCTCGTCAAAGGCTCCAGGTTAGCTCTAACACTTCTAGGAGGTGAAATACAGGCTCATCTCTCTAAACACCTGGGTGATCCATGACACGATGCCCATGCTGACCCTGGGAGAACCGCCTGAGTGCCCTAAGAGCCAGCAAAGACATGCAGAAACCTTCCATTTCCTTGTCACGAGCATGACATCAGCCCGCAGCTTGTAAAGGGCTGCATGCCGGACAGCAGGTTGCCCTCGTAAAATGGGACCAGTTCAGCGATTATACTGCCCTGGAGTCCCTGAGCCAGTCCCTACTGGCTTCAATAGCACCCCTGCTAGCTATTATCTCAGAAGGACGCTCGTTATAGAAAATCATATCCTTCTGCCAAGTTCTCGCATCTCACTATTTTTGGAACAACACGGGCAGGCTCTGTGCCTCAACAACTCTCAGCAGAGCCACGCGGAAAGCAAATCCATATAACGATCAAGCTAGTAGGGACAGTGCTGGAAACAGCATCGCCTGGGGTGAAAGTCCCCTGGAAGCACCCTGCAGTCATGAGAAAAGGAGTAAGGGCAATAAACATAAACCCCAGAAGCTATTTGACACTATTTGCATGGGAAGCTGATCTCCCCCAGCCCTTTTCATTCTCATGCATATGAGCGGAGACAAAAGGATTTAAAAGCAAACCACCTGTGCAGGAAGGATGGTTCCTAAACCCCGAAGAAGACAGGACCTACTTACTGCAAACTCATTTTAATTAAAGCATTCCAGGACCCACATTCCCCAGGATTAAATTACTGACTTAGCTATTTATACATATAGCCTCTTTCACCTGTTCTAGGACAGTATTGTTGTCAGGTAAATGGAAACGAGCGTTTTTTGGTGCTTGTGACCCCTAACACAGGATCCACAATTATCCAGAGGTCAGCCCCAGCACCTGTCAGCAGCTCACAAATTACTGCAGCAGGAGCATAATCCTCTCTGACACTAAAGGATGATTCTAAGGCCCTAGAAAAAGCAGAGGTAAATGGCTTAGGCAAGGTGGAAGGATCCCAAGGCAAGGCTTTCAATTAAAAAAAAAAAAAAATTAAAAAAGCGGAGATGTGCTGAGCAAGGAAGACCTCACACAGATGCAGCTGGAGCAGGACTTAAACTGCTTCCCCCCACCCCCCCAAATGAGCAGCAGGACTCCTTCCTTGCCTTTCACAGGAAAGGAATCTGGAGGTGCAAGTCCAAAACTGCCCAGCCCAGCGCCGGGCACGCAGAGGGCCATGTCCAGCCTCTGCCAGCCTGCTGTGGAGCTATTATTTCCTCTTTAGGCTCTGAAAACTGTCACCTATACCAGGCAGAGACAACCTTTGCAGCTCCTACCACCTAGTGGCTGCACTATTTCTCTATGACGGAGCAAGGAGGCTGGAAGTCAGGCAGCCTCAGCCCACCCTGGGCAAATAAAGCAGCCCTTGCTAGTGGGTATCACTTATGCTGCAGCTGAGACTACATTAGGACCATGCTGAGCAGAGGGGCAGCACAAGAGAACAGAAAACCTTTCTGAAAACCATCAGTGGCTAATTGAAGCACAGAAAAACCTCAGCTAGCTCTGAAACAGGCAAGCAAAAGTAGCAGCAATATAAATGAATGCACTGCTGTTTCTAGTACTTGTGCCAGCTCAGCTAATGCTAGATTACTAGTACTACACAACATCACACCGTGCAGCACAGACATGCCCCAGGCTGTTTAACTTACCCCTAGGCTGCTTAAGTCAGGGGAAGAGTTTGCTGGTTTGGGTGGAGTATTATACAAGAGTCAGAATTCAAACGGCTCTAGGTCCAGCCAAACCCTCAAACCCTTTGAGCACTCTGTCCTCAAACTGCTACAGCATTTCAGGTGCTTCCAAGGTCCTTCCTTTCCAGTTTCCACAATTCCTCTGAACTGGGAAGGGGGGGGCCATAACTGGACACCCCTATTCTAGGTGCAACCTCACCAGGGCCAAGCAGAGGGGATAATGACTTCCCCTCTCAGCTCCTGAAGCAGCCTAGTACATAAGTTAAATTATGTGCAATGAGACTGCACTGCTGGCTCATACTGAACTTGGCACCCACCATAAGCCCAAAGTACCTTCCAGCTGGGCTACTACCCTGCCAGTTAGCCCCTGCCTGTCTTGATGCATCTTATGGGACTGGGCTCTGACTTTGCTTTGACAAATGGTAAGAAGCCTCAAAATGGCTAGTTCTTGAAAAATTCCTAAAGGCAGGCCCAGCAGGTCATTATTCATCCAGGATCTCCACAGCAGACTGGAGTGATGCTTTGTTTTTTATAACACGAAGTGTTAATACCACATTTTCATAGTTTGGGCTGTAAGTGTGATACTGTGATGTGGTTTCCATGTAATTGCAAGGGAAACTAGGTATTGTTTTGTGTAACCCTGCCCCCAACTCCAAATATAAGTGACATTTTAAAATATGGCTCTAGACCAACATTTTGAATAAGTGGTTACTCTTTTTTTTTATATATATATATATACACACACATACATACATATATATATATATATATATATACATACACACACATATATAGTCTTTTCTGCCAAATTCATGTTAATGGAGGGGATAACCCAATGCCATGCAAAGAACAAGCAGAAACTCTAAGTACTGTATCAGCCTGGTTAAGACCTCCTGCAAGGACTCTGCCCAATGAATACCCTGCTGTTGCAATCATTTCTCTACTATAGCAAAGGGATTAAATTATGCTTTTATAAGCAATTTAAATCTGGTTATTCTGGATTGAAGTGGGTGTCACTGAGTGCAGAACACAGGCAAAAGACGCAATGAACCACATCAGTCTGAAATCTACTTTTTCTTTTGTAAACGCTTCCCTTCTTGGTTTTGTTTATTATTATTGGAGGGAAGTGGTTTTCTGTTACTGACAATCCAGATAATGAAGCAAAGTGGGATTCAAGTAAAAGAGGAACCTGGGAAAGACTGGAAATAGCAGGATCCTGCTATGACAAGCATCAATCCCTTGGCACCCTTTCAGAGACTGACCAGCTCTGTGTTCAGGGCAGCAAGGGCTGAGGGGTTCTTCCCCCCGCTCCTCTGACAACAAGCTGGTCCAGAAATTCCTGTTCCAGGCTGCTCTACTGTTTAGCAACCTCCTTTTCATTTCCAGTCTAACTGTATCCATGGCCAGTCTAGACTCATTTAATCTTAGCCAGCATCTTGACAGCTTTGCTTCCCTCCTCAGTGTTCGACATCTGCAGACATCAATCAGATACTCTTTTTGCTTTAAATTTGCTAGTCTAAACAGGCTGAGTTCTCCCCTGTTTTTCCCCTTTGCAAAAGACTGCAATTACTTCATCAGCCCAGAAGACCTTGTCTGCACCCATAGCAGATTGCATTCATTTTTTGAACACAACAGACAGTAATAGCACAGTGACCTTAAATCCTCCCTAAGTTCATGGGAAATACTCTACACAGCCCAGGAGCATATGTGGTATTTTCACATCTACATTGCAATTCAGTAGGCAAAGCCACAGCAAAGAGCATAGCAACGAGTGGCAAAAAACACTGCTATCCTGCATCTGATCTCAAAGAGCATGCATCAATACTGGACATTTCTGATATTTTACATGAGAACTTCAGCAAAGCCATTAAAATTTGGGCCCTATGTCTTCATATTATGAAGACAAATAAAAGAGGAGTTTCCTTGGTTACTAGTGACAACTGAGCTTGAAGTTTTGTTTCTGCTATACAGCACAGCTGCTCTGAGAACCACATAAGCTGTATACAAAAAAAAAAAAAACCAACCCAACCAAAAAACAACAAACCACCTCATTTCTATTACTTGAGCCTACCCAAGGGCTCCACCCTAAAGGAGCACAACTCAAATTCTGTAGCTGGCTGTTGCATCACCCCAATGAGAAGAGAAACGGGTGGGTGGCAGGATGCATTTGTCTGCCTTTTTTTTTTTTTCCTTTCTTAGTATTTTGGGTTTATGTAGGAGGAGTGAAGCCACAATTAAAAGGGCAAGTTTCTCCTGCCTCTTCTAAGAGGAAAACAAGCTCTATTACCATTTAGCAATGGACAAAAAGCAACTGGAAAGAAGCCCAGGCAGTTTGGAAGAGCTACACTGCAGAAAATGCTTTGGTCTTAATAACAGCTTAGCTCAGGGACTCCCAAATCTACCTTGCTGGGACACAACTGTGGCCACTGCCTCCATCACAGCCACTCCTCCTTCCACCACCCACATCAGCAATAAGCTCCCACCCACATGCACACACCAGGGGAGGCTCTAAGCTGGACAGGCAGCACATACGCAGTCCTCCGCTGAGGTATCCATACCTCAAGTGACAGCAGTGCTATCATTTGTCTTATCTACATGAGGAGAAATACCAACTGTATATGGATCTGATTCAGTGTCCACCCATGTCTGTAAGTTCCTTTCCAGTAACCCCAGAAGGATCTTTCATTCACTTCTGAGCCGTATACAAAGGCTGGTAGACACAGGAGGCTACCCCTGCTTCCAAGTACAATTAATTTAGTTTGCAGATAATTCAATGCAAATACAGTCCTGTTAAAATTCAGGTAGCAAGACAGCAGAGCCTGAGATCCCACAGCAACCGGAGGACACTGCGGGTCTGTAGGCATTTGCGCATATGCATTTGGAAACATTCAATGGCACAGAGGTGTTTCTAGGGAAGACACAAAGAAAGGCTTCCCTGTTATTACTATTTTGTTAGGGAACCTAGAAGAAGCCAGGATTTTGTTTGCCAAATGCCCAGCAGATGTTAGAGGTGGAATATAGCAGAGTGCTCTGTTCACCCTTGAGCAGAGAGGTTTCTCCTGGATCTAAGGTGGACATTTATAATAGGCCGGGGAGCAAATACACAGGAGAGAGCCTCTGTCCTGAACGTGCCAGCCAGTGTCAGGAAGAAGGCTGTTCACTGCCTGGGCTATACTTACAGGGGTCTGGAAGCAACAGTAGAGCTTGGTGAGGAATGGGTGGTTCCTTGCTAAGGAAAGGATGCGTTTCTCAGTCATGGTGCATTCAACATCGTCATCTTGGAGAATGACGTCCTTCTTCAACACCTTCACTGCATAGAGCTGCCCACTCTCTTTCATCTTGGCAAGCATCACCTAAACCAAAGGGGAGGGTGAATCGCAAGGGCTGAGCCCTCAGTCTCTATGAGCAACACTGAGCCTCTCACACCTTCTCACACTAGGAAGGTCAGTTATCTCATGACCAGGCTTGTGGATGCGAGTGAGTCAGCCTGTTGTTATGGGCATCAGTGTACAATCAATGACACATACACTACTGTCTGCAGCAGGCTTCTCCGGACAGAAATACCCACACACATTGCTCCAATGTCTGGCACAGGGCTAGCTGGGCAAACCCCCTGCGCAGTGCCAGCCATCCCACTTCCCTCCTCAGTTATCAAATTCAAATGCACCATTTCATATTGGCTTTGTGGCAAAGCAGGGAAATGAAACCCCCATCTCACTGAATTTGAAACCACTGCCTTGTTTCCTTTAAAAGAAAAGTCTTTACATGCTCCAAGAAATGCTGCCCAAATGAGTGCTAATGCACCCACTTGCAATTTCAGGTATGGGCCCTGGCATGCAGCTGTTCGTTTAGTTGCTTACTTTTTCCTTTTTTGTGATATCTAATTCACTTTGCTGTCAGCTTGCTTTCTTTTCCCTTTTCTCCCTGCTCTCTGTAACCAACTTTGTTGCACAAAGCATACTCCACTGGACAGCCTGCATGCCACATTATGAAATAACTTCATCTGTCTTGGAGCTTCTTAAATAAGGAATATGGGTTTCCCCAGAAAAGCCACGAATAACTCTCACCTTTCCAAAACTGCCCTTTCCCAATACACGAAGGAAGGTTAAGTCTTTGATCCCAAGTTTGCTCGCTGAACTTTCACTAATGTTGTTGCCATCTTTCAGGCTGCCTTTTCCCTGATGTCTCAAAGTAGATCTTGAAACCAGTTTCTGTGGAAGAAAATAAGTAAGTATCAGTCTGTGTAGAAATTGTACTTTTGCCTCAGAGGTACTCACAGGTAATCTACCAACCTGGGTGTTTAGGACCTGTTCAGATGCACTGTATGGTCACTGGAACAGAAAGCACGTTGGTACCACCACCCTGCACAGCTGCTATGTGTGACCGGCCAACCTTGGCACTGCGCAGAGCTATGCTGAGATGTCAACACCGGTTCCCGACCTGGGCATTTTAAATTGTAAACCCACTGCCCAGTAGATGCAAGAGGCAAGTCTAACTCTCTCCATCCTCACTCCCCAGAAAAATAAGACAATGGGTGTAGAAATCCAAGTCTCCTATCTAACAACAGAGTGAGGAGGACTGCATAATTTCTGCAATATGCAAAGTGCTGGTGAGATCTAGAACCCAAGCAGATTTCATCTGAATCTCTTAGTTTTCTACCTGATTTTATGCTTCTTACTCAAAGCCCAGTTCAGTGGGACCTAAACTTCAAAATATTTTTCTTTCCCACAGTTGGGCTGCTGGCTTCCTCCACTGCTGTAATTTCAATGGAAGTCTGTTCATTCCCATGCCAGCAGCGGGGTGTCTGCATTTTCAGGAATTGTACTGGTATTAGCACACATTTCTAGAGCTCCTATTCTTGCAGTATATGAAGATCAAGTCAACCTCCAGTGCCCTCTGTTCACAGCTCTCCAGGTATGAGTATGCATGTAAGCCACGTGTACTTTTTCTTAGTCCGAACAAAGTCACACGGACTTCTTGAGCTCCACCTTGTGACTACTTTGGTGTAAAGCAAAATTCTTCCTGCACAGAAGACTTGCCTCACTGCCACAGAAATGGCAACCCCAGCCATGGGGAAAGAACTAGGGAGTACTCAGGACAGCACACAGCCAAACTCCCAAGAGACTTAAGCTTACAGCACAGTCTGAACAGTTATGTAGAGCCTTTAGCTCACAAATAGCAAGAAGAGGTTGTTAAACACCAAGCACAGATTTTTATTTTTCTGGTTTCATTTTCTTTTGATGTGCAGATTATGCAAACAACAAATTCTAACATGTGCTGATTTTTACAGAACTGAGAAGGGAGTGTGAGACTTGTGTTTCCCTGTAACTCCCAGGGTAACTGTCCCCCTGAAATGCTAAAGCATGAGGAGCAAAGATAAGACAGTCTGCTATGAACCAACTGAAATCAAAAGGGGCAGCAGAGCCTAATGAGCATGCTAGGCTGATACAGCGTGATGTGGCTGACCAATGTAGCTGGCTAACTGTATGACAAGATTTACCATGTCTGGCAATTATGTTTTGGGTTTTAATATTTTCTTTTTGGTCAAATAAAAATAAATAGACCAATATTTTATTATGGGTTATTGTGGTTTCAAGCAAACTCACTTTTCAAAACTGCTTGCAAAGGAAACAAGATGAAAACTGACTTGTTATCAAATGACAGCTGTGATTTCCATTACCGTGTATGGGCATTTTCACTCAAGCTCTTACAGCGTGTTTTAAACTCTCTGAATAAATTCGGATATACAACAGTGGGATTTTTAGGATGCCTTAAGCACTAACAAGCAGAAATTGTACAGATATGTCCTAACCCTGGCAACAATCTCACTGGGACCCTCTCTTAGACAGCAAAGACCAGAGGTGGCGTGTTGACAGGGACCACAGATTTTAGCCAGGGAAACTGTAGTGAACAGTGAAATGGTTTCCCCAAAATCACTCAGAAAAAAAGTGACAAAGCTGGAAAGAGAACCTAGGCCTCTTGCTGAGCTCTTCTTTTGCTCTATTGCAAGCCACATATGCAGACAGAGCATTTGTGCTTGTGCTAAAAGTAAAAAAAAAGGTATGGCACAAATGACATTACATTGATCACTAATTAGTTAGTGGTCTTATTCTCCTCTCATTCATGCCAAACAAATAAAAGAGTGAATGGTGTCACACCACTGTGAAACATAAGCATACAAGAAAGCAACATCTATAGATGAAAGAGTCCACCAGGGTAAACCTGGATATAAGACATCCATTCTCCAGGTGAAGTCTTTGCCACAAGCCACAGACAGTAACAACCTACTGATGCAGTCCACCACCCAACACCATCTGTCATAACTGAAGCCTCTGACTTCTCCTGCACCCATTTAAAGACTCAGTTGTAAATGTTTTAAATAGAGGAAGGAAAAAAAAAAAGAAACAGAAAAAGACTCACCGAATTTGGGGAAATGCTTCCTGGTTGCAGACCCATGCATGCCAAGGTTTTAGCAAGCTCTGCTGCATTGACCCCACAGTTCGGTGCAACATTTGCTTGGCATCGGATGTGGACGTTCATTTTACAAACTGATGGGGTGATGGTAGGGATCGAAAGTAAAAGCAAAGGAACAATTAAAATAACTTGGAGGGATTTATTGCTGATAAATAATTTAGCAATTCTCCTTCAGGAAATATACCCGCCTGGATCTACTCTGTGTCTTTAAACTAAAGGGATTTTTCCACTGATCTCAGCAGAAAAAAAATTAGGACTCTCATATGAGAATAAACTCCTGAAAATCAGGAATATACCCCAAACTCTCCAAGTAGGATGCCACATTGCCTGAAGCTATTCATAAGCACATGTTTGTCAGGTATGTAAATACCATTGCAGCTATGCCTGCAGGTAAAATCAGGATTTATAATGCCACAGAATTTGCAACAAACTTCCCCTGCAGTTGCAGGTATCTAATTTTAAAGACATATTGTTCAGTGGGAAACAAAAATCCTTCTTGCTCTCATTCATGGACACACACACCCCCTCTTGTGGGAGATGAAGGCAAATGGAGACTGTTAGATTTTACAGTCTGGATCACTGAAATAAAAACATAACACCAGGACATGCTTTGTCATCAATTAACAGCAAGACAGACAGGCTAGTCAACCTAAAGCAATGACCCATTTTTCCCCTCAGATGCCTTGTTTGTTGCCTTATCTCCTTAGCTGAGAAAAAACCTTCAGGTAAAGGGAAAAATGAATGCAGAGAGCAGTGATACCCAAGAATATTTTCAATAATGCAAGTTAAACAAAGCTGTGCTTAGAGTGCAAAGTATAGTCCTTCTGGAAGCCAGAGATTAAAAAGTAAATCAGTGGGTTTTTAACTCTTGCAAAGATGAATATTCATTGCTCGGCTTTCTCTTGAAGGTTGCACAAATCAAGCCCACACAGTGCATCAAGAGTCTAAAAAATATACATGTTTTGTGAAAAGGCTACAGTAAGAAGCTGCTCACTTTTACACTGTAGGCCCTGTCGCATGATTCCCCAGAGCAAGGAACCACAGTGGTCACAGAAAGTCGGGACTTTGTAGTTGTGGACGCTGAACTTATGAGGAATGTTGATTCCAAACCTCTGTTCAGTCACCTGAAGCACCAAAAGAAAAGCACAGATTTAAAATTCATATACATACATATAAGCTGATGTTCATTTACATACAGGCATTTAGGTGCAAAACTTTGAAAATCATTCCAACTCAGAAAATATCCCAATCCACCACCTCACTGAGGCTTACTGCAAGTGAACTCAGAGTGACCAACCTCACATGCTGCGAGCCTGCTCTGGTTTCCTTGCTGGGCAGGCTGGACTACCTGACAAAGCAGATTTTAAAAAGGGCTGCCTAGCCAACTTTAAATTCTTAAACTTGTAAGTGTGGACTACCTCATCATAAACCTATCACACTGAAGTGCCACATATAAATTGTTAGCTACAACATTTTGTAACTAACCAGTTTTCAAATTATTAACTTGCATACTATGTGCAAACACGTAACTTTAGGTCAAACTGTTGATTTTATTAAATTTAATATAGCATAGTTTTCCCAGCTCCTCCTAAAATTCTCATTCATCTTCTTGCCCTCCTTGTTATTAACAGTCTTTCATTTCAGGCCCAGATTTTGCTTTATCGCTTGCTCTCATCCCCTTTTTAACCTTGTTCTTTTCTAACTGTGAATCATTCAGATCTCAAAGACACCTTAGAAAATGTTATATCAGCTGAAGAAACCCATCCCCATTGAACCTCTTCATTACTTTCCATCTTGTGTCTCAACATGCAGATCCTAGAAGACTGAGGGGGGAACCCACCACTTCACAAAGAAAAGTCAGAGGTTCGACTGAAACAATGAGTTTGAAGTGAGTGGTGCCTCCTCACCTCTCTCTGTCTTCTTTTAAAGTAGCTTAGAGGTGTTATAAACCCTTAACAATCCTAAGAGGGGTGAGGAGACTCACCACTTAACTTGCACTTTAGCCTTAAGCATTTTAACTTATTTTCATCTGGTTTGGCATGGGGTCATTTTAAAAAGTCTAACTCAGCAGTTCGGAGGCAAGAAAATAATGAGCAAAGGCAGTTGCTTATCTGCACTGGAAAGAAGATTTCTGCATGGCACACCATACAGAGCTACCTCCCAATTAAAGATATTTCAATTGAATTTTCCTTGCACAGTTATTAAACAATTTCCAGTTATAGAAATGGGACATGCAAGGCACAGGGCAGTTTTAGGAGGGGATGCTATTCCCGTCAAATACAGCCAAAACTAGCAAGAAAGAAAACCTTCAGAAACACAAGTTATGCAAGGGTTCTTTATTACAACATAAATAATTTCATCAAGTAAAGGTGTGGAGCAATGACTAAATGGGCACTTTAAGTTACCTGAAAAGAAAAAAAGAGGCATAAAGACCAGTGGTTGGATTTTAAAGCCAGAGAAATCCACATTAAGAACAAGGCACCAAATTTTGATGACAACACAGTTAATCATGCAAGAAAATTACCAAGGAAAACAGTGGATTTTCTGTTTCTTGATGTCTTCCAATGAAGACACCGTGCCTTCCTAAACTGTGTGCTAGTCCCACCAGTTATTGGCATTAACAGAAGAACCACCAGATGATATTACATGGCCTTTATGCATGTCCCTATCACTCTTTCTTACTTTTAAATCCATGAATAAAGATAACACAGTAAATTCTATTACAGGACAACCCCCAGCGACCCAGACGACCCTGAAGATGCACAAATTATGATGACCCAAAATAACCAATGTGACTTTACCTTGAGATCAGTCTTGTTAGTATTGTTTTGGCACGTGCAAGCTGTAACAATTAGATGATGGCAGCGCTTGTGTACAACACAGGTGCATACTAGGAAATAAAAGAGGCATGCTGAAAAGAGCTCTTGAAAGACTCAGAACACATCAACCCACCAGATGGGTTCTTTAAGGCTTAGCTGTATCATCAGGACACGGTAAAGATGTGAAAAATAATTGGTGGCTTGGAATTTCCAAAATTTTGTAACAGATCTGGAGATGCATCTCCAACCCATTGCAACAGAAATTCTGCACCAGATCATTCATCCAACCTAGAAAACAGCTGCCTGTATAAAATATGGGTGATGCACACAGAAACAACACTGTATCTTCTCAAATGAACTAAAAAAAAATGCTGTTGAAATAATTATCCAGTGGAGAGTATTTCACACAACATACACAAACATTAGAGAACATGGGTCCGAGATACCCAAAGCCATCCCTACATTTCAGCGGCATAGTGCTTCTTACGCTGGATATCCAAGCGAGTCCTGCCCAGGTTAGTTTGTCATTGAGTCTCAGTGCAATGCTTGGATCTGGGAAGCTGGATAATTGTAGCAGAATGGTACTCTGTCTAGGCTAATCAGCTAGCCCCCATATAGAGGGCTAATCAGCCCTAAAGCAGAGTTGGGCTCTCTCCAGGTCTGCAGCTGGCTTGGCCGGAATGAACCTGGATTCCTCTGCTTCATAACCCAGCATGCACTGTAGACATCACTAAGGGCCATAGCAACTGTCTACGTAAGGAGATTTTTGTAATGGAAAATGCAAGTTGCAGGTACGTTGCAGGGTCCCAGGCTATTCTGTTTGTTGCTGACTTAAGCTTGCACTCACGAAGGGCTATCAACAGCATTCACTTTCACCCAGAAATTTTATGTAGGATATCCATTTTGTTTACATGCAGCTTCCTTTCTTATGAGGACACCAGTGCCCTATGATATTGCATAACAGGCTGCATTAGAAGGCTATACTGAATGACCATTCACCTGCAAAGCAAGTAATTCTGTCATCTTACCACAGAAAAAGGGAAAGGCAGAACAATAATTAAGTGCAAACAAGCACCACATACATCTATACAGCCATTCAGCCAAAACATCATTCAGACAAAAGTGCTGCAGCAGCCCACAAGGCTGCCCTTTGAAGTCACATCCCTAATTTCACTTTGTTGAACTTCATAGGGAGAGAAAGGAAGAGGGTGGCCATTCCAGTAGGGTACTTTGTGTCCCAATACCAGCTGAATACTGTCCTGAAGGGACCCTGGACGTCTCAAGCCTAGCTGGGTGTTGCATATACTCAGCAACTCAGTGGATCTGCACAGGATGAAACACAGCAGCTGGACCCCTAGTTGTTTGCATGAATGTAGGTGCTTGCTTCTGCATGCATGCAAGCCATCAGCCTGACAGCTGCTCAAATGCACAGTTTTGGCTTGCTGGGGAGGAAGAGGAGCAGTGACTTCAGAGAAGCTTGTAACCACAGGATGTCCCAGCAACATGGGAAAGCGCTCCTGAAACAGCACATCCTACACACACACCATGCAGGAGCAGAGCACCTTACCTTGGCACTGGTATCCCTGCTTCCCAAACACGCCCCTGTTCAAAACAAAATTATTAATATAATTTAACTTCAGAAAGCCAGTCTTCTTGCAGATCATTTGCAGAAGACAGCACCAAAATGCAAGAGGATCCCCAATGACCAGATCCCCAGGGCAAAACTGCCCAGCAATAATGGTGCAATTCAGCATAGGGGCGTGGGAGCATAACAAAGCACTGCAAGGGCCGTAGCTTACAGGGCAGGCAGTCAACATGCATGTTATTTCCCCGCACTCTAGTTTCTGAAATACCCAACTTTATTACAACACACACCACACTTATGAGACTGATCCCAGCAGCCCACACCCTGTTATTATCTCTCCCACTCCATGCTCTTTTGAGACATATCTAAGTTTTTCTCCCTGCTCTGCCTACTACCCCACATGTATCACCCCACACCTCACACCTGTGATGGCTTTTCTGTTCACAGGCATTTTTTCTAGTCTTTCAAGCAATTGTTTTTTCTCAGTGTAATCTCAAAGCTCCACTCAAGTTAGTATCTGGGGCCTTTCTTCAGATTGCCTGGGTTACTTTTTCCCCCCTTGCTATAACATCTATGCTTACAAGTGCGGGACATTGCCTCATCCCCACACCATCCCAGTTTGTTTCCAGCATCCAAGATACATATCACCTCTGGCCTCTCTGCAGTAGACTCCAGGTTGTAGCATAAATGCGCCCTGCTAAACCTAATGGCCGAGGGGAATCACATCGATGGCCCTTGGTAAAGTGCTGGGTGACTGATTCAGGATCGGGGGTGGCATGTTGGCCCCCAAAATGCGAAGGGATGGGAAGCTCCACACCACCACATTCAAGCTGTTCTTACCAGATGAACTCCCTGCAGTGCGAGCAGTATGTTGGCTGTCGCAGGTAGGTAGCCATGAATTTGTGCCCATTCACCTGATGCACTCGCCTTCGCATTGCCCGCTGGCGTTTCCGAGTGAGGTTCTTAAAAATTCGATCCCTCTGAAGGGTCCCTGTGCAGGGGGTAGGAAAAAAAAAAAAAAAAAAAAAAGGCAACAAAACATTAACATTAGCATGCACAGTTACTACTCCTGTTTTTGCTATGGCACAAAATGCTTTCAAAGGCCACAATTACATCCTTAGTTTAGAAATCAGGGGACCATGGCCTAGAATGAGGATAGCATCTGGGACAGGCAAGGAAGTTAATTGCAAAGGCCCCTTTAGCTCAAAATTACAGTCTTCATTTAGAAATAACTGCCTCTTCCCATCTTCCTCTTGCTCTTCTCCCATGTTGAGACGTGTCACTAACCCATTAATTCCCAAGCTGTAAACAGACCAGAAGCTCAAGGCTAATGAGTTGTAATAACTCACAGCTTTTTGCGCAGTAACTCCTGAAAACACAACTGCATGCAAGCAACTGACCAGTGCCCCTGCTTGCTGAGCCAAAGCAGTGTCTTACTTGGTGAATAGTATTTATCCACCTTCGGTATTCTCATGCTACGCTACTGTATCACCATTTGCAGCAATTTTGTTTCCTATCTTGGATAAAAAAGCATAGCCTAATTTTTCAAGGGCTGTTAGCTGCTTGATATGTGCCACTCTCAGCTGTCTTTAAAGTGCTCATTCTCCAAAGGGTAGGTAATATTTTAAAGTTCTGGGAAGCAGGGACCCAGGAACTGCTGGCATTCAAACCTGAATTGTCTCAAAATCTAATTTCATTTTTTTTACTGGGTTTAGTTTGGCCACATAACAATTTCCTAGCAAAGCTCAATTTACACAAAAAAAAAGTCACTCTTAAAAGAGCTGAGCTCTAGATCAAGAAAGCCATTCCCATATAGCAGCAGCCATCTGACTTGCAAATCACAGCCAGCTGGCATCTGGGATCCTTGCACAGACCAGGTCAGACTCAGCTGAGGTTCCCAGATCAAAGCCTCATCTGGGGCACACTCGCCTCAGAAGAAAGAAATGAAATTTGCAGTTTTCAAGTTAGTTGCTTTGTAAAGTAAAGGCCCCACTTACAAGTGCATTTTGGGGACATGCACTGGATTCTGCTAGAGGTGATTGTGCACTGATATATGTACTCGTTATGGGTACGGACTGGATGCAAGACAAATGCCAGCTATTGCCAAACCCTCTGCACGGATGTAATGACACAGGAAGGGACAGGCGGTCTGTAAACTTCCCACCCATCTGATCATCCCAGAGTGGTGGATCAGCAGCCGTACCCAAACACAGCTGTTACCGTCCCACTTCATTTACCCATAAAAACGAGGGCAAAGCATTTCCCTGCTTTCAACTATCTTTGTTGATTAACCGCTGGGGGGGGGGGGAAAAGCTGTCAACCTGATCAAGGCTTGAAATGTAAGAGTTCCACATCACAGGCGTATTTCCCAGTCCTCTTTGTAAAGTGGAGATAAGGGAAGTCATCCTGTCAGTACTGAACCCAACCACTTCAAAGGGCCACAAGCCACACGATGTATTCCTCTCAGTACTCTTGCCACACAGGTTTAGAGGCAAACCTGGCCATAAAGCTCAAGGCGGGGGGTTTCTGCTGTGTTCTTCCCGGCATTTATGCATGTGTCCCCTCCACAGGCACTAATGGAAACCTCCTACCCGATGGCGAAACTGCAACATGGAGCACGGCTCGACTTTAAGACAGCTTGCATTTATTTTTAAAATGGAAGCGCATGCTATAAATTAGGATTTTCCCATTAAAACACAAAAAAGGATGTGGTAGGGCTGATCCAAGCACTTAACAGAAACCTGCTTTCTTCACTGCAGAGCTTCAAGCAGCTGGGCAGACAGACTGGCACAGAAAAGCCTGACTTTCTAGGGAAGTGCTTAAACATGTGTTTCATTGTCACTGAAGTCAACCGGACTGAGGGGACCACAGGAATTGCCTGACTGAATCAGAACATTGGTCCGTCTAGTTCAGCATCCTGCCTCTCTCAGTGGGCAACCAGAAACACATGACAGCAAGATGGAGGAACCCTGCAGCTGGGATGTAATTTGCCTCTTTCCCACACATGAGATGTCATTTTGATCTCCAGAAGTGAGACCTGACGTGCAGAGGTTTAATATCCCTTCCAAACAATCAATCATCATTGCAAAATTTCAATAGCCTCGTTATCCACCATAGGAAACATGGCTGAGAAGAACTTCAAGAGGTCAACCAGTTCATTCTTCCTCCCCAAAAGAAAGATCAAGAGCCAGTTGCTTCACTGAGCCCAAGCCTCCTGCAACTTCACCTAAGAATTAAAAAAAAAAAAAAAAAAGTTCCTTAGAGTATTACAGAATTTGCCCACCTTTAAATTCAAGAGAACATCTCCTTGATCTAGGTTTAAGGATATGCTTAAGTGTTTTCCTGGATCAGGGCCAAACACCTCAACTGGCAAAGTATCCTGTCTTAGCATTCAGCACATACAGAAGAACTTCCAAGGCATGGAAAGGGAGAGCAGGGTTTGTGAGTGGGTGGTGAGCACATAAGTAAATCACCTACAGAAGCAATCCAGTTACCAGCTTGCTTCATACCAGCTGCTCCATTAGAAGCCCAACAGCTGATGCCCTTTAAGTTCATGTGCTCATATTTAGCAGAGTTTGAGAATATGTTCCCAATTTAGGTCATGTAGTTTCTCATTTTGCTATGGTTCCCCTCAAGGATCAGCATGGGGTAATTGCCTCCCTGGTGTTCTCCCATGCAGCGAGAAGCCCACACGCAGCCAAAAGCAAACTAGTCCTTTGCACCAGGAATAGGGGACACTTGAAGGTGGCCCACAAAGCCACTGAATGGGACAACACTGTGCATCCCTGTGGTTTGACCAGGCTTCAGAGACTGGAATTTTGAAATGGCTCAGGAAGACCAAAAAATGACAGACACTTGCTTTTTCATGGGCAGCAGAGGAAGTCTCCATGCTGCCTGTACTGGTGGATCACATCCATGGCCAACCTTAAGCCTTCTCCTCTGAGCTGTACTTGGCCTCTACCTCCTGTTCTCCAGCCACCGACATCTCACGCAGCACCATGGCTTCTGTCTTACAGACCCACTTTTCATTAAAACCCATGCCACAAGTTTGTCTTTTTTTTTTTTTTTCCTAAAAGCATAATTCATATTTAAAACATTCCTCAAATGTCACATTTTCCCAAGTTACTTGGCTGTGTTACCCTGCTAACTTTCTCCAGATGCTGTACATCTTCCAGGTGATCCTCACCCATGCTTACATTCACCTCACTTTACATTCTAACAAGCCTAAGTGTTACTAAGCAGGAGACTGACTTCAGCAAGGCCTGGGTTACTTTTCACATGCAATCAGCATTTTGGGGCACTGTCCTTCCCATTTCCTGATGCTGTCTTGAGCAGGTGTAGCTGCAGGACACCATCCACCACGTGATCTAGTGGATCTACATATACAACCACATCCCACAGAATAAATCCCTCCGTCAGAGGGCTTGGGCACTCACCCAGTCCCATGCACCACATCACAGAGCAGGCGAGTTCAACCCTCCAACAAGGTGCAAGTGATTTTGAAATGGTGGAACATATCTCTACCAAAGCCACCTTCCTCCCAACCACCAGCCTCCCCAACCACCAAGATGGCAGTTCCTCAGCTCACACCCACCACATCCACTGAACGGCACCAAGCACCACTGGGAAACCATCAACGCAGTGCTGGAGTCTGCTAGTGGAAAGGGTGGCCATTGCATCAGCCCCTCGTGCCTCTCACCTTTAGCGTCAGAGGATGTAAAGTCATCATAGATGTTTTCCCTGCTCAAGTTCTGCGTTTTGGCCAGTTTCCTGTAGCATATATATTTTCTTTCTGCATGTGGAGAGCATTTTACAAAACAAAGTAGCTCTAGACCACTTTAGGAGACCCAGACTTTTAAAAGCCTCTAATCTCTGGTAAAGCAACAACCACCATGAATGGTTCAAATGTCCAAATACTGCTATAAAAACAGGCAAGTAATTGCTCAGTGAAGGGAGTTGTCCACACCCATGGTTAAATCCGGATGACTGTAACTATGGGGTATTTACTGTGCCTGGCTATGTGCAAAAGTAACTACAAAGTTAAATACTAAAAAGCCTCTTCCGTTTTCCTCCTCTCCACTCACGCCTAACACGTGTTTATGGCAGTGGAAATTATGCACGCAGAGGGAGAGGAGAATAAATAACCCAACAAGTCATCTGAGGACATCTGCATGCACTAGCACACTGCTTTCCCACCCAGCAGCCTCATTACACTGCCCTACCTGCCCCCTGAGCTTACCTGACCCTTGTCCTTCCCAGCCAGAGATCCCCCCTTTCTCTTACTCCCAATTTTTTATTCCAGGGGGTAATTTCAGTTAAGTCCTTACAGTGGTGGCAGAACTACAGCAGTAAGACAAGAGGAAGAGCTGCAGGATGAAGTGTTGTGTGTGTAACGGTTTGCCTCAAGTAGTTAAAGCCTGTCAGGTCTCATCTATCGGAAATCAATCTCACTGTCATGCTATCAACAGCTGCTATAATGCCGGCACAACAAAGGTCATTTGGGTACATCCTGATACATGACATTTTCTAGAGTTATACTCCTGTACACATCAATGGGATTTTCCTTTGAAAGAAATAAAGGTATTCAAAAAGCAACGTAAAAAGCCTTAAAGCAATAACGCTAACAGATTAAAACTTAAGCCTTTTTTTATTAGTAGCAGTAACAGTATGCACGTTTTCTTATGCTCCCCTGGGAGTACTGCAAGTAAGATCCCATTGCACTGAGTGATAGACAAGCACGGAGCAGAGACCAACCAGCTGAACGTAGACTGTAAAAAGCAAGATAGCGGATTGACAGACCCCTCGCCTCTCACAAGCACCGCAGCACTGAACAATGATTTCAGATCAGGCTAAACGCTCATCTAGCCCATGCCCTAACAGTGAGTAGTAGTGGGCGTATTAGGAAAAGAATTTATAAAATAAATCAAGTAAATGGGGGGGAATGAATACACACACATACCCCATCCAGCCATCAGTACGTAGGTGTTCTCTCAATATTTACCTAACAGTGGGCTTCCTCACATCTACCAAATATAAACAGAGGTAAACCAAGATGAACCAACATGTTTGTTTTCCAAGCTGGAAAACATGTATGTTATGACAAAAATCCCTTAGAAATGCTTGGTATCTTTTAACCAGGAGTTTTATCACCGTAATCCCATGGATGGTCAGAACCACAGGAAGCCTTGCTAATTAAAACATTATAAACACAACACAGCATTGAAGAAGAGGCTGACAGCCTGACTCTGAAAAGGTAAAAGGATTTAAAGGCTATGAACCAAAGTGGTATTTCCATTGCTGACTGTTCTGCTTCCCTCGTATTAGTGCTGCAGAGTGAAAGCCTTGCCTTTCCTAATTACTGCAAAGTTTTTTCTTCAGTTCCCCTCAAAAGTCACTTGGATGCATGAATCAGCCAGCTGGAAAACAGCCACATCTGCAGAGATCGTGTTAACCACACAGGGTTTCTCTCCCACTTCATGTCCGTCAAAGTTTCTGGACTTCTGCTGCTTTTGCCAGTCTGTGCACAAAACCAAATCAGTTCAAATCCCAGGAGAGGCTCATTGCAAAGCAAACATGTGGCACATCAAACACAGGCTGGGACTTATGTTTGATCCAGCTGCCTTTTTTGCCTCTGAAACTGGATAAAGTTTTGTACAAAGACCAGAGAAAGAGCCAGCTAGTGCTGGCAGCACTAGGTTGTCTTCTAGGACTTCATAGAAACCCCATATTAATGGGCAGTTCATCTTTTAAGATGCCAACCCGTCAATATTGTCTGAAAGAATGAGAAGCAACAATGATGCTCTGAATCCAAAAAAATAAAGAGTTTTCCCACGCATGAGTATGAAACAGCATTACCAGCAGTCTTGGAAATGCAAAAACATGTAATCATCCCTGCATCGAATCACCCAGAACTTTGCACTCGAGGCAAGGTCTCTGTTTCTCGTTCAAGTGCTGAAGTAGGGCAGATCCACCTTCCTTGTTTTCCTGGCAGGTCTAGGACATAAATTCATCTCAGCTCTCAGTGATTAGCAGCATTTGAGTACTGAGGCTGAACAATGATGTTTCAGTGCAGCAGCAGTAAGAACAGGATCAATGAAGTTCACACAACAATATTAGCTAGCATGACAGTGCTCAGCTATTGCTACAAAAGCCCATCATAGGCTTATTTCTAGAATTACACAATGACGCCAATGTCTCCATGTTTCCCAGGCTTACCAGCTACAGCTTTGCTCCATCCATCACGGCTAACCTCACTGGTATGGAACTGGAGTCTGGGACCTTTTGTGGGGTTCAGTTTTCTTCACTCAGCCTCTTGCACTTGGATGTAGCAGTGCCAGGGACAGCAGGACAGCTCTGCAGAGCTGGAGTGACCAACCAGTACATGGCCGCTGGGAGCCGTCCACATGTGCAGGAGGGGAGAGGGCTGCAAAGCAGAGGGTAGAGCCTAGTGCTGGGATTGAAGGAGGAATAGTTGCTTTTCATCTGTTTGCATAAGGTCTGTGAGAACACTAGAGAGGAGGAAGAAGGCGGCTTGAGAAACTCTTAAAACAAGTATTCTGCTGCCACTTCGAGTCTACCGACCAGTTATGAATGCCATACAGGTTATTTTGCATAGAATTTTAATCATGATTGCCATACAGGTTTTCAGATATGCACAGGGCAGCTCAAAAATATTATTCTCCACATCTGCTTTTACAAGTTATTTCTGGGAAGATTTTTTTAGACACCTCCTTATGGATGTTGACAGCTATGAAGCAAGGCCTAGCAGCATGTTGTGCAAGGCTGAAAAGTGCGAATGGAAAAGCCTTTCTATTAATTTCTGTAGTGAGTAACAATGAACTGAGCAAATGGGATACTGAGGATAACAAAAGATTTCAGCGAACATGAGTAACCCCATGCCATAAGAGACCAGGTTCTCAGAGATCATTGCATGCCAGCCCATTTGTGCTTTCCAGGCCACAGGCTGCAGAAATGCCACTGGCTACCAAGGAGGATGTTAGAAGGCAACAGCCACTTCCCTTCACTTCCCTCTCCCTTCTCTTTACAGCCACACCACTATGAGAGAAGGAAGGGGACAGCCCCATTTTTCACCCTGTGCTTGTTTCTCTGCCAAGAGTAAGAAAGATTTTACCCACGCTCCATTTTACCATTCCATCTCTGCAAGCTTTTGCAATTCGTTTGGAGATGGTAACGCATGATACTTCTGTTTGCAAGAGAGACCAGGCTGGGTTGATAATGGTGGAAGACTGTCTCAGCTTGCACAAAGAGGAGGAGATGCCAGGAGGGAAGGATTTTATTTAAAATTAGAGGAGGGACTTGAGGGAGACAGCAGAAGCCTGAGCACCAAACTGAGCCCTTCAGAGCCCCAGACTGGCACTATAATTGGAAGGCCACCTCGCACCTGTCCCATACCCAGTAGGAGACACACGATACCCATGCAGTTTGGAAAAGAAAGATAAATTAGTCAGGTCGTATCCAGCCAGATAACAAATACGTGCTTCCCTCTGGCTGTAGCTAACATGGTCTTCCAGCAGCAGTAGAAGTCCAAAAAGACACCCCAGCCCCACTGCTCCCTTCTCACGATGGAGTCCCCTCCCTACCATCTCAGACCCACTGGCATGACTCCATCTGCAACTGCTCCATAACCCACTCCTGTCAAATTGATCTGGGGTAAGAACAAGCAACAAAAAAAAAAAAAACCAGAAAACCCCTATTACTAAAATTTTAAGTTGACCCACACAAACAGTGAGAAATAGGCAATAATAACCACCTCCCCATCTCAGCTATGGGCAGAATGGCACATCTGCTTACAGTCTCAATTCTATCATAAGATGGTGACAATCCTCCTCCTTACTTTAAGATGCACAAATAATACTAGTACCTTGTACTTCTTACTGCATTGCTCATTAAAGCCTTAACGAACTGATTCCCCTCCCTCCTCCCCTCACCAATTATAATCATTATTATTTCCTTGTGCTTAGGCAAGTGAATTTCCATTGTAAAACCTCCTGTTAGTCCTTCCCACCTATTAAACTCAAGAGGAAAATGTTGAGTTGTGATTTATTAGGGAAGGAAACCATTTAAATACATTATTCATTAAAAACAGGAAAATAAAACTAACAAAGCAACTTTGATCTTTTCCATGATTAATTCATACACCAGAAGCCCTCTGCACCACAAGTTTTAGAAGAATTCAAATTACACTGGCTACAGAGCAGAAATAGCACTAACAGAGTGACAGCATTTATAGGTGAAAGCTACCAGCACTTGTGCAAAATCCTTGAGAAAAGCAGAATTGGCAGGCTGGGCAAACAGCAGGGAGATCCTGTACCCTCCCCTGCTCCTGACGCCTTGGGGCTCATGTGTGTTGTAACCATCAGCAACTCGCATGCTCATAGGTGGCTCCATAGCAGGTATCACAACATGCTATTAGGAGGCCCTACCCACACACAGAAGCACAAGCTCCAAGTTAAACCTATTTTTAACTAGATGCAGTTTAAAGCTATTTTTAAATAGATGCGCTAGGGACATCCTTCTTTTGGGCTATGTGGCCAGCTTCGAAATTAAAAATCGGCCACTTTTGTATTAAAACAAGAGTGTCCACACAAGACTTTACACTCAACTAAATCTGCTTAAAATTCACACCTTTATGTTTAGGCAGTGCAATTTTCCAAAGACACAGGCTTAATATCTGTCTCAAAGAAGGAGGACCAGGAAAATATTCTTTATGTAACATGAGACAAAACACACAAAGAAACTAGGATCAACAGAAAGCCAGATGAAATGAGAGTATCAAGCAGCTTGTGTCCAGAGGGATGCAAAGTTTTGCAGCAATTCCACCAATAGCAACCATGTTCCTCAACACAGCAGCCATCCCTAGGACAAAACCTCAAGCCTTCCTCACCAGGGGCACTGCATCTCTCTGGGAAAGCAAATTTTAACCCAAAGCACAAATGGAATCTAGTCATGAACAAATTAATTGGGAGAGCTAATTAAGTAGGACAAGTTAAGCACTGCCCTTTTTCTGCTGTCAGGGCCTCTGACTGCTGTCGTGTGATGTCTCAGCCGTTCCCCAGTCCCTGGAGGTGCACTGGCCTTGTGCTCGCCTGGGAGGATGACCAACACCTGAATCACCACCCTGCAACACCTGGATTCTCCTGGTTGACTGGTCACCCAACAGTTGCATTCTCCTGATCGACTGGTCACCCAACAGTTGCACAGACCCAGCCCAAATGGTCTGGCCACATACTCAGCTCTGATTACATAGCCGATCCCCAGTAATCCTGAGATTTCCATGTGGCAGCTTGCTAATAAGTTCTCTAATTGCAACAGCCTTAAAAAGCATGTTGTTTACCATGTCACTCTCCCACGCAGATTCCCACACACCATGGGCTAAGCAAGACACTGCTGCAGCAAAGCATCTGTCAAAAAAAAAAAAAAATCAGCCTCCTGTATTCCAAGCTTATTGCTACCATGAAGCTATCTGCCAAAAAGCAGTATCTCTTCTCATCAAGACAGTCCCCACCTTGGTAATGCAGCAAGGAAATCCTCGGTGCTCAAGCGCTCAGGCTAGCAATCACACCTGGCTTTATTGCACAGCCCATCCTAAAACACTTCCGCAGATGGCACGGACCATTACTGCTCTGCCACACACTGCACCCCTCCTAGGGCCAGCAGATTATTATTTCCCAGAGGGATTTCCCAAGGGCTGCAGGCCAGGAAGAGCGGCACAGTCAGAAAACACAGCTGTCCTCGACAGCTTCCCATGCAGCTAACACAGCTAGATCTGATCTATCCCCCCTCCCCATCTCCTCCCCAACACAGTTTTCACCCTGCAATACATATTTCTCCATTTCTGAGATACGTTTCTAAGATTTCAAAAGCAGATGTCCCAAATCCATACAAATACAGCTTTAAAAATGCTGGGTGCCACATGGAGAGGGTGTTGCTTGCCTTGGCTCACAACCTCTTTATACATAGAGAAAGGGAAGGACCCCACTGCTTTCACCAGCTCTGTAACGGCCACCAGCGCCACCAATCAATTTTATTCTAGCAAATGGGTGGCCCTTTCCACCAGGTGTAAAAGCAGCAGTAATAAGTATGTATTCTGCCTCCCCACAGGTCCTCCCATCTCCATTAACAAACAAGCAGAGGTGAGTGAGCGGGAAGAAGTTAACTTTCTCCATCAGCTTGTGAGACACCTAAAACCTGCACCTCTCCATCTTTTTTTCCCAGTCCCTCAATGGGGAAGGAACACTCAGGGAGGGAACTTGTTTAGGCCCAAAGGACAAGAGATGAAAGCCAGCCTGTAGTTTGATGGTCACAACAGCCCTTACACGGATTTAAGCAGTTCTTCCCCCATACAGCACCCTGCCTTCCTTCTAGCACTCCCTTCCACATAGTCATCTTCCAGCCGGTTCACTTCCCAAAGCTTGCCATGCACCCCACAAACAGCTGCGTTCGCACAATGTGGGCTGTGAATGCAATCTGGGGGGAAAATCAGCCAGACTTCGTTGTGCCTTTTGTAAGGTCCATGTCCCTAGCATCCAGGCTCTGCACTCCTCCTTACAGCACAGCCCGAAGCTGCGGGTGCTGCTGGACTCAGCCCTGCACGCCCATCACATGGGACACAGGGTGCCTCTGTTGCTAAAGTGTGCGATGGCTGTCATGTGCAGGTTACCATCAGCCCTTTCGGATGCAACACCAGAGCCGTTCTCTGATGTACTTGTTCTTCTTACCTTACCTCACATTACAAGTGAAATACAGGACCAGAGACAATGCAGCTAAAAACATGTGTAGGACCAGACTGAGGCCCCAGATTCCTCACCCACCACTTAAGGACTCTGAGCTGGGCAGGCTGGAGAAGAAACGTCTTCCTGCCTTTGTTCTTGCTGATCTGCAAGTCTGTATTGTAAACATAGAGGAAGGACAGATTTTAGACACAAAATTTCAGCATTTCCTGACTTTTGAGAGTTTGATTTTCTAACATTGGTGATATCCTTCAAATGAAAAAGGTTTCTGGTTTTAAGACTATTTCCTAAGTTTTCTAAACAAAGAAAACTGTCACTGGAAAAAAAATCATCCACTGGAACTGGAGCAGCCTTCCTCTTCCATGGTCCTGGTTCATCAGCATGAACATGGTCTCAGACACACAGGTCCAGGGAGAGAGGGTAGCACTACCAGGGGAATACTTCACAGAAAAGGACTATGCTCTGCTATAGAGATCCAGAACTAGTGATGACAGACACACTTGCTCAACAAGTTTGACAGCTAGACGGCAGAAAAGAGCTGAGAGCCTGGGATTAAAAACTTGCTTCCAGATTCTAGCAAGAAATGGGCTTTGCTGGCCACAACTCTTCTGCTGCAGCCTCTCTTCATCCTTTGCAGCTCCTCTACCATCCATCTATATTCTCCCCTTCCCACCTTCTTTAACCCTTTGAGCTTCTTTAAGCTTCTCCTTCCTTATAGCTCCTGCCCACACCCACCCATCACCACTCCCAAGGCCAGTCTCCTACTTCCTTCTATCTCTCCTTGTATTTCTTCTCTGTCCTTTTTCCAGACTCTTATGGCTCTACTCCTTCTTTGAGTGACTTTTCCCAGTGTTTCCACCGTTCACTGTCCTTGCCCTGTGTCCCAGCAGACAGGGCATGGAAAGCAGGACAGATGCTCAGCCAGACCTCCTGCCTTGCTCCCTCCTGCCCTGCCACAGCACCCCAGGCCAGTGCTGAGCTCAACCAGAGGATGGATCTGGCCCAAAACCAACCCACACCCTTGCTCCAAATTTGTTCAGCTCCCCAGTCCAGCCAGCCAGTGCAGAACAGGCCCCATGCAAGGCCAGCCCAAGGGAAACCCGAAAGCATCCTTTCCAGACAGACAGATTTACCCTCAATTATGAAACCGCTTCAGTCCCATATCTGCAGTGGCCAGCAGTGTTGGTATTGCCAAGAGAAACAGTCACCGAGGTGGGAGCCCACTCAGTGCAGGTCGTGTCCACAGCCCTCAAATTCATGCTGGTCTCATGCAGTTTCCCCCAGAAGATCACAAATACATAGATTTTCCCAAAGACAGCAGAAGGCAGGTGGAGTTGGCAGCAACCCTCATCCCTCCCACCCTCTCCTCTGCCAAGCTTGAGGTCGCGCTGGCAAAACAACATCAGGATCTCTTTGCTCAAAGCTGTATTTTGATTCAGCATCTCATTCTGGAAAACAACTGAATCATTTCAGCTGAAGCACTCCAGAAAATAGTAAAAAAAACCCAAAACTTTTTCAGCTGGCACTAAAGAGCAGGTAACTTAGCATTTTATGCTGGGCACACTCAGGAACAACCCAAAACAGGGGTGTATAAATTGCAAACATGAGTATTCACCTCTAAAAGCACCACCAGAAGACAAGCTCTGCTTCCTACAGCTCCGTGACAGCTCACTTATGGCTGAAGACCCCATACTGCTTGGCTATCAATGACATCTTGCCCGGCTCCAGTGAGGTGCGGGAATTGACTGCCACAACATCCACACCACGCAGCAGACCAATGCCGCTGGTCCTCCTTGTGTCTGCAGGGCCAGAGGGAACTTTGCCCCTCACAAGCACCAATGATGCATGAATACCTTTGAGGTAATTAAGCACTCTGGCACAACAGCATCTTGTTACCTCGTGCATCTTCTCATGGCAACAGGCCCAACAGATCCACTCATACACCAAGTCCAGCACTGCCCCGTACAGCAGCCAGGTGACAGGGACTTCTGGATGGCTGCCAGACACAAGGAAACCCTTGCCTGTGGTAGTACCACCTAAATTAGGAGCCTCCTTCAGCAGCCAGAGTTGACAGACCTGGATATTAAATGGGACACAGCCTAATTCGATAGTTGGTGGAGATGAGGTTAAGAAAGAAAGAAAAAAAAAGAAAAAGGCGTGGTTTTGTTGTTGGTTTCTTTTTTTTTTTTCCTCCAATTCTGCTACAAATTTACAGGGTGACCCTAGGTAAACTACTGGGGCTTTTGGACACTCATTCATCTATTTCATCAGTCGGGTACCTCGCAAATTGTGGTCTACGGAAATTCAGGTGCAGCCATGAGATGTGCTGATGGATGAAGTGGGGGGTACCCCATACAAGCCCAGGGCATCATCCAGGTGCCCTTGACCGCAATGGGTGCAGAGGGAGATGGCCACGACACAGCATCCCCCAGCACAGGGCGCAGCAGGTGGGGACAGGGCTGCTGTCACTATCCCTGGCCACAGGATCACAGTCCTGACCTCCAAACAGCTTCATGCTCTGCTCCCTTCAGCCCACATTTACCATCCTGCTTCGCTGCAGCCCAAACACTCACTCCAGCACAGCGCTGTCCTCCAAGGCCAAGTAGATAGATTTAAGCTCCTCTAGGAACCACCGTCACTTCTTCCAGGAATCACATTAAAATAAAGCAACAAAATCTCTGTTCCTCATTACAGCCAGGAACACTGAAATCCCAGAGCAGATTGCAAGCTTGCATATCTACATCTAGGTTTCAGAGCCCAGACAAAACACAGCCCACTGAGGAAGTAAGGTTAACCTTGGTATTGCTGTTTGTTGCATTTTTACAGGATCTGGGTATCTAAGCAGTTGGCAGAGCTTGGCAAGTCATGAATTATTGCCAAAAACCTCTCAGCATTAGACATACTGCAATAGATGTAGAGCGCAAATGGATCATTTTCCAAGAAATAAAGGTGGTCTTGTGGATATGCAGCGGGCTGAGGTACTGTTCAACTCCTGGCTCTGCATTAGGGCCCCTCCATAACACTGAGCAAACCACTTCCCAGGGCCTAGATCTTTCAGCAATCAGGAATAAACAGTTTTGTTTGTTTGTTTGTTGTCCCCTGATGAAATCCTTTTTCCCTGTGAAAATTCAGAATTTACCAAACTTGCCTTTTCCCCCCCACAATTTTTTTTAATGGAGGAGAGGCATATGTGAGAGATAAGAGTGCCAGGGCGCAAAAATACTTGGGTTCTCTCTGCAATACTTAAATGTGAAATGCAATAGGTAAATTTTGAAGGCTTCACTTAAAAAAAAAAAACTGCTCACACCATCCTCCCACCATAAAGAGTAATAATTATTCATTATTTCCAAGTTCATCCACTTTGTTTATCTTCCAAGGCTGGGCTGTCTCTCATTACAGTGACACCTTCTCATGCCACTGTCAGCATGACAAGTGAAAGGCAGCACTCAGGAAGATGCAGTACAGCCCCTTCTCCTTATGGCAACTCGTAGCCCGAAGGACATTTCTCAGAATGCCCAAAAACCCATCCCTGTGAAACTGATCTCCAAGAGGTTCTTCATGGTCTCTCTGACTTTGAAATTCTCTCCTGAGATCTTCAGTGTTGCTGAGAAGCTTTGGCATCCTTATGCTTGACTCGTGGAGGCTTCTTAACAAGGATAGAGCTGCTCTTTCTCCCATTGGCTTGGCTGACACAACTCAGTTGGAGTGCAGGGTTGCAGAGTCTGACCTGCAGGAGAGCAATACCTGCTCAGGACTTCAAGATCGACCTCTGGAATTGCCTTTTACTTTTAACCTGATTGATATTTTCCAGCAAGGTTGGGGATCCAGTCCTGCTTCTCACGCAGAGATGCACAGCATCTGTGGATGACATTCCTGGTCTCTCTGCAGGGGCTCAACCTTCTCCAGGATGCATTTAGGGTGTATTTTCTCCCCCATGGGACTCAACATTGTTCTGACCTATTTAGACCTGGAAATGCAGAATTGAACCAACATGGACTGCATCTGGAAATCCCTTGCCTGCATCATGCACGTATGTGACAGCTGTAAAGCACTGAAAGTGTAAGCATTGGAAAAAATACAGGGGTATAGAAAAACATGTCTCCTGCTGCTCTCTGCCACATAAAACTTTGGGTTAGACATTAAAGACTTCAGACTGTGAACAAAAGACAGCAAAACTTTCTTTATCCTATTCTGCACTGATATTGCCTATTCAGATCAGGAGGTTCTCTGGATGTTGTCTACTACATGCCTTAGAATTCTCCTGCTTGGGCTAGTAACCCAAAATGGAAGAGTGGCCCAACTAGGCAAGGGATCAGAACGGGGCATTTTTCATTCCTGGTTCCTAGTTTCCAATAATTATTACCTAAACTATAAAAATCAGGCTGAAAACAGTCATTATTACAGTTCACAGAGGACTGGTAAACATCTTTTTCTCCCTCCTGTGTAAGGACCTACTAAGGTATCTGCAAATAGAAGTTTTGTGGGGCTGAGGAGCTACATTACAATACAGAAAAGAAGGATCTTCTTGGCACAAAGCCTATATATCATTTGAGACTTTAAGGCTGCAGATCTCTACTGGTACCTATCCGACGAAATGTTATTTCTTAAGACAAAAATCACTTCACGTTAGAAAAATGTATTCCAAAAAAAACGACAGCAAAGGAGTCTTCGTGCTTGCGAACAAACCATCCCAAAACACATGATGTGACAGTTGCAAAATAAAGAAGCATTTCCTGCTCTAGAGGCAGGTTCAGGCTTCCTTGCTGCTGCAAAGCCTACCAACATTAAATATTTAGCAATGGGTGCTATATCTGCTCTACCAAGTCTCTTGGCTTTTCAATATTCTCGTTGTTCTATTTCTTGCCCAGAACTCAAATTTGTCTTTGTCTTTCCTGACACTGAAAGAAAAGAAACAACCATTACTTACCTCACAACGATGAAATTAAAATTGAACTTAAAGCCAGAATTATCACTGAGTGACAATGTAAAAAAAAAAAAAAAAAAGACTATAAAAAAAGGCAAATTGCAAGAGTTTGAAGCACTAAAATAGAAGCACTTTATTTTCTATGGGTCTTGCTTCATTCATTAATTCGTCAAATAATTAATTTGTATTAATTTCATTAGCTTTGCTCAAAATTAAGAAGAGTAAATAGCAAGAGAGGTGGCACAGCAACACAACAACAGGCAAAGCTGCGAGGGGACTCAGCTTGTACTGGGACTCTGGTATTGCAAGGGAGAGAGGTTTGTGCCACCCTTGAGGCACATACCTGGGGCCTCCCGGTGTCTAGTTTGACCTCACTGCAGTGAAACACCCTGACCCATGCACAATCATCTGCTCTTGAGTATCTCTACTAACTTCTCCCAGGTGTCCAGAAGCACCAACAACAGAAGTTTACAGACACTCATTGCAAGGCTTTTTGTTTCAAATCAATCACCCCCTGCCCAAGAAGAAAGCAATTGATGGCTTGTCCCTTCACAGCCCAAACCAGTATTCAGTAGCAGAGAGAGACAAGTAGTGGAGAGCAGGTCTGAATTCATGCCACCAACTGTGCAACACCCAATGGGGCACGACAATAGCATCAGAGTCACTTGCTATGAACAACACAAGCCCCAGAGTCAGAGTCTCCTCAGATGCACCAGGTCACCTTCAACCAGAGCCAGGGGGACCTAGATGACACCCTGGAAGAGCACAGAGAAACAGTACTCTGGCACACCACACTGCAGAACCACAACTGCCTCCAGTCAATGGTGTCTTCCTGCCAGGGTGCTCCCAGGTGCTCTCCAGGAGCAGTGAGGAAGATGGCCCTATTCAGAAGCTGCCCACCTAGAAATGGTTATGGCCAAGGTTAGGAGAAGAGGAGCAACATTAGGGAGGTTTACACCCTATGCAGCACTACCTGTTTTAGAGAGCAATAAAGCAGAAATTTTCCTTTAAAGGAGGTTTAAAACAGAGTTGAGATTTTGTGGATTATCTCGGAGATCCTGGCACACACATGGGTCATCACAGGGAGGGAGGCAGGACACTAATGGCTCAGTTAAACCACAGCTCCTGCGGTCCCCAGGGCTGGGCAGAGCTGAACCACCTTCTGACAGCTACAGCTTTGCTTGGTCCCACACAAAGCACACTGCACCCTGCTCCCATCCCGAGCTCCTCAGCTGACAATGTGCCTTGCATCTATGGATGGGACATGTCCACAGCAAAGACAGACCTCTCTGAGAAGCCACTTTCATTATTTTAAAAGGAGAAAGGGGCAAGGAGACACAAAGAGAAGAGACATATAAGAAATGCTAAAGACACCATCGGTAACAAAAACAAAAACCCCACAAACCACAAAACTTTAATATCCAGAGTAAAAAGAATAAGGAAATTTTAAAAGAAATCATAGTTTTGATGACTTGGAAAAAAAAAAAATCCCATTATCAGGCAGGTTAAATAAAGAAACCCCAGGAAAGATTAAATACAATTCTTTGAGGGAGGGAGGTGGCATGGGGGGCAGGGGGAATCAATTCCTAAGCAACGCCTGAAGTTTGGCTGGCAGAAGTCAGTCAGTCCTCACCTTCTCTGTAAAACAGCCTGGAGTGAAACAGGTCTTGGGTCAGTGAGGGAGATGGCTGGAGGAGAGGGTGCTTCCCTGTACCCCAGCCAGGTGCCGGGGCCACCAGGACCCAGCACTGCCAGCAGAGACATAGTCATGCTTGGAGAGGTAATCTCCTCCCAAGGTAAGGAGATTTTCATTTTGATTTTGCACTGGTCACTTTACACAGGAAATGTCAGCTGAATGAGGCGAGTTAATATAATCAGGTATAGCTTAGCACAACAACAAATCCATCCAGCAGAGAAAATAAAGATAGGCAGGGATAATTTCCCTTGCTTTCTATTGCTCTGTTCCTTTCTCTTCCTGAAAAGTTACAGGTATTTTTAACACGTGAAACAGGCATACTTCCCTGCCTCGAAACAGCATGTTAATGCTGATGGACAGATGAGCCACATGGGAACCTACAAAGGACTAACCTCCTTCCAGCTGTACATTTTTTATACTGCCCTCAACCCGATGGTACATGAATGCTTCTGTTGGACACGCTGTGCCCCTCGCAGAAGGGCCACCCTTATCCCCCATCCCCACCATAAGTAAGCAGAACGAAATTAAGCTTTTGGTCAATATAACTTTTGATCAAACAAAACAACCAACCACTCCCAAAGCTAGAGAAAGTACAAGCTGCCAACACCACCGGGACTGTCTATTTTGGATTAGCTTTCTGGGGCAACAAATAATACAAGTCTCAAGTGGACCTAACAACCCTAACATGTTTGTTTGGGTTTTGGGCTTTTTTCCTTTTTTCTTTTTATCCCCCCTCTCTTCTCGCTCTCTTTAGCCACTTTTTGGGCTTTTACCTTACTGAAGTTAGATGTTGGTGGCTGACACCCTCTGAATTTGGCTATTTCCATAAACAAAACAACTAGCTTGGCATGAAACCTCTCTGAGATGAATGATGTGTTGGCAGTGTGAGGACCAGCAGTAGGCACTGACCCTCCACCTTTGCTCTGTGGAGCTCTCAGAAGCTTTTCAATGGAAGATGCTCCTCACAGTTCAGATTGACTCCATTACATTATCCTTCCGTCCCCATGGTCTACTGAAAGCGGTGAGGCAAGAGCTGCTAAAAAAAACCCACCACACCACCATTGCTGGATCCTTTTCAGAGCAGGGAATGCACCGGAGCTACACACTTAACCATTCATAAGTCACAAGAAAATCATCAAAAGTCCTAAACATCATACTGCTTCAGGCTCCACATGGGTCTACGTGCTACCCTGATGGGATCTAACGTGAAGTAACCGTTGGGTTCTTTGTGTACCCATAGACACACACAGCCTTCAAGCAGTCTCTGATGCATTAGCCGTAACTAGCAGGGAGCATGTGGTAGTGGCCGCCCTCCGGGTTAGGGCAAACAAGTGGGAAGCCACTTTTTGTGCTTTCAAGTTCCGAGTTATTCTCAGACTTCTTTCCAAAAAACTTAAATTTCAAATACAATTCTGAGCCTCCAGATTTCCATCAAAAAAAGAGAGAAAAATAAAATAAAACATGATGTTAGGAAAGAGACCTCACTGTTTTTCAGAAGGAAACCCCTCCCTGATAGATGTCTCCACTATCCGACGACTGGGAGAAGTCAGTATCCGCAATCAGGCTTGCCCTGGATTATACCTATTCTTGGAAACTCTAAATGTGACTATACATGGGACTAACCAGCCAAGAAAAACCCCAAGAGCCGTCTTTGATCTTCCTGTTCTGTAAGTCCACACATCCTCAATAACGACAGGGGAAAGAGAAGTAAACTGTTTCCAACGTTTCCCATTTTCCTCGGAAAGCAGTAGCGGTACAAACACCCGAGTTCTCCATCTTTTGTCTTTGAGACCTTGTTAGCAATATGCCTTAACAGCTTCGCCACCAGCACAAGTTTGAAGTGCACTGGATTTATGCTCAAACATACCATCCATGCTCAACCCTGCTTTAAACGGCCAAGAATGACACACTTGCATGTGAATACAAATTGGGACGCAGGTCAGTAAAAGCCCTCTGGATTCTTCCCTCTTTCCATCATCGGCTCTGTCATAGGCAATTAAAGCCAATTTCTAATGTCCTCTTCACCCCTAAGAGCTATGGCCTCCGGACCTGCAAAAAAGCCCTCCAGGCCTCCCTAGCGCACCTTTGTGCTCTCCCTGTTCCCTGGTTACAAATAGAAAGCTTTTCCCAAATTGACTTGAAAAAGTAAACTTCATGTCTCCCTGTCAAAGCACAGTTGTAGGGAGCATCTCCCTAGAAGAGAAAGGGTAAATGATCTGTTAACATTTTATGCATGGATAAATGCGAGGGCAGTTCCCAGACCCCAAAGTTGACACCTGGGCAGAGAAAAACATGCATTCCTACTTGACAGATAAAGAACTGAAAGTTGTAGTGATGCTATGTGGCCTGCTCAGCTTTATGTAGTAAGCGACCTTCACTGGAAAAGGGAATTCTGGTCCTCTCTGCCCTGCTGCAGTGCCAGGGTGTGATACTCCTCGCCTTCTCCATCACTCCAAGATGAGGAGTCAAAGTCAGGCTTCCTGTTCACGTCTCCCTCCTAACACACCTTCTGCAAGTGGGATTACACCCTGCCCACAGTCCCTAGGAGTAAGAGCAGCCCCAGCTGCACACAGGGAAGAATGTCTGCAAACCCTGCTTCTGCTTCCACACCACAGGGCTCAGGGTGCTGCTGTGGAGGAGGACACCATCTCCCTGCAAATCCTTGCTGGGCCCTCAGCTGTGGCTCAGATGGTAACTTCTGTAACCAGTTCAAATGCTTCAAAAGGCCACAGCCATCCTGCCAGGAGCAGAGCAGTCCTGGGGTGTAAACCACCCAAAGAAAACCAAAAGCTTCACCAGCTCCTCTGATGCAGCAGGTCCCCATCAAGCAGCTGCCCAGGCCCCAGCACACATCAGGCTGCTGGCTCAGCAAGAGCGAGAGAGCTCCCCAAAAGCGTCCCAGCAAAGCACAAGCTTGTATTCAAACCTGCATTTGAAAAACAAAGGCAGGTGCATTGACAGCCCTGGGCACCCAGCACAAGGTGGGAGCTAGGAGAACTGCTAGGCAGGAGAGCAGAGCTCCCCCGTAACCCCTGAAGCAAGCACCCCTCCAGCTTGCACCCTCCTTGCATCCAAGAGGGAGCACAGCAGGGTGGGCTGCCTGTGCTGCAGTCCCCGGCACAGCCTTCGTGCAGAGCAATCAGTTTCTGGGGCAGAACAAGAGAAAACATTAAAAATCCAGCTCTCCCAAGCTGCAGGCAACAGATAGTGGAGCAGATCCTGCCTCAATTCTTGGCTTCTGTACAGAAAATGTCCCCCAACAAATGCAGTTTGAGGCCACAGCTAAAACAAATAAGAACCATGGCGCAAGTCTGAAGGAAATAACCTTTTTCTGAGCCCCATCCCAGATTTCCTGGGTTCCTCCAGCAGAGCTCGCATCCATGCTCATAGCTGGTATCTCAGTAAACAACAGGGAAATTAAAAACATCATACTATAAAAGATAGTTATAGAAAACAAATCCGCCCAGATACTTTTTCAGGGCAGCTGTTGCACTAAAAAACTTCTAAGTTTCCTGTGCAAAGTGAACTCGGGAAACAGAGATGCACGTGAAGTAGATGGGAATCATTATGGAATAAAAATCACGCAGATGTTTTAAACATGTTCTATTTTAAACATGCTCTACATGCTCCTTAGCTTGCCCTTCAAGAGGCACCCAGGTGAAAAGTACGAGTGACAAAAACAATCCGTCTGAAGGACAACTTCAGATAAATAAACCAGATCAAGCATGAATTGGCTCCCTGGGTCCAAGATCAGAGCAACAGCAGAGCAGAGGGCACACAGAGTGAGCCCTTACAAAGAGCCCCGTCCAGATTTTCCCCACCTCTCAAGAAACCTCTGGCACACAATAGCACGTGGCCCACATGAAGAATGCCATTTGCTTATATACTGCTTGGTAACTGATGGCAAGAGTATACACCAGAGTCCAGCTCTTAATGGAAACAAGCCAAAATAATTCCCTTACCTTCTGTGAAGCTGCCTGTAAGAGTTATGATGACAAACACTTTGCCTTCTGGCTCCAAATCCACCTGAAAAAGTAAAGGAAACATTAGAAGACTGTTTTTCAAGGCAAAGACTCTTCTCAGGATTTTGCATGATAAATCTTGCCAACATTTAATAATATTTGAAGTTCTATATATATTCTCATGCACAGCCTTAATTTTCAAAAAAAATCAAGCATCCATGGCTCAAATTGTTCAACATTTGGGGCTCCATAATAAGGAACTTGATTCCTTCCTTATCCTAGAAGCACTGAACAACCTCAACCTTGCTAGAGGAAATAGATACTAAACAAAAAAAAAAATCAGATTGGTTAATAGTGTTCCAATTTGTCAGATAAATGAAGCAGGAAGCAGGAGTAACATTAAACACACGCAATTCTCTGAAAAGATCCATGCATATCTGTTTGGTGAATGGATATTTCCTCCCTATTATATCTTATCCCATTGAAATTATTTCAGTCTCTCAAAATACCATCAGTGCTGGGGTAAACACTGATTTCTTACATAAATCACCTTTTGGCCTTGAACCATAGAAAATAGAAAACTGTTAGTGCTGTTACCTAAGGACTTGTTGTCGTTTAATCTAAATTAGAGAGAGATACAGAACATAATTTTAGGGATCAGAGATTCAATCCCAGTGTCGGTCAACTTGTCCTTGAAAGAAGGTATTTATTTTTTGGCGAGTAAATTTTTCATTTTGAGTTACATTTTTTAATTAAGGTCTTGCTTTTGGGTTTTTTTGTTCACCAGCTATTTTTTAGCAAAAATCACAGCTAAGGATCCCTGAAGTTTGAGTCAGGCTGTCACACAGAAATCTCTTTCAAAAAAAACCCAACCCAAGGCACCCCACCATACACCCCCAAATTACAAGGTTAAAATTAACAAAGAGGAGCTTCACATCTCGTGGGTTTCAATAATCTGTGCAGAACAGAAATTCTGAAAATAGACCTCTCTGGAGGAATGACTAAACATGATCGTTCAAACCCTCTGCTCTTGTACAGCCACCTTTCCCTGGGCTGGCAGAAATAGAAGCAAGTATTCTACATCAACAGCCCCAAGTTTCATCACGGAGATGCCCACAATTTAATACACCCTTGTGTGCACACTGCAGAGTAGAAAAATATTTCCCGGTCCTGCAAGAAAGGAGGATGAGCCCAGGCTCCCTCTTTTTTCTTGGGTAACATCCGATGTATCCTGCCAACACTTTGATTCCTCTCCAGCGTTAACACATACCACATCATTCAAATAAACCTCTAACCATAAGTCTAAGCTCCCAGAGCGACAGCGTATGGACCACCACTAATCCAGACATTTGTCCACGGTTTGCAAAACCCTGCCATGCACCAACCGGTCCTTTTAAGGGAATAACATTACCATACAGGTGAAAGAGAAAGTTGAACTCTATGTATCCAAGGGAAGAGCCAAACAGCCATGCTACAAATGGACAGAAAGTATCTGCACACTGCTCTAAGTGGGGAAAGAACTTGTCCAAGCCAGGCTGGCTCTGCAGTGTTAAGGTAAAGCAGCACTTTCTGTTGGCACCTCTACTCCTATGGACGCTAACTGCAGCTTCACTAACACAAACCAAGAGAAAACAATCTTCTGGGGTAAGTGAGGGGAAAGCAGAGACAGCACACAGCATCACGTACATTTCCCTAGCCTACAGTTTGTTACAGAAGTAGAGAAATTGTTTTTAACCTATTGGGAATTTGTTAGGATAAGCAAAGCAAATACTTTCAGAGAAAGGATGAGAGAACGTCCTATTCATGCAACTCAGCTACAGTCCAGAAGTGACACATCTCTATCAATGGGATACAAAACAGGGAAGCTAGAACTGCTTGGGAAAATACTATCAAAATGTTGATTTTATGGACACTGTATTTTCCACTAAAACCCTCCCCCCACACAACCAAATCAATCTCACAGGGAAAATTTAAATATTTAGCTTTGGCTCAGTATTAATTTTCATGTTTGCTTGGGCTGCTTACTATGCTGGCTTTAGGAAGCTGTGTGTGAACAGCCCTCTGTCTCCATTAATATTGAAGACATTCCCCAAATAAACTTCAACTCCAGCGATATCATGCATCATTATTGCCTAAATTTCAGTTCACTGGAGAGATATGCAGCTTTGTAAAGAAATGGTTCTTTCAAAAATGTATAATATCTATAATATATATACATACACAGTCACCCAAATTGATTTATGGGATATCAAGAATTCAGATTTTATGGGAAAAATCCTTATTTAGGTTTCCAAACTCATTCTTCAGTGCTTATCATTTTTCTGCCAGTCTCCATACACAGTGATATGTTAAGACTCATGTTTTCACATTCACAAAGAGGATCCTTCCTCCGTTCTTCTGACATACATGGTCTCCAGTGGGATATGGAGCAAATCCTGCACTCCTTGTTTAGTCTTGTCAAGACAGAAGCAGCTGGGCTGAGACCAGGAGATGAAACAAAAGCATCATCCACCTTTGACACAGGGCACAAACAAAAATTGGTCCAAACTCTGTGACTCACCTTGTTCTCCATCACTGCAAATGGCATTCCTCTGCCCAAGGTAGCATAGTCTCACAAAACAGAAACAAAATAATACTAAAAGTAATAGCAGGAGATTTATGAGAGTTATATAACAATCTCTCTCCCTTCCAGACTCCAAGATTAAAAACCAGTCAAATCCCCAACCAAGCAGCCCTGCTTATATTATATCACTGTTCAAGAGCACTCAATAAAGATGATCTAGCTACACTCAAGATCTTCTCACAGCACATTAGCAGGATTTAATGAAAAATTACAGGTGAAAGGTTCCAAAATGAGGACTGAAGCCCCAGCATGCCAGGAGCTGCTGAAACTTTGGCACACCGGCACCCCACTGGATACAGGACTGATAGTGAAATCTTGTCCTGTATAAGAGTTTAAACCAGACAGTCTGAAGAGTTTCTCTGGTCTTAAATTGATAGGAACAGCAACAACAAGAGATAAGATACAATGAAATTAAGTAATTAAAATTAGTAAACCACAGGTAGAAGTCTGGCTTTTGGATCTGATGTGATCTCCTTTAAAGATGAAATTTGACCAACTAAGTAGCAGCCAATGCAGTATCTGAGATCAAGTCCCAGATACGTGGAACGTGCCTGAAACAGAAAATACTCTCTGATCTAGAAAACTGAAAGGAAAATATCTGACTGCAGACCTGCCCTCCCATGAGCCTGCCCAAGATCAGATGATGAAGCAGCTCCCAGACAGCAAAACCCACCTGACAGGACGTGCTTCCTCTTGCCATCGCATGGACCCCCCATACCACTGCCACACAACGTGGAGGGGCCTCATGCTGGCAGCAGATAACTCCTGTGAGCTCCTCGCGCTTGCTGGACCACAACCCGCGATGCCTGTGCAGCCAGACGGATGTTCACATGCTGAGCCGGCACGCACGGCAATCAGCTTGCTAAGCCCGGGCCCCAGGGCTAACCTCAGCCATCCTCGCAGCTCCGTTCCCCGTGTTGCTGCCCCTGCTTTATACCTTCATTACTACCTTCACACTTTGTTTGCAGTGCAGCTACACAAATAGCACATGCTTCGGGATAGCTTTAGCGACCCAGCAAGCAACCGCAGCCACATTTGGGCACGCAGAAATATGCCCATAACCATCTGAAACCAGATGCCCACAAATGAGGAGTGTGGTACCCTACTTCTTCCCCAAAAGGAGGAACTCCTAATATAAGCCCTCCTTCAATCTCTTTAGTCACTAAAGAACTTCTGTCACTAGCACCTACTTTCACCGACTGAGAGGACTTCTCGCTATGCTCTGTTATTAAGTAAGATTTGAGCACTTCAAAAGGAAGCAGCTGCCAAAGGACTGGCCCTCCAGCCATGGAAGGGATAACCCTATCTAGCAATGGCTGGCTGGCAGCCCAGGCCCTGACTGTGTGCCGGCAAAGCTCCGGCAATGTTGGTACCTCCCAGCATCAGCAAACACCCTCAGGATCCAGCCTCACAACAGCAGCGTGGGCATAATGCAAGTACCACGGATATGCCAAGTTTTGCTTCTCACTTCTTTTCTTTCTTTTCTTCCCAGCATTGACTGCTTAAAGGCAAAAAACTGTGTTTTTACAGAAAAGCAGGGGCCACAGTGTTATTCTTGACAGAATTATTAAAGTCCAAAGCAGACCATGCAATCAGTTTGGGTCAACAATGCAGCTGATGCTGATCTTTCTCAAAAAAAAGCAGGAGAGACTTGGAGAAACTCAACAGCCTGAAGGCAGCACAGACGATGCTAAGGGAGAACTCCTGTATCATGATATAGGAGATAAGCAATACAGGAATGTAACCATCTGTATGTATTTGGAGACAATATTCAAAGAGTAATAAGTACAGAGAAAAGTTTCCTAATGCCAAGACATATTTAGCACAGGGTAACTTCTTTTAAGGAATCACAGAATTCTGCCCGGAACGTTTAGTATCAGAGCAGGAGATGCACTGTAGTGGGAAAAGTCCTGTTGTATTGCGAGAAGCAAAGGAGAAGCCTAAATTTTTATGCATGCATGGTATTGCAAATGCTATGAGGTACACTGATCTCTGAATAAATCGAACTAAACTGGTGGCGTGCAGCATCACAGCATTGGCATGCATAGCTGTAAACAGTAATCACCCTCTTCTCTCTCTGGCACTTTCATCCTCAGCCTGGCCCCCCAGAGAACAACTGGGTGGAAAAGTACCGACTTTCTGGCTGGTTTAGAGGTAACTTGGCCAAGTTTTAGCTAACTGGGAAAGGAAAGCGTGCTTATCAGTATAGTAAAGCCTTTAATCGCCGCTCTCTTCTAGTTCAAGGAAATGGAAGACAGCACGTGCCTCCATAGCACAAAGGCTCGATAAGATCAACTGCTGGAGCTCAGGAACCCCCCTTGTATCTATAAGAACAACACAGGATTTTGGCCCAGAGCTAAGCATACACTTTAACTTCTGTTGAACTTCACAGCCGTACCTAAGAGAAAACAAGTGCTGGAGGATTTTGGCAAGCGAGCTGGAAAGGAGCAGGTAAGGACTGATGAGTTCAGCCACGGTTTCGTTACACTTCCATTGTGAGATGCAACACTTTGGCAGCGAGACTGAACACAGGACTGAGGAGGACTTCACTCCTAATTCAAACCACTCACAGGGTGCCCCATGCCTGAACTTGCTGAGATCACGCAGCTCCACATGACTTCAAAGGGAGCTGCAAGGGATCGGTTTCCCACAAGGAGGGGCCCCAGCCAACCATCCCACACACCTTCTCCAGAAAAGGACTGTACTAACATTGTTCCCAACAGCTAGGCAGGTGTTATTAACTCCCCTTCTCTGCGTTACAAAAAAAGCCAGTTTGGGAGCCAACGAGGGAACAGATGCAGGGAGACTGAAACAGGGCTCCTTAATCATATATATGACTTCACACATATAGTAAAACTGGTCGCGCGTGATTCATCAATGGAAGAGGTTTGGAAAACAAATTCAGAGGGAGGGTAGTCTCTCAGGCAACATATCAACACCCAGCTAAAGCATCCACTGAACTCGAAGAGCAGGTATAGTCAGTCAGCCTCTGAGAGAGCCCGGCATGCCTCTGTGAAAAACTCGCATCTGATGGGAAGAGGCAGATCCGAAGGGTGGCTGCCTGCCTGCGAGTCACTCGCTCTCCAAAATGGAGACGAGGTGGACCTCGAGGATGAAGAGACATCTTCAACATTGCATCTGGCATGAGCATTAATTCTCACAAACACAACTTCAAAAGACTTTTTCCTCCCTTCCCCACAACAGATAATCCAGTCTGGGAAGCCTGATCTGAAGCACAGTGAAATCAGTGGGAATCTTTTTATTGTCTTTGGATCAGACACAAAAGACAACTGCATTTACCCTGGAGCCCAGAACATCCTTTCTCCCATTGCTGCTCTGTCCTTTCTTCCCCACAGGCACAATTAGTGAGCATCCTAGAAGTACAACCTTTTTCTAAGCCATGTCAATGCTGACGTGGCTTCAAAAACAGAACAAGCCAGACACTTGCAGTGAATAAAGCAAATATAGAAGCGACCTGGGGACTTAATTAGCTTAATTAAACAAGTAGCTATATCTTTTGACTTCCTACACAATTTTTAAATTTAATTAACAGAACTGCATATATAATCAGTCATTTGTAGAGGCAATTCCCAAGGCTCTGTTCAGTCAGAAGAGCTGAAAGTCTGGGTTAGACTAAAGCTGGTTTTTCACATGCCTCTAGTTATTTCTTTCAATTTTTCTTGTTTAAGCTCCTAACAGATCATGCTTATGGAATGTCAGATCTTTCTGTATTTTAATAAGGTAGCACCTCCACCTACGCATGCCTTTGTTGGACAGGTCAAGTAGCAACTTTCTCAGCCAAATACACGGTGCCTGGATTAATCAGTACCTCTTGTATGTTTCAAGGCTGACAGACAGCTGTCTATCAAGTCAAGAGCCTTTGAAAAATCCTTAGGGCTCTCTAGGACAAAGGGGATTTTGCATTTCCAGACCAACAGTTTAAAGTATTTTTCCTGCAAATGCACAGCATGCAATTTTTAAGATGCAAATCAGTGTGCCTAAAAAAAAAAATGGGGTGCCAAGCATCTTCTCATCCCTGCAAAGGCTGGCAGGTGCTTAGGGCAGTAATTTCCACCACAGGTGCCAAGGGCAGACGTGGACAGCTTCTCAATGACCCATGGCAAGCTCCATGCAGGGGAGGCCCTAGAAGATGCCATTTGGTGAACAGCAGCGACCCCAGCTCTTGTTCCACCCAAGCTTTGAATCTGGTGCTGCCAAAGAGCAGCATCTCCCTGCTCCCACCACAATTTAATTTTGATGCCAGGTCCCAAAACAAAGAGCAAGCACAGGGTGACACAGCGCTGCAGAAAGGCTGCCAATCCCACCTCTAACTGGTAGGTCCACGCACCACACTGAATTCACAATGTCAAAGCCCTCGCAGCTCACTGATTCCAGCTGCAGTAGATGCACGATTAGACCTAGAGATGATACCTGGTCCATTGGGGGTCAGCCTGGCCATCCTCTGTTAGGGGACGAAGGCTCAAAACTTCTGCCTCCCGCAAGTGACAGTAACTGTCAAAGTTTCGGGGGGAAAAAAAGAAACCTTTCCGACAACTATTACTGCTGTATGTTTAACACTCTGGAGGTTAACCCACAAATGGGTGGAAAGTTAGTCTCTCTCATAACTCCTATAACCAGTTATTCCAGCTATTAGTGTAATATTGTCATTCTAATTTTTTGTTCCAGGACAGCTGTTTAAAATATTACTTTTGCTTTCAGTCAAGCTGCATAATTACAAGCTGTGTGCCAGCCATGAACAATCATGCATAACTAATGAGTCTTAGCCAATCCTGGACTCTTTAATCAATTTTAGTCTGGTTTCATCCAAGAGATTACCCAGCTCAACAGGAGATTTGCTCAGGTAGGAAGAGGAAGGGCTGCAACAAGATTTATCTATCCTGTGAAAATTCCTGCCAAGAAAACCTGCTTGAAGGGCTACATATAAAATATAGATAAAAAAGGAGGTTTCAAATCTTAAAAAAAAAAACAAACAAACAACACTTCAAAAGCATGAGCCAAAGCCTGCTCCTACTGGAGTTACACCAACTTCTATTGCTTTTCAGAAATCCCACTTCTAAAACAATGAATGATTTATGAGTAATAGTTGCAGGTGGCTGCTCTTTAGTATATTTGAAAAAAATTGTACAGTTATAAAGTTATAATGAGACAGACACACACACACACACAAAATTAGTTAAGGGACTATTATATTTTTGTTCTCCTTATATTTTTAAAGAAAAACAACTCCTCCTCTCTGGAGGGATTTCTGATCTCTTTTTTCTGAGTTATGTGGCAGGGGAGAAAATCCAGTTGCCCATTTATCAGTCCCACAGTACTGAAGTTTCTCAAAGACCAGGCATCGACCCCAACAGTACCACCCCTGAGCAAGGACCCGTTCCTTCAGAAATTTCAGTGCAACTCAAAATGGAATGGGGGACAGAGGAGAGTCTGAGAGTCCCATGCACACACTGGAGTCTGCAACAGAGGAGGGCTTTCATCCACAACCCCAAGACAAGTGTGGGGCTAGAAATGACTAGGATGGTAAATGGGCCGAGAAGAAAACATGGAAGATGACCAGACCCTAGCAGCGAGGGTCCATTTCTGAGGGCGCAGAACACGCGAAGTACAGGACAACTCTGCAAACTGCCCACAAACAGCAAAGCAGGCACTGAAACTCGTGCCTCAGAGCCATCCCCTCTCAATTCGATGGGCCGGTTTGTTGTCAACCCTCCCCAGCCGGGCCCGTGGCTCAGGGCAGGAAGGTGGTCTCACATGCTGCTGCCAGCAACTCTCAAAGCAGCACGCGCAGCCCGAGCTTACCGCCGGCAGCTCTGCCATCACTGGGGCACAGCCACGCTGCGGCGCGCGGCTTCCTGGCCCACGCAGCTCCTGCAGCGAGCCGCCGCTGCCCAAGAGCTCCTTTATAGCCAGATGGGGTAAGCTGGTGAAGCAGCGCTACTGGTATACAGAGCCCTGGAAAGCCACGGTCTCCCCGTTTGAGGGAAGTCTTGGGAAACGGATAGGAGCAAGGCAGCAAAAAGCCTGCTCTGAACCAACCTCGCGCCCGCGAGACATCAAGTCGCGGGCAACTCTGCTCTGCTTTCCCACCTGGCCGACAAATGGCATCTCATTTGCACATGGTGGCTGGGGGAGATGTCAGGCAGAGAGCAAAGGCTGCTCCGTGCCTCCCTGAACAGCCTCAGCAACCCAGCTGACCGCAGAGCGCAGGGGCAGGACACCACTTCCCGGGGGGCCTCTTGACACCTTCATGCGACCTCCCCTGGCTCCCTCCCACAGCCGGTACGACCATAGCCCACATGAAACCACAATCGCCTGGGCAGGATGCGTTCTGCCTTTCCCTACCACACACACATACAAGCAGAGCAGAGCTTTAGCTCTGCCATGCACAAATTATTAAACATGCATCTTGCTTTGTAACCACCACATCCAGTCCATCACTGGATTCTCCGCCCATCTCCTCTTTGCCTTCCTCCTGCACCTTTTTTTTTTTTTTTTTTTAAGGGATGGGGGGAAAATCACGGATTACTCCCATTTCCTGACAGGCAGACACTGACATCAGTGCAGGATCACTAAATTAAAGGAAGGCAAACGCAGGGCTTCATTTTCAGCTGTTTGAACACTTGATTACAGCAAATACACCCATGCACACATTTGGTAGCTGGTACTGGGCTATTGGCTTTGCATATGCAGTGTTTAGAAACCTGCCTGCAAACACCTATATATGCAATTGCAGGTAAAAGAGGCTGAAAATGGGACAGGGTCTCTTCTCTTGAGAGGCTTAGGAGCTTTGACAAACAAACAAAAATCTTCTACTTCATTCAATGAACAGTAACAACATGTCAATAAACCTCAACAACCAGCTATTACCAACAAAACAAAAATCTTTCAACAGCTATAGAGCCCTGGGACACCACTTTAGCTATTACACTCTGGACACATGAGTTGCGAAGGGATGATGCCAACAGCTCACGTTTTAGGTCTCTAACCGAGTACACAATGCAGGAAATGCCGTTTTCTATCTCCAAGTTCTGGAGATCATCAACAAATTTATTTTCTGTCACATATATTAACTCAATATAACTTGGCAGAAAACCAGGAAGTTGTGCCACCAGTTTTGCTGTTTACAATAATGAAGAAATAAATCACCGATGGGTGCCAAGCAGGCAAGTTGCTGGCACTTCCCGTTTGGAAACACTCCAAGGGCCATAGCAATGAGTTGGTGAGCAGAGTTTCCTCAAAGTAAAACACTGACATAGCTGAGCTTAGGACTGATGCAGTGTCCCCCAGCAAGAAAAGGGCAGGCAAGTGCTAGTGAGGGAGCGAGCCCAGGTAGCCCACGTACCGGCCAGCACACACCAGGGACCTGGGTTTTGCCCGCAGAGGAACAGAACAGGCACCAGGTGGAAATACAGAAGCAGAAACAAAAATATTGGGCAGAGAAGCAATAATGATGCTCTCGGTCTTGAGGAGAAGTCTTCCAAGGCATAGCATTCACCTGCAGTTTTAATTAACCTTATTAAAAGATCTTGGCAGGCTTCTGAATCATTCATGACTTTACAGTAAGCAGCAAAGTCTGCACTGTGGTCTGAGGTTCTGTGTTTAAGGCACTCTTGTTGGTCACCCAAGGATCGTCACTGCACAGCTACAGCAGGAGAGCACCATTTAACTTAGGGGAAATCCACTGGGTTGTACAATGTCAGTCAGGGCCCTCGATACCCTGTTCGTGGATCTAACCCAAGGAATTGTGGACCCCTAAACCAGCGGTAATACTTGGCAAAGAACCCCTCTGCAGTTGTCTCCCCAGCACCTTGCTCATTTACATACTTGCATTGATCTCTGGTATTCAGTGCTGGAAAATATTTTCTTGTTATTCATAGGTTTTATCACATAATCTTAAACTTCTGTTTAATTCTTCTCATTTGAGTCTCCATTAGGTGCGTCACTACTTCTAAAATATCTTCCTACTACATATAATTCATTTGGTGTACTGCTGCTTTTCCATTTTTGTCCAATAGATCTTTCTTCTTTCTAAAACCAGGCCACAGCTGATGAGATCACGAACCATTAAAATGCATTAGTCCCCCAGATATAATCTATCAAATTTCTCAACACCCCAGGTAGAAAGGTGAAAGGTCACAATGTTTTGCTACTCCAACCATTTCTATCAAGAGACTCACTTTTGAAGAGGCAAATCCCACCTTTTTAATAACAGTTAAAAAGTAAAGTCCTCATGGTATAGGAAAAGGCAATCTGCTGGAAAAGTCCAGCTATTTATGGTGCTTGATCACTACTAATGGGTGCTGTAAAATAAAAAAAAGGATCCCAGAGTGAAATGCAATAAGCGTCTCGATGCCTGCAGCTTGATGGCAGCTGGGGTTCCACGATACAGAGATTCAAATGCAAACCAAAAACTCTGCAGACAGCTTCATTTGCAGGCACCTACCCGCTGCTTCCCATTAACACTGAGCGTCTATAAGACCTATACTTAGTGGAGGGCCTTGCAATAGCCAATGCTACACTGCTCGGTTGGCAAGTGTTTTTGTGTGCTGTATAAAGGGCCAACAGCTATCTGTCCTGATCGTCACTCACCTATCTCAGCCTGACTTCCAGAGCTGCTGTAGCACTACACTGGGGATAGCTGGAACACCAAAACATGGATGGTAGGACTAAGGACTAAGGAAACCTCCGTGCCACATAAGACCACAGTGCTTGCTTTCACCCACGGAGCTTCCCACACAGGCTGCCATCCCCTTTTTGCAAACCTGGTATCACATTCCTACAACGGTGTTGCTGTATCTCTCCTATAGGCAATGTGATGTATGAAAGGAGCTGCATATATGAGATCATACACGTCTCCACCTTTTCAACCAAAGACTGCAAAGCCCCTTGGGGTGCTGAGGAAACCTTACACCACCAATTTTATAGAGAAGGAAAGCAATACATGGGGACGGCAGGAGCAGAACTAGAAACAGTGCTTGTGGTCTTCAAAAGCCCAACCTAGCACACTGCATGGCAGCCACACAACCTTGGAAAAGGGCAAGGAAGACTGCAGTACCCATGAAAGCAATGCATGCCTGGACTGTACAGCGGTCCAGGTGTCAGGAAGAGTCAATTGCTCCACAGCACCAGAACCCATCATTCTTTTCAGTGACTACAAAGCCTTGCACTAAGTGCATTGGGGGGGGGGGGGGGAGAACACACACCACCACCACCCCCATCAGTATCACAGTGAATTAATTTGTGTGCAATATCAAGTTATGAGCAATATTTCTGACAAAATGTAAGATTTCAAATGACATATCTCAGTGGCATGCCAATCTTTAGAACTACAGCAACCATCACGGATATCCCCATTTAAAGCCTTAACTGCATTACTCATCCTTAATAAAGATACAAAAAAGGAGGCATTAATTCCAGCAACTTTCATAGCCCAGGTCCTGGCACGGGCTGTAACACCACAGAGAAGCCTAAGCACTGCTCTGACCATTCTTTCCAGATCTTGAATTAATCACAGTGACTTTTTTCTTCCTCCTCTCACTTCCTCACCTAGCACTTTTTTTAACATTGAAACTATTAAGGACTAACATTTATATCCAGCCAGTATTAATACACCACATCGCCTCTCACACACCGTGTTGCAAGATGATCTGTCAAATGATTTTGAGACAGAAGGATGAAAAGCAAACTGTCAAATGTAGGTGGTATCTCACAGGAGAGAATCTGCTTGGGACACAGGGAAAGATGGAGAGGAAGGTTAAAAGTACTTTAGCCCACACACTAACCCCTGTCCCATTGCCTGCCAACAGCTTATGGGATTGTTTAACATCCCTGGCACACACATACCAGAACATCATGTAAAAGCAGTAGCAGTTTCTGGCTGCACAGCCAATTAGATGTTTCTAAAGGTACAAAAAAAAAGGAGTGCCAAGGCATGCACTCCCCCAGCATTCCTGAAGATATGATGCTTGCTCCTGCTGTCCAGATGTTACCGCTCACGTCTCTGCTCTAATCCCACAAGGTCCAGCACTGGGAGTCACAGTCAAGTCTTCAGGCAGCAAAAAGAATGTAGGTTGGGATCCAGTATGCAGCTGACAACACCCAGACAGGGCATGCCATTGCCAACATTTACTTTGCCAAGTTAGATCATATCCTATTTGTATAGTGGTTTTTGTTTGTGGGTTTGCTTTTCTGTTCGGGGTTTGGGTTGGGGTTGTTTGGTTTTTTTTTGGGGGGGGGAGCGCGAGTCAGGGAGTACAATAAAAATTTTTCTGTATAACAGCAGTTTGAAAAAGGGTGCATAGGTGAGGTTCTTCCTAGTGAAGGACCCTGGGTTGTGTATTTGTACAGAAAGGACTTGGGGGGGGTTGGGGAGGGGAAGTCTCAAAATCCTGAAGCCAAGCACTGCAATAAGAGATTGTCCAAGACAAGCAATTTTTAGTTCCATCAAGTCTGTGATTACAGTTTTCCTCATCTACCTCATGAGAGAGATGATCTCACTACCCACTTGTGACCATAAAGTCATAGCTGTGACTCCAGCAATTGAGTTGAGACAGGAAGGAGCTGAAAAGCATCGGCCTCCAGCCTTCTCCAGCCCACTGGATGGGTGACAAGGTGACATGTCACTGGGATATGCTGTCCAGCTGATCCAGCCATCCGTCTCCATCTGAAGGAGGCCACACTTCTGGGGTTTGCGTGCAACTGCAAGCTGACAGGCAGCTTGCTGGCATCTACCAACAGCATGTTGTCACATATTTCCCCTTTTTAATAATTCTTTTTCCCTTTCCAAAGCGTGGTTTCAAGATGAGGAAGCACTTCTCAACCAATGTGACCTTGGATTAAAAAAAAAGCGGGGAGGGGGGACATGATGACCCAGAAAGGGTCTGCAGAAGAAAAGGTCAGAACACGGTTAGTGTGGTTTTGCTCACATGTCAATCAAGACCATAACCTGATGCTGACCACATTTCCCATCCGAAGCTCAATATCACCTGCAAAGCTGCAGATAAATGTTCTCCTCTTCAAACAGAGCTTTTGCTGGGGATCACTGCAAGTCTGAGCACATGGCAATCCTAGGTAAGCCAGGAGCAGGACAGGCTCCATTACAAGGCCATCATATTTAGGGCAACTGCTGTCATGTTCCCTCCTTGATAAATATTTAGTTTCTTTGTGAATGGAAGGCCTGGCATTTTATCTGTGACACAGCCAGTGTTGCATGTGCTTTATATTACAAACACACATGCTTTTAACTCAAGCCCACTAGCTAATACGTTTAAAAGTAAAAATTCCCTTCTGGAAAAAAGTACTTCCCTACTTGGGTGGTACTGCTAATGGGGACCTTATGCTCCTCTTCCCATTGACCAACAGCCCTTGCTGAGGGGGGACATACTACCTTAAGCCCCAAAGCAAAATTTTACTCACTCCAGGAAAAGTCACATCAATTTTAGTCTTATAACCTTAGCCAGAGAACCTTCACCACCTGAGGACAGAAATCCCTTGGACAGCATTTATATTCTTTCAAAATAAAATCAGATAACTTCCCTTCTTTAAGGTTTACCAAGCCCTGTAATATAAAGCTGAGAAGCCAGTCGAACAGTTCCTCTCTTCTGTACAAGCAGGATGCTCAGTAACAGCCTTGGGGGGGAAGAAAATGAAAGATACACAGTCCCTCTAATAACTGCCATAGATCCAATGAAGTGAACCATTACAAACACAGTCCCCTAAGAAAGATAAAACACCTAATGCTGTTGAACTCCTAAAATGTATGACAGCATGACATTGAAAGAGCCCTAGATAAGATTACAGCACTGAAGAGCTAGATCCTAAACTAGCTGCATTGGAGCTGCTGACTAGATCCTTACCACCGGTGCACCATGAGTTTTGGCTTTTTATAAATCTAAAAGATTCCTTTTGCAGCCCAGCAGCACTTGAAAGACTCCTTGGACATTACCACACACAGTATTGTGAAGCACTGAGGTGGTTTTGGATACCAACATAGAAAGTCTGAAAAAGTAATGACCCACTGGAAAATTCATAGCAAGAGATGGAAAGATCTGGTACTCTTCGAACACCTACATGTTCTGACTGTGGCTTTGAAGCAAGCCACAACACTGCCTATTGTAAAGAGAACCGTTCCTGTGGAAACGGTTGCTTAATGTTGTTAGAGATGGAGTAAGAATAAATACTAGAGGTGCACAGAATTTTGCAACTACCCATTTACTGGCTAAATATATACATATATTTAAAAAGAAAAAAAAAAAAGTGTCCTATTCTTATCATTGACAGTGAAAAAAAATTATCAGGCATGGATAAAGAGTATTTTTGGGCAGATGAAGTAACTAAAAAGAACCAAACCCACATTTCTCTGCAAACAAAATTTCATATGCCCAGGACTATTAACATAAGGAGACTGTTTAGTCAGCCTAGAAATGAACCACAAAACTTATACTGAGAAAAATGTTGATGAGTGTTTTTGAGGTCAGGAAGATTCTTTCAGAACAATCTTTCAGGAGCCAAGCACAGGGGCACCAAAGGTTGTTTAAAACCAGCAAGCCTCAGCTACCCTTTTCTCACCTAATGTCCATGTTCAAAACAGGAACACGCACTTCCAAAATGTTACTAAAATAAGAAGTGGCATTGCTTAAAAACAATGAGTGCTGCATATCCATTGCTGAGGCAAGTCTCTTTGCAGTAAGCTTATTTATACATAGAAATAAATCCACTGACCTTGTATTAATCACAAACACTCCTTTCTCTATAACAAAGGGAAATTACAAACTTGCAAGGACACATCAGAAACCTCTTGAGATTGCATCCACATAAGCCAAAACATGTGAATTGAATGATCATTGCTTCTCTTTGAAGAAATCCACCCAGACCCTACAATTTTATTCTTGACAAAATCAGAAGGGTGCAATTCTAAAATGAACCATCCAATGTTTTTGAATATAGCTTCAATTCTCCATTCTAAGGTTCTTCTAAAATTCTGGAGTTCTGAAGTTCTTAACTCTAAGAGTTTTACCCAACAAAGTGGTAACCAGAGGGAACAAAACCAGTCAAAGGGTTTCCTCCTCGTTACAAGCGGCGCTAAGCAAGAACTGAAATGAGTGCGCATTGTGTCCTGTCTGTCCCACAACATGCACACGTTCACAGGCATTTCTACACTGCAAGCATTAACATCCTGCGCTCCTGCAGATGTGCAGCCACACACAGCAACTGCTCACCCAAGACAAGCTAGACACAGCTTTCAACACCCCTTCGTGGAGCTTAGGTAACATCAGAGCGGCATTTTGTACATGTCCAACAGTGGTTGTAGTTAACTGCTGGGAAGAGCATAGGGTTGATTATGAACTGATAAATCATTAATTAAGTTCTTTGGCTGATACAAAATAAAGGGAAAAGCGATCTTGGTATCAAGCTTTGATCAAAAGGGGATTACTGTCCCCAGCCGCCCCAAAGCTTCCCCCACCCTTTTCTTCCGGCCGTCACCACTCCTCTGCAAAGGCAGCAGAACGGACGCTGCTTTCACATGACTCCAAAACCACAGTTCACAGCCCACCATGTTAACTCATTTGGCCTTTGACTAATGTTTTATTTAGCAAGCTCAGCTGTGAAATGGGGTGGGTGAGAAGCAGAGACACAAGCAGGAAGCACTCTACCTCTCCTGCTGCACTACTCATGGGGCAGAGGAGGACAAAAATCTGCTGGGTATCCTCCTAGATCTGCCCTGTACAAGCTACCAGAGCTCACAGGTCACAAGCCTGCTGAAAAAGTGCTCCATCATGGTTAAACACAAAACCCATTCCTAGTCTGGATAACTTTGTAAGTATTCACCCAAATCAAAATGGTTTCATCCATACTAGCACATGAACATCTTTTGTCTACAAGGGCCTGAAAACCATTCTGTGAGAATGTGCCTGAATTTTTGATAATTTATTCCTGAGCCTGCCAGACATTCCAGAATCCAAGAGTTTGCTCTCTATTACACCACCATCACTCCAAGATGATGACAAGCTCTAAGGATTTGGATACAGTGAGTCCTGGCCTGCAGAGACAGCACCGTAACAGTAAACGCAGGGGTCACACTGTCCTTCAGGCAGAGCTAGAGATCTTAGCCTCAATCTATAGAGATCTGGAACATGCAAGAGAAACCATATCTACTTCTGTAACATTGCTGCCCATTTCTTTTGTCTGTGTCATACCCCTTTTGTCCCTCAAACGGAAGAAGTAAGGCACTACTCTCTGGGCTCACTAACACAGCTCTAGAACTTGCTCCTTTCTTGGACACGAGCACAGTGAACTTCTAGGCTCATGCCAAAAACCATTCAGCAAGATTTTGCACAGGAAAGTGAATCATGTTCCTTCCTAGAATCAAGAAGATGAGGAAAAACTTTATCATCTTTATCGGCGAGACAGGCTAAATGTTACTTGAGCTAATTATTTGAAAATGTGATCAAAATGAGTTACTATCATTAAGTACTGATAGGGTTATAACGGGCTAATTCTTGAGAGGAAGATAGCTTATCCTAGCACAGCTGGGTTTCTACCCATTTTTGCTCCACTTCAAACCAAGAACAGCTTAGTTGCTCATATAGTAGCTATTAAACCATCACAATTGCATCCCACTACATTAAGGAAGACCTAATAAACAAGCATTTTTTCTTAGCATAGGTCTGTAAGCTGCCACATCATGAGCCCCTTGCAGAAACAAGAGGGTGATACTTCTAAGAAAGGAAACTGACTGTAGTGTCATTTCCAACAATCTCCAGTAAGTCACCCCCCCACCCCCCCATNGACTTTTTACTATTACTAAGTAAACAGATAATGAAGTGATAGCTGTGGGGCTCCATCTTGCAAACTGATTATCAACAGCAATACTCCCACAAAGCCCTATTAGGGGATGGAGGATCACCCTACACATTTGACACCACTGTAGCTTTTGTATTAAATAGTGTGTTCCAACTGAGCAGCTTTGACAACAAATCCCACCATGGATTTGGACTGCACAGGAGCATTTTCCTCACATAGTTATATTTTCTTCCAGGCTCAGGAGCCAAGTGCCTTGAAGAATAAATTTTCATTGAATATATTAATGTTAGATGCCTCAGTCTGTGAATGACCTAGATAATAAACTCATTGCACGGAAGCCAATTCCTTCCTCTTTCTCAGAGCTCCATGAGCACTCCCTGTGCTCAATAAATAATGTACAGCCTAGCCATCATTATAAACCCTTGTTGCATGCAAGAAGGAGGAAATAAATGTGTCCAGTTCTTCTCCCAATCAGACCGGTGCAAAGCCGGCAACGTAACTCCATTGACACCACTGGGAATGCACCAACATAAACCTGGCAAGCAAAAGCAAAGGCAAGCATTAGACTCCCAGTCTGCTGAAATCTCATAGAGGACACAGGCAAACTTTTTACAGAGTGACATTTTAAAACAAGTAAGAAAGGAGGAAGACGATTTCCACGTCGGTGTTATTAAAAATAGATGCCAGAAAGAAGTGATGTATGGAGAGCAGCTTCTCATGGAGTGTGCCAGAGTTTACACGCACAGGAAGGATAAGAATTGGGCCCCACTGCATGAAAGGTTTCTCCCTCTCTTCACATTTAAAGCATTTTAATTCTTTTAAAATAATTAAAGGATACAAGATAGAAGAAAACATTCAGTAAATCAATCCCCAGATTTTACCACTTAGAACAACATATTTTTTCCTTTGCTCTTCAATCCTGGGCAAAAAACCAACAAGCTATATGGCCTTGTTTACCAAGGAAAATAAATGCAGGACAAAGTAGGAATTCAAACAGGATAAACTAGTCTTTCATTAGTTGTTCTTGATCTAGAAGACCTTCATTATTCTGAAGGAAGTTAGCCCAGAATTGAATACATTTAGTACAGGATGAGCACGCTGACCAGTCTAGGTGGAGAGAATCACTCTAGAAACTAACTCACACGTAGACAAGCCAACCCCAATGCTATCAGAGACAGCATTTATTTGCAACTATTTTGTCAGATAAAAGCACTTAGGAGTACAGACATCGCATGCTGATTTTTGCTGTCATAGTAAAACTGTCACCCTCTTTCCTATGCAGACCATAGAGCCAGCCAGCTCCAACAAACTGACACAACCCTAAATGATCTCTCTGAGAGTCCACATCTCTCTCTGACTCATACCTACAGCACTCGGCATAGTTATGACTGGTCCCTATTTGAACCTGCTACAGCATCTGTAAAACTGTGAATGACAGCAAATATTTTCTATCCAAAAGCAGTAAAAGGATTTCCAAACTAAGACCCCATTGCCACTGCAGGAGGTTTAAAATACTAAAGCGAGTGGAGATGTATATGAAGGCTTTAATTTACAAGAGATGTCTTGCTTACATGACAGAGTAAAATTAAATTTACTGAAGAGAAAAATACAAAATACAGTACTTTGCTAAAATGGAGAATAATGACAAAGATCTAAGAAAAAAACATAAGAAACAAGCAAAGGAAAAACAGAAACCACAGAGCAGGCAGAGAGAGGGCTAGAAACCAGAAGTGCCATAGGAAGGTATGAGCTGCTTTTTCAGACCAAATCAGACCAGCTGACAAGTCAAAATCCTGCCTCTGAGAATGGCTGACACTAAACATATGAGACAAAGGCAGGAAAAACATCTCAGTGTTCAGATATGGAACTGCCATCTCAAACCTCTCCTCAGCCCCTAGATGCACACTGTCAGTATAATTCTTACTATTCGGTGTAATGTCCTGGGATGGCACAGATATGCAGCCTGTTTCTCACATCCTCTCCCTCACTTGCCTACATCTGAGAGGTTACAGGGCTCTGCTGATCTGTCAAGTGTTTTCACACTGCAAATTATTTTATCAAATTTTTTTTTTTTTTTTTAAAGGCACAGCAGACATGTAATACTCATACACCAAATCCCATGTTTAGAAATATGTCTTGCATGGACATATTTTCCTCCTCTCTTTCTTTTGACAGAAATATCTCTATTGCAATAAATTTTTTTTTTTAAAAAAGTCAAAAAAATTCCACTAAGGCCTACACAGCATTGCCATGCTGGTTAAAAAGATGGCATAAATAACCTATCTCCAATCTCACAAACTGAAGTCACCTACCGAAGCTGCCCAACTTTTGTTTCTGCACCAGTACTTCATCTCCTGTCTGTTCAACAGTCAGGAGACCCCTCCTGGAAGGAGTCTGGAGAGCTGCCACCGTATCACTGATACAACTACAATCAACTCACTCATGAAACTCAATACTTACGAAACTTGGCAGGTGAACACCAAGAAAAAGTCTTTATGTAACATCATCTGCAGGTTCACACTCCCTTCCCTCCTCCCCTGCCAACATTTTTTTGTATTGGCAAACCTCATGGGTAACTACAGTCATAGCAGCATGCTCTTACTCCAGTGCAAACTACATCGACCCGAAGGGCAGGTCTACACCATAAATTTCTACACAGAAATTCCCATCCAGCAACAAGGAGGGCCAGCGGACAAGCTGAAATCTTATCCCAGACCTGAAGTCTCAAACACCCTGTGTCTGTGCAGCCCAGGGCTGTCATCCTTCCCAGGCTGGGCTTCAACAGTTTGCAACATGGCACTCAGAGGAGACAACCCTGGATGTGACATCCATCTGTCACACAGGCAAGACACAGGCATCCCCTGTCTGCAGCGGATGCACCCCTCTGTCCCAAGGGCTGCATCCCTCCATCAGGACATGGATCACTGGTGGGCTAAAGAGCACGAGGCTTTCTGAAGATGCCATGGGTTCCACAAAAGGAAGACAGTGGCTGAAAACAAGCTGGTGGCTGCCAGAGCAACTCTTCTGCCTGCAACCTGAGCAACTCTTCTGCCTGCAACCTGAGCAACTCTTCTGCCTGCAACCTGCCCCCTGCCCCACATCTGAGCAGCCTCAGGAAAGAGCAAAGCAGGGAACGTGCCGTCAGCTGGTAAAACTGCTCTGGCAGGCCTGTGGGATAGATCTGGTCATCGATTAGATGCCGCTGGTCTAGCGTAACAAGGGCACAAGGGCACACAAGGCTTTGCAGGGGCAGTGAAAAAGCAATTTTTTCCATCACCTTGGGCCCACCACAGATGCTGAGATTTTAGCGCTGAATATCGGTAGCATCAGAATTGCTGAGGACTGCTTGCTCTCACACAGCATCGCGCTAACGCAACGAAACCTGGCTTACATCTGTTCATGGTGCTGGCTTTCAAAATAAAGCAAGATGGTTTCCTCAGCAATTGCCTTCCCTAAGCGATGAGAACATCTCATGATATCAAAGAATAAAAAATGCCATTGGCATTGCAGAAATTTAAGTCATTTGTCTGGCATACCCTAAGTAGCTTAGTAACATTAATTGGACGCTTCAGGATGCATTTGTTTTAGACATACATTTGCTATCTTTGATGTAATTATAAAGCAAGTCTTTCCCTCACAACCAGCCAGGACTTCTTGTACCAGCACAACCAAGGGCATGGCTTGGGAGAGGAACAACGCCTGGTGAGCTCCACCAGGACACGACGCCAGGTTAGTTATCCAGGACTCCAGCCTGGTTCACTGCATGGCCCCACAAATAATGCAGGGGCGGAATAAGCAATCAGAACAAAGATTCTCACTGTCTCCAGAAGAAATTAAGTCTGCAGCATGGTTTGACATACATTAACTGCGTGCCTAAATAGGCTGAGATTTGGGAGGCAAGAAGGTGCGATGCCCGATCCAGAACACATTACAAAAGCTGCCTGCAACTCGTTTTACTTGCTAACTCTTCTGTTCATCTTTTTCTCCATGGTTACACAAAAGCTCCCCGATCTCTTGATTGTATTAGCAAAGCACAATAGCTACAATCAAGTCTAAAACATCAAAGGAGCTTTAATAAGTTTGCAAAGAAAGGGTGGGAGTCTTATTCACTTCAGTAAGGGATATGCTTTCGTATTGAATTACACTGTAAATCACTAGACTTTCTAATGGCATTTCAATAGCTTAAACGGCCCCCTTGACAATCTTTTCTGTGGGGTTTATTGCCTATAAGCTCAAAATGGCCAGAAACCAAATCATTGCTCAGAAGATACTCCAAACAGAACTCCTTGGACAACCTGGATGAAAAGCAGAAAGACCTGTGGTAAAAGCTAAATTAAAACATGAACGGAGTGAGGCAAGGCCAGCAGGGTGCAGAGAGCAGGGCTGAGGACAGAGCTTCCTGGGGTGCTGGGCTCACTTGTTCTGCGGTCACCCCGCTGCCCCCCCCACCTCCTCCTCCGCACACAGCCTCTCTGAAAGGAGCAACACCAGGGCTGGGGGCACGGGTCTGCAAGCACCCTCAGGAGCTTCTTCTGCCATGACTTACACTGGTGAAGGAGACATGGGCATCAGCCCTTGGCCTGCCCCCTCTCCCTGTAACCAGAGCTTGCAGGTAATTCAGTGGCAACACCACCAGCTGAGCAACAGGCACCAGCAGAATCAGAAAGCTAACACTGGCATAAAAGCAACCACATTAGCAAGGTCTTCGACAAACAGCTCCAGAAAACCTCGTGTGACTATGCGAGCTGGGGCCTCTCCCAGCCACCCGCTCCACCCCATGCCAAGAAGCTGCCACCAAGCCGGAGAGCTGAAGTGCTGGTGAGTGGGCTGGCAGGCAAAGGCAGAGTGGGCTGACAAGCCATCTGTGTAGGCAGCAGACCAGGCTCTGGATGGAAACCTACGTGCCCACCACGCCGTGGAGAGAGAGGGTCTGGGTACCTTTCGGTGGGGTTTGGGTTGAGCTTTCGGCTCGGCGGCTGCTCGCAGCTGGGGAAAGCGACGTTGTGATAATTGCACAGCCTATCCCAGACAAACTGCACTGGGTGGGAAAGCATGCTCCTCTCCCGCACACCTCTGCGGCATTCTCAGAGCCCTTCCCAACTCCAACAGCATCAAAGCAACAGTTCTCAAGACACAGCTGTGGAAAAACAGACTAAGGAACACACTAGAAAGCCGATACCGCAGCAGGACCAGGCACCCAGCTGCATGCAGGACAGCCATACTCATATCCTGCTGTTCCCAGTTCAAAGCCAGAGCATGAACTCCAGTCCCACAGACCCTGACTGGCATCCCAGTGGCTCCAACCACTGGAAGCTGGCTCTTCTCATTCTTTGACCAAATCTTTCCAGCCTAACACACTCTCAAGCACACTCTCAAGCAAAACGCCTATGTTCTCCAAGGATGCTCGCAGCTGCCTGACAGGCCGTTTATTGGGGAGGAGCTCATGGATGAGTGAGAAATCAACTCCTAATTAGCTGAAACAAGGCAGTAAGCATGCAGCTCTTTGTGACAGTCAGCTCTAGTCGTTCTCATCTGCCTTGATCTGTAAAACTGTTATTAGCATCACACGCCCCGGGATTATTTAATACCTGACAAAGAGCAACAATTTTTCCTTTATTTATTTATTACAGCCTTTGTTTTAGGCTGCAGGGCACTCTAAGGTAGCCTTGGTGCACGGGACTCTACTGTCATTTTGAAGGGTTTGTTCGCAGGGCCTAAGGACAGCTGTATGCTAAAGGAAAGAAACAGAAGCCGAAATTCTGGTAGCTTTCAAAAACCATCTTACCTTCTGCAGTGGGTGTTTCTCTCCACTATTCCCATTCAACATAATAACTGCACATCAGTGATAATAATTACAGAAACAACCTAAAACTTACCAAGAAGTAGGGAAGGAGCTTAGTTTACTCAAGCCTAGTTTGCGCTTAAGTGCAGCATGACTTTCACATGGATCAGAACTCTGCATTATGTATATGGTTGTCACGTGCATGGAAACAGAAATCATATGGACAGATTGCTATTTCTCTTTATCTCTCAGCCTGCTACTGACCTATGGAAGGAGACACTATTCACTCCCCCTTTACAAGCTGCAGTCCATCTCTGCAGATGGGCACAGGCTGATGCGGGCACAAAATACTGCATTGCAAAATCCTGTCAACAGCTATAAAGTATTTTGGGCTTCCTGATGCAAGTTTTGCCCACTTGGAGAACACTCTGCAGGGAAGCGGGAGTCAAAACAAGAAGCAACCATATCGTATTCGACCTGCAGCACCCTGGCTCTCTGACAAGGTCATACTGCTCTGAGGAAGAAGTTGCTTTCTCCTTTAACTCTTCAATTTAATGTTCAATAAATACAATTGCATATAAACATGGGTGAAACAATTCTTTCTGCCTTAAGACAGAAAAAATCATAGCAAAGGATACAAGCAAAAGAGCTCAAGTTAAGGAATGCGTGAGAATTATTTGTCTTAATCTCTTCCTGCACACTTGAGCAAATGATAACAAACTCATCAGGAAGTTGCAATTGGCTCATTAATCTTATAGTCCATCTGTCATCTAATTTCCTTTGGTATACTCTGATAAGTTGCTACCACAAGATCAAGGTTTAATTTTAATTCCTTGTTAAAGTCCTAGAAATTATGACATCTCTACACAGGGACTAATAATTTTTACAATTGTAATTAAATAATTCCCTAGTGACAATGCAATTCAGCATCTGTAAACAGTGTTTCCCCAAGCTTAAAAATTACTTCAGCTACTACATAAAACTCATAGGAGTAATCCTATGTATTGTAAACATCTCCCCTTTCAGTTACAACTCAGTACTCCAAATTATTTCTGTTGTTTCACTGACATATGACTGCTTCCTATACTGCACTCAGAGACAGTTAAAGAGGAGATGCTACCTTTTAAGGAGGCATATGCCAAGTAAAAAGATCTTAGCAAAATGCTAGTGCAAAATTAAATGCTTTAAAAGACAAGTTTCAACCCTGATGTAAATCATAACATAACAGCTTTCGGAAAGCAGCCAGCTTAATTCTTTACTGCATTGCACCGGGCAGGGTCATGCGCACCTGTGTAAAATGCTACCATTCAGGTTTGCACAATTTCACACCCACACAGGAAAATGCCTACCAGAAAAAACATGGTACCAGAGAGATCGCTGCCGGTTTTAACTACGTTAAAGCATGCTGAAGGCAAAATGGCATTTAATTGACAATATTAATAAAAACTACTGCTCTGCAGCTTGACAAGTACATATAAGAATGGGAAACAGAGAGAAGGATCTTGAAGTTAATAAGCTCTTACAGATTTGATCTGTGTAAAATTAGACAAATGTGTTTAACAACTAATACACAAATTAAAAAATATCCAGACCATGCTAATGTGTTTACTAGAAAGATTTCAGAAAACAATCAAAACGGTTAGAAGAAAAAGGGCCAGTTTTGAAGAGTCTCTGGAACATGGATTTTAATGCAAACCATGAACAGAGAACTTTGTCCCAGTACCCAGTGGGATGACTCAGGTGTATAAGCATTACTGATGAGACAGTTCATGTCCATACACTTACTCATCTCCGTAAGTGTTTGGGGTCATAATTGCAGTGATGTACCTGCAAGTCATCTGGGAAGCACCAATGCTTACACACCAACTGCTCCTACTTGCCTCTCACTGACACTTCCCACAGGTCTCACAAGACTTGGTGACCAATGTTACAACTAATCACTTTTTTTTTCAGCAGGAGAAAATCCATGTTTATAAACAGAGCAGCACGAGCCTGAGAGCTCAAGCCAGAATTTTCAGGCCAGCATGTGAGCTGAGGGACTGTCCCAGGTTATGCCCGGCAGCTCGGCTCTCCAGAGGAGAGCTCAGGGAGCAGAGGCAGCCAGCAGAGCAGAGGCAGTTTGGCTGTTACCAACCCAAGGAGCATTTGAAGTTTACCAATATATTGTTGTCCTTGTCTCTGAAAAGTGAACATAAAAATTCTATTTCAAATCAAAATGAAAAATCGTGCACAACCAAGTAAGTGTAAGCCAGGTTGAACTTTGAGGATTCGCCCATTTTCCCCTCACTCCATTCACTCCTTCCTTGCCTGTATGTGCTTTTGCTTTAGGGATGGAAAAAGAGCAGTATGAAGGATTTCAGAGCCGAGGTGTGGCAAATCATCTTCAAATCCCTTGTGGTGTCTTGTATCGTGCCAACAGTTCATGGACCTTGGGTTAGTACAAACCAGCATTTCCTATCCTTCTGATTACACAAAACCCTGTGACAGCCTTGCTGGATTTATCAACACATATTAAATTATCAGGGCAAGATGCTGTTCCCTGTCATCATGTGATCCTGGCTGCACGCTATGCGAGATGCTAACGAAGCAAGTCAAAAGGGAGGGGAGAGGAGAAAGGGAACAGAAGATGAACACTTGCCTACTCCCCACTAAATCCACCCCAGATGTAATTTTTAGACCTTAGCTGGAAAGTTAGAGCAGCAGCTCCTAGCCTCTGTCTACATGCCCAGATATAACATCAGTTTACATCATTCTGGTTAAAAAACTCACTGATTTTTCCACCCTTTTGCACCCATCAACTCACAGGTACAGAAGTTCATAAAACACGTGCCTGTCCAGCAGGGAAAAGGAACTTTTCCCTCACCAAAGACCAAGGCATCTGTCCTAAAAATCAGCACTGCAGGATGAATGAAATGAAAGAAACAGTAGGTCCCTGGACATGCATGCATCCACACCAGAGGCAATATTATTATAGATATTTTAGTAACGCAAATAAGGCCACCACCTTTGCAACAGAGCAGCCCAATCCCACATGTAGCCAGACCCAGTGTGACCAAGACTCTAGCCTCCCGAGAGGATGAGGCCTCTCTCAACAGCAAAGAGGAAACACCCCCAGCAAATCAAAAACAAAGAAAACCCTCAAAACTACAGCTCTCTATCCTGAGCTCACTCCTTTGCCCTGGCCCACAGGGGTTCATTCTGTATTTAAAACTGTTTTAGCACAAGTCCCAGGAGCATTTCTCTCCAGCAGCACAACTACCCTGGGAAGCTGGGCATGCACCCACAGAGCAAACCCCTGTGAACTCTGCTCTGGCTGTGCTGTCAGGAGCAATAGCTGAGCCAACTAGTCTGGGGCTAGCCTGGATCCCTCTGCCTGACACAAAATCACATCAGTGACTGAGACCACCTTTAGTGCATGAACCTCAAGCCTATCCGTAGGGTACCCAAGTACACCATAAGAAGAAGAAAAAAAAAATAGGACCCACATACACCTATTAATCCTGCAACTGGTATTTCCCTGTAATCACCCCAGAGGTGTAGCATCACACCTCAGTCACAGACACTGGCTGAGAACAGAAAGCAGCGCACTCTCCCCAAGCGATACGATCGAGATGCCTATCTGTTCTCTACAGTGTCAGCTCTCTTTCCTCTACGTCTGATTTTATTGTGGTGGTTACCTGACCACGCGTGCTGAACTTCCTGGCCTCAAAAAGTTACTATGTACCTTAACCTCGGAAATTCTCAGCTCTTCTGCACCTTCTCTCCCCAGAAGAAATGCCTTTTTTTTTTTTCCTTTTTTCCCCTTTTCTAACCTAACACAAGCAAACTCAAACTACTGTCTGGATCAATACAGTCACTTCCTCCTTTACAGTACTGGAAGCAAAGGCACAACTTTAGAGCCTGTACATTACTTCCACTTACCATTAGGACTAAGACAAAAATGAGGTTCTCTGGGCCAGATGCAAGTGACATCTACTTGGAAATAAGCTAGAATTAGCTGTAAATGAAACTGTGTTCAACCAGCACAGCGGTGTACATAATAGACACAGGACTAGTCCTGCCATTCTATTAAGAAGCCAAAGAAATTTGCATGCACACATCAAACAATTGGGCAAGCATGTGTAGATCTGAGCAGAAATACATGCAACCCCAGGTATCCAAGTTTCCAAGTACATCTCTGCGTGCTAAGCAAAAGAAGAAAGGTATATGATTGTGTCAGTCTGCAGGTGTACTGTGCCGGTTATGCATTACCAGTCTTCTTTCTGCTAGTCTACGAATAGGAGAGACTTCACAGCCCTCAGCTACACGGTCTTAACTCTCAAGCTATGACAGCTGACACTTTTTGTTCCCACGGTCCCAATATGCATCAGCTGAAATAGCAGGCTAAGCAAATCTAAAGCACAGGGCCACAAACAGATGCACGAAGGTACACCTGTGTGAATGCAGGCACACATGCCGGGCTGCGTGCATCTGCAGCACAGGCATGCAAGGGCAAGCCCCAGCTCTTCGAGTGCCCTTCGAGCGCCTTCATTCATCCAGAGAGGAGCCCAGCTCCAGCTTTGCCTTGAGACACATACTCACCCAGCCTTCGAAGCTGTCGCTGGGGCCCGCGGAGCGCAGGAGGTCCTGGAAGTGCAAGGTGCAGTTGGCCACAAAGTCGTCGTAGCCGATGGGGGTGTCGTGGAAGACAGACAGCTCGATCTGATGGCCGTCGGTAACCGTGGCGGAGAACTCCTCGTTGTAGGTGGGTTTGTTGGTCTTCTGCTTGGTGCTGGTCTGCCCAACGCGCACCTGGTCCACACTGACGGTGACATAAGGGTCCAAGAGCTGGTAGCCCTTCCGGAAAAGCGAGTGCCGGAGGGACCAGCGGGTGGGCTGCAGGCCCACCGCCTCCCCAATCCGCACCTTCAGGTACCCGTTGAACTTCATGGCTCCGGACATGGCCGCCCCCCCGCGGCGCCCGGCAGCCCGGAGGAGAGCCAGACCCCTCTCCCGCGGAGCCGGGCCGGCAGCCAGCCCCGTCGCGCCTCTTCAGGGGGCCGGGCGGCGGCGGCGTGCCCGCCCCCGGGCCATGCCGGGCCCCGG